>PVJL010001126.1:0-21181 GCA_004026885.1 Lyroderma lyra | reverse complement strand
TATCTATTTGATAAGCAATGGATACCCATTGAAGATATTAAGCAAGGGAATAACATGACCCAAAGCTGCCCTTCGACTAGAATAATCTCCTGCTATAAATAAGGATAGCATTGAGGAGAGAGAAGCGGAGGTAAAGAAGTCAGGCAGGAGGTTATTATAACAATCACCCAGGTGGGAAATATATTCTCAATGGAAATGACGAATGATGTGAGAAATGGAGAATCTGCATGCTTTGGCAAGGTCACACTGAGAACAGTTGCTTGGAGCTGCAAGTTCACAGGAAGAGCCCCCGTAGCAGCAGTACATTACTGCATTCCCTATTGCCTTCTTTGTTAATACATGAGTTTGAAAAACAAGCAAATTATTTTAGGATTTCTTTAGTTTATGGAATTACCTACAGATACTGTAGCTAATTAAGATTTCAGATTCACAGTTACAATACACATTTTCAGCCTTCATTTATTCTGGCATTTGAAACAACTGTCACGTGTATTTTTCCTTGATAGATATGGCAGTGTGGGGGCAAATTACTGTTTGTCCCTTGTTCTCGTGTCGGACACATCTACCGTCTTGAGGGCTGGCAAGGCAATCCCCCACCCATTTACGTTGGATCTTCCCCGACTCTAAAGGTGAGTGTGCTGACTGTAAGTGGAGAAGACTAGGGAGCTAACATTTATGTACCACATGCTGTGATTAGGTTACATTTTTTCGTGAAATATCTTCCTGTTCTTTAAGATTATTCATTGTATCCCATCTGGATTAAGATTCCTATATTGAATGTTCTCCATGAAGGCATCTAAAAAATTTCAGAAAGGACTGACACGCTGCAGGATAGTGGAAAGGAAAATACCAGCTTCTGTTATTCCCAAATGAGTAAAATACTATTTTTGTTTGGCTTTTAAAAATTAACCAGATTAGCAGTTTTTGTAGTACTCAAAATCAAATTTTGAACAGCGCTTGCAAAAGATTAATATCTCTTGTCCCTCAAACCAGGGAAGCTTCAGGCAGAGGCCACATGTCCCACTGGGCAGAGGCTGTAGGCCTCTGTCCTTGACAACCACTTCGAAGTTTCTCTGATTGGGCTGCTGTCATAAATTCTAAGAGCATCTAAGTCTGCTGCCCTTCATTTTCTGGAGCCCTTATGTCAAAAATGGAAGGGAGTTTATTACTGACTGCAGATGCAACTTGGGACGGTTCCCACAATGGGAATAGATAATAGAAGGAACAATAGCTAGACTTTAAGAACCAACACAGAGCTTTCTATCTGGCCAAATTATCTAAGAAATGACAAAATGGAGCCCCCCCACTACAACAGCGGGGAGAGATGAAAACGTCCACGATGAAACAACGACAGCACCAAACTCACAGCGTGCCTGATGGCCACTGCAGGAAAAGGTCCTGCCTGGAGTCAGACCCACCATCGCTAAGAATTAATGAATAGTCTGATTGATTCAAGGTCTGTGCTACAAGGAAAAGGGTCAAGAGAGGAGTGGGAAATACCCTTCTCAAGTGAACTGTAGATGTCATAAAAATGACCCGACAGATGTCACAGTTGGCATACCCTTGGTGCGTGCCTGCAGTGTGCCAGGAACTTTCTTTTCCTCAGTGCTGCCACTGTCCATGTCAGCCACCAGTGCTCCCATGCCCCACGTCAGTTTGTCCAGTCCGTATGTTTTCTCTGAGCTTCATACCTTGATAGTCAGTTATTTTCTAGAATTTTCCACTTAGATATTTGAAACTCAGTGTAGTCATAGCTGAACTTTTTAACTTTTCCTCAAAAGCAATACCTTTTCCTGTGTTCTCTATTTGCCCATGAAGGAACTTAGGGAGCATGTTAGGGCTGTCCCCCTTGCCTTTCACTTTACCAAGGCTTAAGGATCCTACCTCACACCTAGCTCTTAAATCCATTCCTTTCTGTGCTTTCCTGTGGGTCTTCAAATCTCTGGCAGGGGTATTAAGTAGCCTCTCACTTGGCTCTCTCCAGGAGATTCAACACCCTTCAGCTCCTCCTCCACTCACCACCAGTGTTACTCATCTGAAAATTAAATCTGATGTGTTACCTGCTTAGACAACTTTTTGATGACTCTCATTTGAAGGATAAAACTCAAAGTCCTTAAAAAAGATCAATAATAATAATCATACTCGTAGCTCACACTTTTTGAGTGCTTACTAGGTACTAGACACAAATTGAAATGCTTTACGTAGGTTAACTTTTTAATTTTCACAACACCCTAGGAGGTAAAGCCTGTAATTTATTCTCATCTTAAAATGAGGAAACAGCACATTTTCTCTGAGTGAATCCTGCATTTCAGGTAGGGTAAAGTCCTTGGAGGACTCCAAATGCACCATGATTTGTCATACTTCATTTGCCTGTCCCTTTGCCCTCAATAGCATTCCCACCCAATTAATGTCCATTCAAGATCGAGCTGTCCCATATTCCTCCGTGCTGTCCCTCTGGCTCTCTCCATCCCAAACAATTTCTTGTTGCTATAACTTTATGTGTGTGTACTTAATCCTTCATGTCCATTGGTATCTAGAAAGACATGGACTGTGTCTAATTTTGACTAGATTTACAAGGATTCAAAATACTTACCAATAATATTCCATGTGCTTTTAGGATACTGCTGCTTAAAACTTTGTTTCTTAAAGAGCAGTACTGGCTTTCCCAACAGCGTGCCTGTGAGCACTTGTACCCTTTGACTTGTTACCTTGTAACCTAGGAAAATAATTAATCTGAATGCCAGGAGTTCCTACTCCTAATGGAAAATGGGCGTCAGTGACTATCAACAACAGGCCCAATCCAGCCCTTGGTAGTAGAGTTGTGTTGGAGCACAGCCCACACCGATTTGTTTACATGTTATCTGTGGCTACTTTCTCACAACAGCAGAGTTGATTAGTTACAACAGAAGCTGTATATCTCACTAAGCCAAAAATACTTACTGTCCGGTCATTTACAGAGAAAGGTTACTGATGCATGATACAGAAGACCAAGAGACTAGATGGAGTATGTGCTAAATCTGTCTCATATATTCCTGCCTGCATGCATCATTCAACAAAACTTAGAAGATAGATCTTTGTCAGTTACCACAGTGTCAGATTATTTTATCTTTCCTTCTCAGTGTAACAACCGGGGGAAACTATCCATTTAATTCTGGGTGATAGTAAAATGGTGCTATTATAGTTGTAACAAGACAAGCAAAGCCACCTTCAAAAATGTTTTATTAAACAGAGTTATTGTCCTTCATAATGGTTTCTGAAATGAGATTTTTTCCTACCCATGCTAGTAATAAATGGTTCTAATAGAAAGAGATTATTCTGGGATGAGTACTAGTGTCTAGCCAGCCTCTCATAAACCCTCTCTAGGTTTCAATTTCCTCCCTTAGAAGCAGGACAGAATATGTTAAGTAGAATATATGTGTTCTTGCAGCTTAGAATCTGTGTCCATCTCTTTTTAGTTAAGCATGCATGATGTTTTAATCCTTGGCAATTGACATATGAGAATCAGTAACTCAGTTGCATTTGCTGTTTAATTAAATGTTAGGTCCTATTGAAATAAGTTTATTATATGTTGTCATATTTCCTATGTCTAAGATAAACTCTTTATGACATTACAAATACTTTTACTTGCCATAATGACATTAATTTTTGTCTTCACAGAATTATGTTAGAGTTGTAGAGGTGTGGTGGGATGAGTACAAAGACTACTTCTATGCTAGCCGCCCTGAATCAAAGGCGTTACCATATGGGGATATCTCTGAGCTGAAAAAATTTCGAGAAGATCACAACTGCAAAAGTTTCAAGTGGTTCATGGAAGAAATAGCTTATGATATAACCTCACACTACCCTTTGCCACCCAAAAATGTTGACTGGGGAGAAGTAAGTATTAGCCACTATTCAGATCTCAGAGTGTGGGGGAAGGCAGAGAGAAGTGGAAATGTGTGCATGAAACAGGAGAATCCCTGGGGGAAGGTTTGGGTGAAAACTGCCCAGTAACCTCTCCCACCTGTCCCCCAGACAGTGACAACTGCTCCCTCCACCCAACCAAAGGCCCCGTCCCTCATCTTTGCACACATGACTCTCCAACCTGGAACTGCCCACTCCTTCCAGTTTATTGTCCTGCTCTCAAAGAAGAGATCTCCAATACTGAAAAGTTTCTTACTCTTTCTTGCTCCATCAAAAAGACTCAATTCTGTGATCTCGTCATACATTTTCAGAACACTTAACATTGCCTCTCCCTCAGCCAGTCTGTAAGTGCCCATCCACCGTTGAGCCCCAGGAACTAGCACAGAGACCCGTGTACAGTACAAACTCAAACAGTGCTTGTCAAGTGGATGAATTAATTAGTAGTAACTGAACATAATTAAAACTAAAAGCATTGATCTGTGCTGTCATTTCTTTGTTTATTCAACCTTGCCTCTGTAAACTCATTTCTGATTGTGCCCATTCATGGGGGTGCTGTTTTGTAGCTGTATCAAACATGCCATGAACTTTCAAATCTTCGTGCCTTTGCTTAAGTATGTATCCAGCAAATATTGGCATACTGTATGCCAGTCACTCATCTCCACAGAAAACAAGACAAGCAAGGCCCTTTTCCTCAGGGAACTTTCATGCTAGTGGGCGAGAGACACAAACAGGGAAAATGAAGAAGATAATGCCAGATGGTGGTAAGGGTTGTGAAGGAAATAAGCAGGTGATGTTCCCAAGAACTTAGGGAAGGGGTAAGGAAGGAGTCTCTGAGAAGGGGACATATAACCTGAGATCTGAATGATAAAGAGCCAGCAAATCAGAGCTCAGAAAGGGTGTTTCAGGTGAAGAGAACGCTGAGTTCAAAGGCTCTGAGTCAGGAACTGCTTTGTGTGTTTGATAAGCCCAAGAGAGACTGAAATGAGGCGGAGTGACAGGCAGGTGGGGAGGGGGGCCTTTATCCTAAAGGTGTCAGGAAGCCAGAGAGCTTTAAACAGGAAGGTAACAAGATTGGATTAATGCTTTTGTTTTTAATCGCCCTGCTGTGAGGGTTCAGAGTAGAAGCAAAGGTGACAATGTGGAAACCAGTAAGGTGGTCCCAGCAAGCAGTGACGGTGACTTGGACTGGGCTTGTGAAAACTGAGAAGAACATAAAGTTAAGAGCTGCAAGTGGGTCACTGATGGATTGGTACATGAAGGATATGGGCTAGGATGACACCTAGTTTTGTCTTTTATTTGAGTAGCCGTTAGGTTGGACTTGAGATTAGGAAGTCGGTGGTAGGGATGAGTGAGAGGGGTCAGGGGATAGCAAGTTTTCCGTCGGTGTCTGGACGTGTGAAGGGCCGATGAGATATCCCGGTGGAGCTGTCAAGTAGATCTTAAGGGAGTTCCCTGGTGGTGTAGTGGCTTAAGGCTTCGGCGCTGGCGCTGTCAGCGCTGTGGCCTGGGTTCGATTCCCAGCCAGGAACTACCCCCATACTACAGAAGAAAAAAAAAAAGTAGATCTTAAGCTGTGGAACTCTGAAGCCCAGAACAGAGGCCAAACATACACCTAAGGATATGTGTTTGGAGCCACGAGCAGGTGCATTGTTTCATGGAACTGAGAGAAAAACATAGGATGGAATCCATTCCTAAGGAGTCCCCACAAATGGAGTTTAGGAATAGAAGCCAGCAAAGGACACTGTGCTACCCTCTGTGCATGTCTTGTTTTCGTATCTTTATTTTTCTCTTGTACACATATTTCACCTGTTTTCTATTACAGCAAAGTGTGTTTAACTCCCAACTAGGCCACAAGCCCCTGGCAGTCCAGCCAACATTTTGGTTATCTTTTCATCTCCAGGAACACCTAATTCGTATAGTGTCTTTTATGTAAAAGGAGTGTATTCTCTTGGTGATCTTGTCCAGTCTCAGGGCTTTAAAACCATCTACGTGCTGATGAATCTCGTTTCTATCTTCAACTTCAGTCTGTCTCCTAAAGCCTGGACAAGTACATCCAACTGCGCACTTGATATCTTCACTTGGATGTCTAATAGACATTTCAAAGTATCCAACATTCACCTCCCAATCTCGCCTCCCCAGCTCATCTTTGCTAATTGCTTAGGCCAAAGCTTTGGCATCTCTGAATCCTCTCCTTCTGTCACACTTGACATCCAGTTGCAGAATCCAATACTTTCTTACTCTGCTCTAAGCCACCACATCTCTCGCGGAGACTGGCTTCACCTTCCTGCAGCCTGCTGTAAACATAGCAGTCAAAGTGATCTTTTTTTAATTCGGAGTCAGGTCACTGCAGGCATGTTCCTATCCTTTGCCCCTCCCTCTGCCTGGAATGCCTTCCCTCTGCATATATGGCTAACTCATCTCAAGTCTGTTTAGATGTCACCTCAGTGAGATCCACTGTGCCATTCCCCAAACACCCCTAGCCATGCAACCCCACCCCCTTAACTTGCTCTTCTCTTCTCTCCTTCCCTCCCTCCCTCCCTGCCTGCCTGCCTTCTTTCTTTTTCATGGAATTACTACTTTCTAACATGTCTAATATGGTTTGGGCTTATATTCTGTCTTTCCTTCCCTAGAACTTCAGCTCGCTGGGGTGACCCTTTATCTATTTTGTGCACTGGTGTATCGTAGCCTACGACATGACTGACAGAGTATTTACTTAATACTTGACCAATAAATAAGTGCCTGAATGAAGGAATCGATGGAATTTCCTGTCCTCTTTTTACAGTTGCGCCCTGAATATATCTTCAGTTTACGCTCTCTCCAGCCTTGCCCCTACGCTTCACTTCTCAGCACTCGCTGCACATCCCGGGGGCAACTACCACCAGTTCCTTCAGAGCTCCTCTAGGCAGTGTGAGGAGCTCCCTCCTCCACTTGCCCACCCCTCCCTCCTCCCTGGTGCTTAACCCCACAGCCTCCTACAGACATGGGGGTCCTGAGGACCATGGCTTGCTACTCTTTGCCTCTTCTAAAGCTCTTATTGTCACAGGTGCTCAATCAATATTTGCTGACTGACTGAATAAAACATTTTATCCAAATACTACAGTAATTTATAATGGAGATATAAATATATACTATTTCCAAAAAGGAAAAGGTTTATTTTTTGTACAGAATATCCATTTCCCAGATGGGAAGCCATGTTTGCATCTCACCTACATTATCCATAGTCAGAAGAAGGTCTCACTGTCCTGCCCAGTTGTCATACCCTTGGCCCCCTAGGTCCTTGGAGACAGCTAACAGAGTGCCACATGGCCACTTGGGAGACTTACCTTACAATTTCATTCTGGTCCAGACATCTAGGGCCAGTGTAGCACTGTGGTTAGGTCACTTCATTTGCTTCTCATTCACATGAGTTATCATGAATCTGAAATTGTAATTAAGAGTATCATTTTTTCTTCTGTGGTATTTTATCAAAATATATAGGCCATTGCTCTTCATTAGAATGAGCCCATTCCAGTGTTGACTTCAAGACCATAAACTATTTCAGAGATGACTGCTGTGCTCAAAACTCCAAAACTGACCCATGACAGCACAGTGATACCCTGGCATTACATGTACCCAGATTTCCACTGTGAACTGCAATATTGAACATGAAACTCTTTCACTCTGATGCTAGTGCTTAGTAAAAACTAAACAGTTGCTTGCATTTTGGTTCTTTATTCTTTTTTTAGATCAGAGGTTTGGAAACTGTTTACTGCATTGATAGCATGGGAAAAACAAACGGCGGCTTTGTTGAACTAGGACCCTGCCACCGGATGGGAGGGAACCAGGTAACTAACCATCCTTTTGTATTTAACTTGGTTCTTACCACGAGATCTACCAGGCTGATTGATCACAGAAGGTTTCTTTTGGTTTTCAATTTGTTAATTTTGTTTCTTTGGTAAAGTAAAACATTCTGTAGAACAACTAGAACTTTTACTTAAAACCAAGGGGATGGTAGTATTGGATTTCACGTAAGCAAGCCAAATCTAGAATTTATGTCTCATATAAGAGATTAGACTATATTCTTGTGTGAGTATATAACTATGTAAGCCTAGCTCCCTAACAATTTTATTTGCAAATATTATTCAGTATTCCATATTTCCCCCCAATAAATGGGATGTTACTTCCAGTAATGTATATTTCACTTATATATTTTCTCCTTTATGTGAGTGTTTTTATTGCCTCTACTTTAAATTGTAAAACATTATCAGGTCTGTTTCCACTCTTCATTTTTCTCATATTGTTGGTACATGATAAATATGTGTTAATGACTGTATCTAAGAGGCTAAAGAACATAATCTAACATCAAAATGAATATAATTTCTATTATCGGACTTAGAACATACAAAAAAATTATAAAAAAAAATTAATTATAGGAGTTGTTTGTTTGCTAAATATATGAGGGCTGTCCAGATAGTATCCAGCTATGTAATATGAAAAATAGAGGCATTTATGATTGGATTTTTTCCAGATAGTCTTTGTATATCAGGAGAGAAGATACCTCTTGTTATTTTTCTTTTTTTTTTTAATAGCTTTTCCGAATCAATGAAGCTAATCAACTCATGCAGTATGACCAGTGTTTGACAAAAGGCCCTGATGGATCAAAAATTATGATTACACACTGTAATCTAAATGAATTTAAGGAATGGCAGTACTTCAAGGTATTCTGCATTTCAAATTCTGAAATAATAATTATTTTCTATTTCATTTTAATAACACCTACCATGTGGTGTTTAGATATGTAAGTCTTAAAACCTGCATTCATATTGATTAGTATTTCCCTCTCATTTAATCATTTGTTTTACTGAGCACTAAGTGACTCATTGTTCCATAAGGAAGCATAGCTTCCATTCTCTAGTGCAATATTGTCACGTAATGAGGTCACCAGATGTCCAAGAAGACCCACTAATTTTCAGTAACTTAGGAAAATTGGTGTTCTGTGAGGGTAAATGTATACACATGTAACATAGAAAATACTGTGTTTATATTTCATGTTGTCCAGCAGGTGGAGATAGAGACAGACAAATAATACTTCCAAATCTAGGCCTTCACAACTTCCTTATTGTTGTTTGCTATAAATATAACAGGATAAAAGTTCCCTGTTTCTTGCTTTAAATGTCATATTTAGTTATTCAATTGACACTATGGGAGGGGGCAGTTTTTCTATTTCAGCTGTGACTATCAAAATTCTGTGCCAGGTCGAGGATTCCAACATATTAATGGATTGGGGTATAATTTTCAGTGTTTAGACTTGGCTAAAATAAATCAATTTGTTATAAAACATAAAGTTGGGAAATCTGCGCCAAACTGAAAGAACCTGGCAACCCTCATTTTATTTACTCATTTAATACTCATTATCATACCTTACCTGTCATGCAAACACATGTTTGCTATGTAGGTACGTTTAATATTCTCAGTTACCATCATTCATAGACAATGAAGTAGTAACTATGTATCAGTGCTCATTTTTTCTTTTTTTTTTCTCTTTTTATTCAATTATCTGTTGCCTCTTTTTTTTTTTAATTCATTTTTATTGTTAGACTTATTGGGGTGACATCTGTTAGCAAGGATTACACAGTCATTTTTTTCTTATAGCAAGTTAGGAAGCAGAAGATTAGCATAAAACCAAAAGAATGGAGCATTTGCTTCCACAAAGAAATGAAAATAGCAATAAATAAGGAGTCAGTGAGAATAATTTTAATAAAAATAGTAAAAGAAGGCTAGCAGACCAGGAACTGCCATCAAAAGGTAAGGGATAAAAAATGCAATGTACATATTTGAGATATTTTAAAGCCCACAACACTGAATATAAATTTGGGCATCAGACATTACTAAATACTTACTGGGGCCTGATGATGTGGTGACTTCAAAAAATAGCTAAAGCACATCATACTACAATAACAGAGAAGGGAAAAAAATGCAGAAATAAAAATAAGCAAAATGCCACAGGATAGCAGAAGAGAGATTAATTGGAGGAATTACTTCTGATGAGTTTCATATAAGACATATCATTGTACTTAGGTCTTAAGGTATAGACAGGTTTTTCATGGAGGAGAAATAAGAAAACTGGGTAAGCAAAGGCATGGCATGAAGATGTAGAAAATTCTGGGAATCACATTTAGTTTGGTATCCCTAAATTGTCCTCCATATGAAAGAACATTGAACTTAATTTTGTAAGGGTTGGAGAGCAGTTAGCAGTTGGCATTATTTGAAAAATGCAGTGATAGGAAGCAATAGATACTTTTAGGAAAATAATTCCGGAAACATTGTGACGTATGGACTCATATGCAAGGAAATCAGCTTCATCAGGAGTTCTCAAACTTTTGCTCTCTAGATTCCCTGCATACTCTTGAAAATTATGAAGACTCTCCTCAGGCAGATTTTGCTTATGTGGATTATAGCTAACAGTATATCCTAAATGGGAAATTAAATCTGAGAAATTTTGCAAGTATTTATTAATTTGTGTAAAAGTAATATTTAACCCTATTATATATTAATAGAAATAATACTTTTAATGAAAAATAACTTTTTCAAAAAAGTGAGGAAAATGGCATTGTTTTATTATAGTTTTACAAATCCCTGTAATTTCTGATTTAAAACAAGACAGCTGGATTCTCATACTGCTTCTGTATTCAGTTTGATGTGATATATTTTAGTTGAAGTATAGGAGGAAAATCCAGCCTCACATAAACATGTAGTTGGAAAAGAGAGGGGTAATTTAATAACCTTTCCAGATAATGGTGGCTATTCTTCTTTGATGCTATCCCACAACTTGATAAGTGGTCATTTCTTAAAAGTTATTTGCCATGTAGAATTTGAAAGCATGTAAGTGAACGTTTTGTTCTATGTTTCATCAAAACCCGTTGATCTGTCTTTGAATGGATCTTTTACCACCCATGTCAGCTCTTGTAATATCATACATTGTTTGTTTGGAAGGTATTGGTTCATTAAGTTATGATGATCTTCCAAATGTTGACACATTTCATTGTATAGTGTCAAAAGTTATAACCACTGATTTCATTAGAAAAGTCTGTAAGTATTAGGAAGCTGTCAAGTTCATGGTAGTAGATACAAGTTTTCTAAAATTTTTAATTTTTTGCTTGAAAACTTATATTTTATCAGTGGCAACAAATACTGTCAAATTTATGGATCTTTTTTCTTGAAGTGACAGGCTCATTTCATTTACAAGAAAATACCTACAAAGTCCAAAGTTTGAATAATCACAGTTTGTCTATAAGTTGACCCTTCAAGTCAAAATGACATTTCATGAAAAAAGCAGCTAGTTGAACTCACAAGTCCAACAATTGCTCCCTCAAGATAAGCATGGTATCTCACTGTATGAAAGTGCTTCATGCATATTTCCCATTTCATCTTATAGAATATTTTTTAAAGTATACTCAAAGGTCAAGATTTAATAAAACTAAAAAGTTTTGCTACTTCATCAAGGACATTCTTAAGTGAAACTGTTTTTTTTTTTTTCTTTTTGACTGTGAGTATGTGGCCATGAAGAACAACACTAATAGCACAATTTTGTGCATGCACGGCCGAGATAGAGAGAAGGATGGAATGCTGGTATTTTCATTAGCCAGAACAGGAACTAGGGAAATAGATTTGGAAGGGATGATAATGAATTTAGGTTTGGATTTGTATACCTTGAATCTGAGGTACCAGCGGTACCTGATGACTTACAAGTCATGTGTACTTATAGAAACAATAAGAGGATTTAGAAGACTAACAATCCAGAGAAATCAGAAGTCTGAAATATGGTTGGTCTAAGCCTGTCTAGTTTGCTTGAATTAATATTTAAGAATTTTTTTTAATTTTTCAATTACAATTGACATTCAGTATTAGTTTCAAGTGTACAGCATATGGTTTAGACATTTATACAATTTATGAAGTGATCCCCCGATAAGTCTTACCCACCTGACACCATACATAGTTATTACAATATCAATTACTGTATTCTCTATACTGTACATCCCTGTAACTATTTGTAGCTGCCAGTTTGTAATGGAACAGAAAAGAGAAACCAGGAATAAACCCACGCCTATGTAGTCAATTAATCTATGGCAAAGTAGGCAAGAAAACACAATGAGGTAAAGATATTCCCCAATCAATTCTATTGGAAGAACTGGACAGATACATGCAAAAAAATGAAATTAGACCACTTTCTTACACCATATATAAGAATAAACTCAAACTGGATTAAAGATTTAAATTTAAGACCCCAAACCATAAAACTCTTACAAGAAAACATAGGCAGTAAACTCTCTGACATTGCTCTTAGTAATACTTTTTGGATATGTCTCCTTGGGCAAGGGAAACAGAAGAAAAAAATAAACAAAAGGAACTATATCAAACTAAAACTTTTGTGCTCAGAGCAAGAAACCATCAACAAAATAAAATGACAACCTATTGATTTGAATTATCTTAATAAAGCCAAGCAACAACTTCTTGAATGTACAAATTTAAAACTTCTTTTTCCTGTGTTTTTCAGAACCTGCATAGATTTACTCACATTCCTTCAGGAAAGTGCTTAGACCGCTCTGATGTCCTGCATCAAGTATTCCTCTCCCATTGTGACTCCAGTAAAATGACTCAAAAGTGGGAAATGAATAACATTCATAGTGTTTAGAAAGAATGAAAGAAACCAATAACCTACCTACTGACACATAAATTTCCACAGGACTGAAAACCGCCTGAAACCTGCTGCAACTCTTATTAACTCTGTACAGCTCCAAACCCAGAAACTCCTGATCAGTTTGAAGGACATTGATAAACTGTGATTTTACAATAACATTATCATCTGCAGTTACTGTTTACAAAACTGCTTTTACCTTAAACTTTGTAGATGTTTACATCTTTTTGTTTCGTTTTGTTTTAAGATGATGTTGGTAACTTGTGCACTTAACTCTGTTTTATTCAGAACAGAGTTAAAAAGCATTGTTGTCTTCTTTGGGATTACACTCAGGGGTCTGAAAGGCAGTTTGATTTTTTTTTTTTATTTACACACTTGAAAAAAGGTTGGAGTAACCAGACTTTCATATGTAACTTGGTGATTATCAACCTGTTGTGTCTTTATTTAATTTTACATCCTTTTGAAGCACTGCCACAGGTTATTAGCCAACGTGGCCTTCCTTCACAGTCATGCTGCTTTTTTGAAAGGTGAATTTCAACACATTTAGTGCCTCTTTCATTTCTCAGTATATATATTTCAAGAGCTTTTGATGAAATTTCTAGGATGGTAGTAATGGAAGTGTCACCTGTACGAGAAAAACTTTTACTCAGAAATGAATTTATGTGCTACCATTTGCTCTGAAACTGAGTGTTGTATGGCTTGAAAAAGAAATAACAATGTGAAACATCCTAAGTCTCTTCCATACGGATTGAAGATATATGGGATTAACTCCCATACTTGCTGGCATTCCCAACTCCTAAGACAGCAAAGGGGTCTACCAATTAGAGAAAAATTTTCCACTGACATTTGGGATTTTCCCCAATACCTTTCACTATAGAAAACTATAAATAATTCTTAGATTGAAACCTTGAAACAGGGGCAACAAAAACAACAAAACACCACTGTAAACACATCAAAGGTCCATTCTGACTGAAGTAAGAATTTCCAAGCCCTTGTTAGATTAAGCCTTACAAAACTCCTGTGTATTATAATGATCTGTGTAACCTTTCAAGCCAAGAGTGAATGGATGTTTCATTTATATCTTCGTCCAAATGTAATTCCCTGAACATTTTTAAAATAAAAAAAGGCTATTTAAAAATATAGTTCATTAACAAATATGAACTCCCTTCGTTAGATTAGGTGTTAGTTCCCTAGTGTTTCTTAATTTTTTTAGGAAGCGTATTTCTATTAGTATTTTTCAGTGAGAAAAAGACTTGTTTGGATTTAAACAATTGTTAAGACAGTATAGTAAACCCAAATACTACAAATGGTCAATTAGATTTTAATTGCTAAATAAATAGTCTTTTATTACCCAAAAGATTGAAATGCTGTGTTGGAGGTGGAGGAGAGAAGAACATTATGACGTAGGGAATGACAAGTAAATTAAGCATTTTTCCTCCTGTAATCATGATATTATTACAATAAAGGCATTCACAAAATACTGCCAGTGGGAAATATTTTTAATTAAAGCTTAAAAAAAAAAAAGGAAAACACCTACATTTGTTTAAAAGAAAAGCCTCCAAATTTGCTTCTTCCAAGCTTAGTTCTTAAGTTTGGAGAGTCAGTTAAACACCCTAAACAGAGTTTTATTTATAATTTTGAATTGTCAATTTGTATTTTGCTACTGATCTAGGATCAACCATTTTAACTTTCATTCATCTCTAGGAATGTTTAAAAAGGAATACATTTATATGCTTATATAATTGGAAAATAAATCAACTATAAAAAAGAAACTAAGAATTGGTACTTTAATTACATGTGTGTTTGCAAATAGGCTTCATTTTCCTTGTTGAATAGATTATAACCTTGTTAACTATGCATAGGCCTAAGAAAGGTGGCACATAAACCGTGCATGTAAATTTTAAATGGGTATTTTGTGCAATTCATTAAGATACTCTATAAAAATGATTCTCTATATTGAAATCAGAAACTTTACCAAACACAAAAAGCATCAGAAGCTGCTGCCATAATGACTATTTTCTACTGTAGGCTGCTTTGGAAATAATTCCCATATCCTTGCTTTGTAAGTTGATAATATCACTATGCATTTCTACACATTTTATAAATTTGATTTGTGCAGATTTTGATACACTGTATGTTTCTGTAGAAATTGTATAAATATTCAAATTTTATTAGGGATAAATTTGAGAAGTTTATGTATATCTTATTGCTGGGTTGTTTGTTTTTTAGGTGATAAAAAATAAAATACTGTATTTTAGTCATGTGTTTTTTCAGTATTTGTAATCATTTCTAAATCTGAACACTGCATGTTTAAAATACTTGATTATATTGTTTAAAAGACATACTAACATAACTAAAATATCATAAACCATAGTTATATGTTGAGTATGTGTTTGAGTGTTGGTTAGAATTCTACTTAGAATGTGCTTAGAATACTCAGAGCTAAGAAGTCAGAGTGGGGAGTTTGGGGCTGCTAAAACAGCTAGAATTTACAGGGCTGGTTACTGGAGAAGTATGCACTTGAATACTAGGAAACCTGTACAGGAATTTTGATAGCACTGCCATTTACAATAGTGAGAACCCCAGGAACAACCCAAATACTGATCAACAGGAGAATGGATAAATTATGTAATCATATGATGGAATGTTACATAGCAATGAACATGAATGAACTAGTTATAAACAAGTCAGTAAGATACTGTTGAGGGACAAAGGCAATTCCCGAAAGACTTCACTCAGAAAATACTTTCTGTAAAATCAAAAGCAACTATAAACATACAGTAAGTCACACATTTATATATGATAGGTTAAATAACATGCCCAACTTCACAAATTTAGTACTGGAATCAAGGTCATAAACAACTCTAGTACCCAATATCCTCAGAACCTTGGGGGAGGAATTTCTATTTGTTTTCCTTATAACTGTAGTTTTCCTCTTTACCTTGACTGTCACGACTCAGAATCTGATACTCTTATATTAACCCATACATATTGATATGTATACTTTTAACTTATGCTTATTGGGTGTTTAATGTTTCTGGCCACCAAGATACATATCTCAAATGTGTTGCCTTATTTAATCAATTTTTTTCTAATTTACAGATGAGGAAACAAAGGTTATGACTTGTCTGATGTTACTCAACCAATAAGAAACAGAACCCAACTCTGATCTGGTTCCCAGGTATAAGCTTTTCTTCACCTCACTCTTAATTTCTTTCATAACTTTGTTTTTCCTTTTGTATATTTGTATTTTAATTTGTTCTTTATATAAGCCACCTCATCTTTATTGGAAAAAAAGTGTGGAGAATCAAAGAATAACATAAATGTGAATAAATACCTTTACTATCTCTTACCGGCTCCCCTAGGACATTGTCCTAGTTGACCACAATGTTTTCCCAAAGAAAGGCGACAAGTCCATACAAAGCTCATGTCCAGTTCTGAAATGCTTCTACATGTTAAGTTACTTTTGTTCCCTTTTAATGTGACAATCTAATTTTGCTCCTGAGTCACAACTCTATAGACGTAACTCCTAGGATGAGGCTCACCAAGAAAGAAACCTGCAGTTTTAAGTCCTGAAGAACTTTGGCCCAGGAGCATAATGAAATTCCATTGCAACCTCAGAAACAATGTCTATATTACTACAGGGTAAGAAGGTAGATGAGTTTCCAATCAGAACAAGAGGAATTTCTTAGACAACTGTAAAAACAATGCTTAAGTGAAAGGTATACATAAACTTTTTCAACAGCCCTATCTCAAGTAAACATTAATAATATTAATTTTATATTCATCTATACTATTTATAGATGTGGCAAATTGATGATCCTTGGGCAGAATCTTACATATAGACATGTTTTCTTTGGACATAGGAATCCATTGCCAGTATTTACAATTCACATTTCATGTCATTGTGCAAATCTAGATTTCTAGTTCCACTTGAGAATTTTGGGAGACTTAGAAATCCTAGACCCATGTTTCTATCAAAACAAGAGTGAGCTAAATAGTAATAGTCCCCTTTATCCTGGGCATTTATGTTTATAAATATTTATAGAACACCTACTGTTTCTGGTACCAGGTATAAAGCAGTGCAGTAGTCCTCCCCTTATCTGTGGGAGATACATTCCAAGAACCCCAATGAATGCCTTAAACTGTGGATAGTATGGAACCCTGTATGTGTATGCTTAAGTCTCTCTTGAAGGATAAATTATTGCATTGCTAGGGTTGCCTCCTAGAACAAAGTAGCTGGAAATCAAAGATAAAAACTACCTACTACACAGCCTTTTTACTTTTTGTACGACTATGACCCACTTTTTAAAAGAAAGTTTTCATGAACACCCCCAAAGTAATGGCTAGTCTGGGATAGAACCTAATTCTTACCTTTAGATTTCAGTGCTTTCCAACCTAACCACTCCTTGAAGTCACCTAGTCTTGAAAGCAGTCACGGAAATTCCCAAAAAGGATGACAAGGAACCGGATAGGTCTGCCTCATTTATAGATTTAGAAATCCTTAAGGAAACACTTCTAAAACACTTCTGTTTTAGAAACTATTTGCCTCCTCTCCATACTACTAGTTTTAAATACTTTTGACATTCTTATTTAATAATCATTAAAACAGTCAAGTAGGTATTAACCTCGTATTATAAATGGGGAGAGGTAAGCTCAGGGGTCAACTTCATGTGGCTAGATATTTGGTAGAGTTGTGGAATTGGGATCCAGACCTAGGTATGTCTCATACATTACCCAACTTTTAGTGTTAAGTCACCTAACAACAGAAAATACTTTTTAAAGTTTTCATCTTATGATAAGCACAAGCCCCACATTTAAATCTGTAACCACTGGGATATGCTTAATAGAGAGCAATCATAAAGAGGTTTGAAGATTTTACTTGAGTCCATTCGCTCTGGTAATCATGCCAAATTCACTTCCAATTAAACACTTTGGTATTTCTTATTTAAGAAGTCAAAGAATCCTTACTATACAGTAGATTCTCCATTAACCAGAACTCAAACAACCAGCAAATTTATTTTTTTACCAGTTGCTTGAGGTGTGGTTAAGAGTCTACTTACATTTATCCAGTATTTACCAACTCCCACGTGTGCCAGTTAACTTGAGTCTACTGATTTCCAATTATCATGTTAAGACAAGCAAGGCTCCTATGGCTGGGTAATAAGAATGCTGGCATCTATTTTACAACTTGATAGGTAACCAACATTGTGAGGTTTAACTATGAAACTATCAATAGGTTTCTTCTTTAATTTAGCCAACAGATGGTACTTTCTTATAGCCTAACTTCAAAATAGTTACCTAAATTCAAATACAAGCAACTGCTCCCTCAAATGAACATTTCTCAAATTAACTGCTTTCCCGTCAATATAAATCCTAGTGAAATTTAGCCTGAGACATGGAAGATCACAATAACCACCTCTAATGCTCTTAGGTTACCCAGAATTCTAAAGGTTAAGACCACACTAATTTTTAAAAGATTTAATTCAAAATGCATTGTGGTAGTCTACTTTGAACTAGTTCATTATCAAAAGAAAATTTAAACCTTGTTACTAATGTTTTTAAGTTTGTTTTTGGCTTCATTATACTAGTTCCTCTGCCTCATATTTAAAAAAGTTTCCATCAAGGTAGCATCAGTTAAAAAAGCCTGAGGGCCAAGTTAGCTAACAGAAATGTCAAGAACAGAACTTACTCATTTTGTAAAACTACTAAATTCCAGATCTGGTTTTTAAATAAAACTTTGTAAATATGTATATACACATATTTGAGTTTTTTAACCAAACATTTTACCAAATCAAGTATGTCTAAGAATAATTAGGCAGAAATACAAAAAAACTGACATGGTCCCAGGCCCAATGTGTTTTTTTTAAGTCAAAATTAACACAGAAAGACAAAGACAATAGAAATAATATACATAATTTTATTACAAAAATTTTTTTTAAAAAACAAAATGCAACGTTCTAAAAAACCCAAAATTTACTGTTGATACTAATTCCTACAAGTTTGCTGTGCTATCATAAACAAGAAATTAAACCATTAAATATTTAGAAACATTTAACATCAGAAGCCTTAAAATCTAACTGTATGTAGTAGCCCCTCAAAAAGCTACCACCTGCATTTTTCAAAAAGTATTTTCTCTACAAAGAATCTTATCAGCTATACAAATATCTGTACAGTTTTTATACTGAAGCTAATATTGAGCTGCACTTGAATTCACATTCTTAGCAAAACAATTGCCTGAGCACACATACACTGCACACACATTACAAAACAGCCATTTATTCTTCATCTTCATCCTCTTCCTCCTCCTCCTCATCTTCCTCTTCTTCCTCCTCCTCATCTTCTGGTTCATTCTTCTTCTTTGAGCCTGTTGGCCTGCCAGGGCCCTTCTTTCCTGCTTCACTTTTGCCCTTGGCACGGTATGCAGCAATATCCTGAAATATTGTCAAGAAAATAAAATCAGCATCCGGTGTCATTTCTCAACTGTGGAAACCACTAAGTTGTAAACAATCTAAGATTATTGACCAATAACCCTGGTGACTGTCTAAAGTTATTCAGAGTCTAACTCAGTTTTGAGAGCATCTGTTCCCTCTAGGCTTTAGAAAGCTAATGATGTAAAATGATGGGGTGATGTATTAGATCAATGTCAGTACTTTCACTACCATCATCCATTTATCTCACTTAGCTCCCCGTCTAACTTCCCATTTTAGATATAACCTACATAAAAGAATACATTTGGCCCTCCATTTATTTTCAAACTAAGAGACTTATATAACCACAAATGAGAGTCTATGTGCAGCTACCAGTGTCAGAAACAGTGGTTTCAATCAAAAGAGGTTTCAATTAGCTTGTGTTACGTAAGTATACAACTTTCATTAGGACTTTTCAAAACGCAGCTGACAACCATTAATATGAGATTATATAAACTTCCCAACTTTCTACAGTTTATATCTACTTCTAACATACTTATTAAAAAAATATGTACCCAATTTCAACCCTGGCTTTAAAAAAGTAAGAACAGTGTACCTTTTCATATTTCTCCTTTAGCTTAGCTGCTTTCTGTTCATATGGCTGCTTATCTTTGGCTGACTGTTCAGACCACATTTCACCCAATTTTTTTGCAGTATCCCCAATGGATAAACCAGGGTGTTCACTTTTGATCTTTGGGCGATGTTCAGAGCAAAACAGGAAGAAGGCTGATCTGAAAGGAAGCAACAGAGTTAATAAACTCAATTTAAAAAAAAAATCAAGGGGCAATTTGATTTAAAAAAAAAAAAAAAAAAACAAACCAAAACAACTTACGGAGGCCTTTTGGGCGCATTGGGGTCTTTTTTCTTGCCTTTCTTATCTCCTTTGGGCGGAACATAATTTTTCATCTCCCTGTCATAGCGAGCTTTGTCACTTTTTGCCATGTCTTCGAACTTTGACTTCTCCTTGGCTGACATGGTCTGCGGGCATGAAAGGATCGGTAAAAACACAGCTGTATACACCTTGTAAAGATCTAGATCCTCTTTAAGGGCCACACGTTCCTTAGTTAACAGCATTCGGCTTTGGCAGTCTTAAAATAGAAACCTAGCCTGCCTACAACGAAACACTTGGGCCAGTAATCAGGGTAGGAAGAGTTCAAAGTTCCAAGCCAGCTGCCTGCCTCAGGCCCTCGCCCCCAAACACCACGCGAAAACCCCTTAGCTCCTGTTTGCCTGTCTCTCACCTTCCATCTCTCTGAGCACTTCTTAGAGAATTCGGCAAAGTTGACGGCAGCATCGGGGTGTTTCTTCTTGTGCTCTTCCCGGCACGTTTGCACGAAGAAAGCATACGAGGACATCTTGCCCCTCGGCTTGTTGGGGTCCCCTTTACCCATGGCGGCAGACGGCGCCTACCTGGCGGAGCGAAAGCCGGTGAGTGGGCGCTGGCGGAGCTCGGCTTCCCGCCCAAATCCGCGCCCGCCCGCCCGCCCTGCCCCCCTCGCGAGGGCGGACGCCCGCCCCGGGGCCGCAGCGACGCCGCCTCGGGACGCACGCCGCTCCCGGGCCCGACGCGAGCTGTCCCAGCTGCGCCTCCTCGAGCGCGATCACCCAGTCCCTCCCCGGCGGCTGGAGACGACGACGCCGCCGCCCGCCCCCAACCCGGGCTGAGGGAGGGAACGCCGCGGGCGTTCTCAAAACCACCCTCCCGACTTTCACGTCGCGAGCCCCACTCAATTGTCGCTTCGCGACCAACATTTAGGAACTACCGGAACAGGGCTCGGGCGAACTTCCCGCGCTCCACGGCCCCCGGCCCTCACCGGCCCGCAACCCACATTCTGCTCGCCGGAGAGTGCCAGAACCACAGAACCCAGTTAAAGCACAAGGCTCTGAGGGAAGGGGGGAAAGCAGGACCACGAACACGAGCGGAGCGCAGGGGAGTCTTGCCTGGTGGTAGCTTTTCCTCAGTGTCCCGCAGAACGGCCAGACCCGACAGCCGCTTCCTTCGCTGAGCTCCGGCGTGAACTGGTTTATCGCTAACGCAATCCTTAGCCTCTTGTTTTGCACAGTTCTCCGCGCCACGGCAACTTGACGAGCCGACCTACGGGCCACACCCCCGCCACTCTGATTGGTTCTGGTG
>PVJL010001125.1:0-295437 GCA_004026885.1 Lyroderma lyra | reverse complement strand
TCCTCTTCCTCTAGCCAATCAAACAGGAGTGAGGGCGGGGTTTTGCCTAGTTGCTTTGCCCGCTGGTGCTATGAACTGATGCGGCTGGGGAGGGGTGGGGGCAGGACGGGGGCGGGGAGAGGGGAAGGGGCAGGACACGCGCCATTTCTCGCGAGACTGGAGACCAGGAAGACGCCTGCAGAGTCGGGCTGCTGGTGCAGCATCTGCCGAGGCACTGGGTGCTGCTGCGTCTCGACCTTCTCCCTCTGAGCTTACGCCTGGTCTCTAGGTGGGGAGACGGGACGTGGGCAGACCGGGGCTGTGGAGGTGCGCAGTGCCCGCTGAGGCTTAGGGGGAGATACAGGTTGCGGCCAGTCAGAGCCAGTCAGGGAGGTGCCCACACTCCTGACAGGATAAGATGGCGGCAATGGCGCCTGGAGGTAGTGGCAGTGGTGGCGGCGGCGTGAATCCATTTCTCAGTGATTCGGACGAGGACGACGACGAGGTATCGACGACCGAGGAGCGACGGGCAGGACTTCGGCTGGGTTCCGGGAGTGGCCTGGATCCTGGCTCTGCAGACTCGCTGTCGCCCCAGGATCCCATGGCCTTAGGGAGCAGTGCACGGTCAGGGCTCCCTGGGGAGTCGGCAGCGACTGCGATGGCTCTTGGGGGCAGTGGGGAGACCCCGGCCCGACTGTCCATTGATGCGATCGCGGCTCAGCTGTTGCGCGATCAATACTTGCTGACTGCCCTGGAGCTGCACACGGAGCTGTTAGAGAGCGGCCGCGAGCTGCCTCGGTTGCGCGACTACTTCTCCAATCCGGGCAACTTCGAGAGACAGAGTGGGACCCCTCCGGGGATGGGGGCGCCGGGGATCCCTGGAGCAGTCGGCGTTGGAGGCGCAGGAGGTCGGGAGCCGAGTACGACATCGGGCGGGGGACAGCTCAGTAAGTGAACGCCGCCTGTCTCTCCGGCGAGGTTGTTAGGATTGTGGGGGTGGGGGTTTCTAGGCAGGTACTGAATATTAGGGATGTTTTAGAAAAACAGTTGCAGGGGGCGGGGATCTTTTGCGATAAAAGCCAAAGGATCTGGCAGTGACTGCTGTCTCTTCCTGCCTCCAACCCTTGGCTGGACTTGCACTTGCTCCTGGCTCCCTTACTGGTGTCGATATCTATTAATGTAAAAATATCCAGCGTTTCTAGTTCACTGGCTGTACGGGACTCCAGAAGGCTCCCTTGCAAACTCGCTTATCGCTTTCATCATTTTTCCTCATTCTCCAATTTCCTGAATCTCCACTACCAGGAAATAGTGTATCTTAAGTTGTTCTCAGTAATTCTTTGACTGAAAGTCAAGAGAAAGGGAAGAACAGGAAATGTTGCTCACTCAAAGTCAGATCCATTGAAGACCCTTTGTCTTTGAGATGACTTTCTCAATGAAAAAAAAATGGGCTTTCTACTACATAAAATGTGTTCTGTTTAAATAAAGTCAATTTAATTCAATTTCGATGCCTTGATTTCAGTAGATAACAAAACTACTGGAAATCCAAGGAGTAGGGTAGGCTTGCATTTTTATTCGTGGTCCCACCACCCTCAGGATTTTTATTCTGCCTACATTAGAATTTTATTTTTTTACTTTGTTAAAATCGTTTTTTAGTAGTACAGAGTAACGGTTTACCTCATGAATCATAACATTTACAGGCATTTCTTAGGGCTTGAACACGTCCTACCAAGGATGTATGCTGGATTCCCAGTATCCTCTTTTGGGAGGCACCTTGGATTTTTCCCTTATTAATGGTATGAGATGTTTTAGTGTGTTATATGAGGCCAACTGGAGTTTACTGAGAAACGTTAATTTTAAAATTGAAGCCTAATTTCGTCTCTATACTTTTGAAGGTGCCAGAGACTTATATATTGCCAAACTTAAATGTAGTGAAAAGTTCAGAGTGCGTTTTCTGTCAGGGTAAAGTCTGAACAAATTTACCTCTTGGATATGCCATTTTCTCAATAGGTCTAATTCCCTTCATGTGTAGGATAACCTTCCTCTTCAGAAAAAATATTTTCTCATTGATGGCTTTTGAGACTATAAAATGTAGTAGAGCATTGTAACAAAAATTTTATGCGGTTCATTGGTTGGTTTGAAGATTTCTAAATTAATCTAATAATGATTTTCACCTGACAAGCTCCACTGCTTACTCAAGACCCAGCTCAAATGACATCTTTGCAAATGCTTCCCATTCTCCCCGTGTGTGCTTAGTTGCTGCGTGCTTTCATAATCCTCAACCACAGCGTTTAACTCTGTTGTATCTGATTTTTTGACAATATCATTTTTCAAGATTAAATAGTCACTTCTTCAGGGCAGATTGATATCTTTACATTTTGCACAGTCCCTGGATTACATCTGCTGTTTTTTTACTGTATTAATATAATGAAATGAGTTATTCTTACTTCATAACTTTATTCTACTTAAAATAATTTGTTATCCTTTTTAGGGTACCATATTATGGCTGATATCACTCTTTATGGTGAAAATTTCTCTTAAAATTTTTTTGTATAGAAACAGTTATTTATAATTTAAACTCTTTGCATATTTTAGCAGTGTTTTAGGGTAGAAATTTATTTCTAATTGCCTTTACATTATACATTTCTATCGTTTTTTTGAAATAATAAGTCCTGTCATTAAAAAAAAAAAAGGTACTATACACACACACACACACACACGCACACACACTTTTCAAGAATGGTTCATAATATTCCTGGCCTCTCTACCCACTACATGCTAGTAACCACCACCACCAACCCCATTGCCCAAGTTGTGACAACTAAACATGTCTCCAGTGAAGTCCAGGGAAGGCAAGGGCAAAATTTCCGTACTGAGAACCATTTCAATACACAAGTTTTGCCTGTTTTAAAATTTCATATAAATAGACTCATGGAGCATATATTCTTTTCTGTCTGGCCTCTTTTACTCAGCATAATGTTTTTTAAATTCACCCATGTTTTTGTATATATTCGTAGTTCATTCCTTTTTTGTTTATCCATTCTCTGTTAGACATTTGTGGGGGTTTTTTTTGAGTTTTGGGCTCTATGAATAAAACTGCCATGAACATGCTTATACAAATTTTGTGTGGACATATGTTTTATTTTCTTTTGGATAGAATATCTGGGTTATATAGTTAATATGTATTTATTTAGTTTATAAGAAACTCTGAAAATGTTTTCCAAAGTGGTTGTACCATTTAAAATTTCCATAACCAGTGTATGAGAGTTCCAGTTTATATACTACAACCCCCAAACACTTGGTATTTTCAGGCTTTTTATTTAATTTATTCTAGTGGGAGTCTTGAGGTGCCTTGTGGTTTTAACTTTCATTTCCCAGAAGACTAGAGATGCTGAGCTCCTTTTGAACATTTTGCCATTAGTATATCTGCTTTTGTGAAATGTCTGTTCATGTCTTTTCCCTGATTTATTAATTGTGCTATTTTGTTGTTTGTCTCATTACTGAGTTGTAGTTATTTATGTATTCTGGACCCAAGTCCTTCAACAATAATGTGTTTTGCAAACATTTTTCCCAGTATGGTTTGCCTTTTCATTTTTAAGTGTCTTAAGGACAGAAGTTTTTGATTTCATAAAGTCCAGTTAATCAATGTTTTTCTTTAATGATTCATGCTCTTTTATCCTATGTAAGAAATGTGTGGCTACACCAAGTTTGCAAAATTTTTCTCCTGTATTTTTTTCTAAAAGTTTTATAGTTTTAAGTTTTATGAGGGCTGTCTCGAAAGTATCTAGCCATGTGATATGAAAAGAGAGGCATTTATGGCTGGATTTTTTCCAGACAGCACTCCTATATTTAGATCTGTCATGGCAGGGCTCTGTTAATAAAGGTATCATTCATTATAAGAAGAAATATTTCAGAGCAAATTTTAGTACAGTTTCATTACAAAAGAATTGTATATATCAAAATACCAATGCTGTTAAATGTCTTAATCCAGTTAGAAAATAAATTCTAAACTGTGCTAAATACCATGTTTTGAAGATTTTGACTAAGCTCTTTTTCACACAAATTATATTTTAGGAATTCTCAGGGTGAATCTTTCTCTAGGCTTGAACTACTGCCTGTTTTTAATGGATCCATTATCAATTGCAACATGTTGATTGTTCCTAGTTGGGTTATGATTTTATAATACTCAATGAGAACTTTTTGGTTGTTTATAAACAGTATAAAGATTGGTAGTGTGGGCTATTATCTTAAATATTAGATTATTTTTATTTGTTTTTGTATATATTTTGTTCGTCTGATCTGAAAATTTGTAAGACTTCAAAATAATAAATGTAATCAAAAGTAATTTTCTTTATTCAGTGATGTCTAAAAACAGTTTAATTTTGCAAGATTTATTAAAATACTGACCTAAGAATCTATTGCCCTAAGACAGCATAATACTATCTAGTAATGTTTTTAAAATACTTTAAGAAATCTTCATACTGTATTTAATTTTTTTTCTTGACTAGAAAAGTAATCCGTATTAATGAAGCATTCAAATATTAAAAGATTTATAGCTCTATAAGTGTGATGTTTTCAGAATTTCTATTAACTGAATAAAATTACTTTAAAAAATGCTCAACAAGTCTCAGTGTTTGATAAATTGTAGCATCATCAAAATTTTACTAGAGCTACTTGATAAACTAATTCGATTTTTAAAATATATGTAGTATTACTCACTTGGGTATATACACACATTATTTATATACTTTTACCCAGTATTTTGCCCATTGAGCCAATATAACTTTCATTTAGTAATTGTTTTGCTTTCCAGATAGAATGCAAGATAAAAGTTGTAGCAATGTCATTAACACTGAGCAGATTGTAGTATCTTGGCCACAGGAATGCTCCTTCCACTTGAAGTCTAGAGCTGTAATCAAAATGGGACTGTATTTTCTTAGGATGGGCCAAGTTTTTTGTACAGTAGAGACACAGTAGGTAGTCAAATGGGGAAGACAGGCAACCTATGCCTTTCAGTGATGGATTTCTTTTTATAGAAAGAATTTTTATAGGGCAATTAACTTACCAAGAGGCAGTCATTTATGATTGAATGTGTTCGTTTCACTTGTGAACAGCCTTTTTGAGTCATCTTCCTCCTTTTAAAAATTTTCTGTTAAATAATCCTATCTTTCCTCAGAACTCTCAAAGAGGACATATCTCACTGTGCTATGTTCCTTTTTTAGTATCACCAGTGCTAAAATGTCATAATTACAATTTTATGAAGCTCCCATCACTTCCATTGTACAAAGTAGTTCCTACCTGTTGAATTGGAATTGGGTTTAGTGCTTCCTGACTTCTGAGAAAGAAAATATCAACAGAATATATTTAAAATTTATTAGGTTCATGGTTTTAGGTGAATGAGACTTTCCACTGTTGCCTACACCATATAAATTCCTAAATTTGTATGTTGTGTAACTGTCATTTTTCTTGCCTATGCCTTTCCGGTACTTTCACAATTATTATTATTAATTCTTATGGAAATTTAGTCATATATTTTCACTGCTTAGCACAGTGACTTGAATATAATTAGGGTTCAGTAATTTACATTGATCAATATATTTTTAAATTGTGTAATCAATTAAGGATTATAGGGTTCCAGAATATATTTAATGCAAATTCTTGATGGAGAGGCAAGACTAACACATGAACTATAGAATGGTCTTCTGTGGAACAGATAATAGTGTAAACATTCAGATTTAAAAAATCATTATTGATTATGGTAATAATAGGGCCCTTGTGGAAAAAGTAAAATTTAAATTTAGCCCTCAAGAATGGGTGAAATTTTGAATAAATATAGTAACTTTATTATGGCCAAATTTAGACTCTTTATCTTGAGTAAGGAAAAGGAAAAGGAAGTGAGGTTAAAGAGCAGATAATACTTATTTTATATTTTGCCTGGTTTAAAACGTCTGGGAACACACCATTATCTGTCTCTCCACTTAATAAAGTGTATCCATTTGGATAGTTGTAAAAATTAAATATGATGTTTCAAGCCATTGTGGTACTTTGGCTAAAAGGAAGAAAGATAGGGGTGTTAATCAGGAAAAACAGACCTTATTTCTATCAAAAATTAAAAGTATACCTTCTAATTTTCAAACAAGAAAGTTAGAGGTGATCTCCAGAATCTGTGCTTGTTTGTTAGTTTTTTAAAAACCTTGGTTGGGAAAAGAACCTCCTAGAATTGGTGTAATTTTCATTTTGTTTATTAGTATTTTTAGATCAAATACTAAATTTTTATATGGTTTTTAACTGTGCTGCCCTGCCATGGGTGTATGATGATCAACTGAAAAAGAACTAATCTTAAAATCTAAATTGCATCAATTGAGAAAGGGCTTAAGTATTAAAAGCCTATTTTTTTATCACTGGCTTCTACTGATAAGTACAGGAAAGTTGATGATAAATTATGGTTCTTAAATTATTTATACTAAAACCATTGAATATCAATGTCGTATATAATCTATTAAATACATTTGCAAAAAGTAACAGCAAAAAATGTCATTCTTTGCTCACACACTGTTGTTTACATACAAGGGCTGTCTGGAAAGTATTCAGCCATGTATTTTTCCGGACAGCCCTGTATGTACCAGTTTATCTACTCTCAATCTCCTGTTACCATTTGTAACCTTGAAGATTAGTTTTGTTTGGGAGGAAAATCTTCAGAATAAATTACATAATTAATGTTGACACAGATCTCTTAGGATATAGTTAGCATGTTTCAAGTGAACAAAACTATTTTATACCAATAGTTTGTTTTATTTTTTTATTGCATTGTAGAGGGCCTTGTAAATATTCTGTATATGTGTATGGAAGTAGACTTACCATTAGAAACATACCTAGCAATAATCTTAAAGTTTCTAATTATTCTGGTAGGAAGTAACTTCTTACCGTCATTCTTTTACAATCATGGTAAGGAGTGAAGCTCTTTTTTTTCTTCAGGGGTAGAGGTGTGAGTAAGGACAGTAAACCAATGTAAGGTGGAATGATGAAAGTTATGACTGTATCATTGTTCTTAATAATGAATATTTGCATTTTATACCTTTAATAAGTCACAATTATAAGAATACTGATTTTTGTCTACTAAACATTTAAATAAGATGCCCATATCAAAAGCTAGCCTATATTGATTGATGATTTATGAACCTATGTCCTCACTGGACTCTTCAATATCCAATTCCATTTTCATAATTACAATTGATATTTATTAAAATATCAATTAAAATTAAAAGTACTAAACATTGAAAGCTTAAATAAATGTTCAACAGTAAGGGATTAGTTAATTTAAATAGATAACCTATATATGCTGATGTGGAATGGTCACCAAGTTATAAATTGAATAAATTAGGATGCAGCCAGTGTGTGTATGCTCCCATTTGTGTACAAAAGGGAGAAATTCACGTGCCTTGCATAGTTTAAAAGGGTATATGTAGGAGAGTCTGAATTCTAAACAGTGATGCTGCAGAGGGTTTTACTGGATGGGACATAAGCACAGGGGCTTTACCGTTTCTTTGTGGGCCCTTTGATGTAATATTTCACCGCATATCATGTCTTAAGTAGCAGGACTGGGATTCCAACCCAGATCACTGACTTCAAAGTCTGCACTTTTCCATTACACCACAACTACTCTGTCATGTCAACCTTGAGATACAGCTCCACATAAGTTCTCAGATCATTTTAGGGTACAATCAGGAAAAGTATCTCAGTTATTCATTCAGTGTATGTGTTTCTTATTAACTCAGTCAGAGTAGCCAATTTTCTTAATGTAGAAGGCAAGTCAGGTCGTACAAAACGGATCATTTAAAAAAATATATAAACTATATTTTTATATAGCAACACACTAAGGCAGAGGTAAACAATCTGCCTAAATCATCGTTTAATTTCATCAAGGGACCCACCGTTCTACATGCAACTTAATCCAAATTAGGACATCCACATTTTACATGTGGTTCTAGGATCAACTAAGTCTGGAAGAAGAGTCTAATATAGTCACCAATTGTTCTTCTGAGTGAAGTAATTTTATAAGGCTGACTTAGTTTGTATTCTCTTTTTAAATCTTGAAGCTTTGCTGCATGAGTACATCTAAGTTTCCGGTGTAGTCACGGAGCAGAAGGAGGAGAACTCAGTGCAATCATGGGTGTAGCCTTCTTCCAGATTCTCCTCCTATTATTTCAAAAATTCCCAGCAATCAGAAGCGATGTTCATTTGTTTTTGAAACCAGCCAGTCCTGTTGTACGTGACTGCTCAAAGTAGTGTCATATATTCTCTTATTTCTAACTACCAACTAGTTCTGGGCTTGTGTGCTCCCTGAGTTCAGCCCTTTAGCTCACATCTGGACCATCAGTTTTAGTCTTAAAACTAACTGGTTCCTGTTGCCTTTAATCTCTTCTATCTTTATTCTTAGTTGATTTTTAAAAGCTATGTGTTCCTGTCACTATAACTAAAACTTTTAAAATCCTTCCTCCTGTTCAAAGCAACTTTTTCCAACCCTTCTTTTATTAGTAAAATTATATATTATAGAAAGAAGAATTTATAAACAAGTTTAGGAATTTTATTTTTTCCCCATTTGTGTGGAATATATAAAAATTGCTTCAAAATATTTTATTATATATATGTATAATAAAAAGTTCTCCCAGTAATTTGCTTCTCCTGCCTTTTCAATGATGTTCATGTCCCCAAAACCTGTGAGGTACTCTCATTGTTTACTCTGTGTCCCTTGAACATGTGTCATACTTTTCCTGTCTCCGTGCCTTTGTCCGTATTATTTTTCATTCTCTTGAAATGCCTATCCTCTGTCCTTCTTTTCTTTTTTCCAGATCCTACGTGTCCTTAAAGGAAGGTCCAGGTTATGTTGTTCCCCCTCCCTGAAACTTCTCGTGTCCATAGCGATCTCTAAATCCTCTGACCTTGTTTTTTCGGTTTGTTTGTTTTGGGGGTATTTTGGGGGGGCGGGGGAAGTGGTGGCTGTTCCACTTACAGAAATTCATTATATAGAAACTTGTCAATGTGTTCATGTTCCTGAAATTTTTTATGTTAATGTTTTAGCTGACTACATTTTTTTTAAAGACAATAGTTGGACTCCATGTTCCATATATCTTTGTCTTTTTGCACACATGCACACATGCCTAAAGTGGATAATTTATATATGTTTGTGTAACATGAGTATAGAAAAGAAACCATATTTTATTTATCTCTGTGTCACTGGTGCCTGATAGTGTGCCTGGTAAACAAGCTTTTCAGACTTAATAAAACTTAAATACAGGTTTTACTGGTTTGTGAACTATGGTGGAAGTCCCTGACCATTCAGTTTCTAGTTATAAAGTGAATTATTAAGAAGTTACACAGTCCTGGAATTTAAAAAAAATATTTTGTGGTGTACTTCATATTAGAATACTGTAGCTTCTTTCTTAATGAAAGAGATTAATTTTTCCAAACTCTTCTTTTATATTAGAGTATTTGGAAAGGCATTTGCTTGCCCTAGGGAAAAAAATGCGGCCGCATCTAAAGAACCGTTTTATCATGGAGCTAAAACATTACCGCATATTAGTCTTAAAATCCAAAGTACATTTTATTTATAAATCTGTTATAGATTAGTCCAATAAAAGTTGAAATTACTTTCTTATATAAATATTTCTTTTTCTGATATGGTGGAAAAAATTTTAATGAATTAGGACATTAATTTTATGATATTGTAGTTAATGTTATTTAAAAGGTATCAGACTTTTTTTCTTGGAAAATATATGAAGCTGTTGGCTTGGAACTAAAAACGCTTTTAGAATATATTTTTCAATAGCCACACTAATGTTGTGTTTTATTAAATAGTGTTTGCTTTCCACAAGGACTCTCCTTACTGTATAGATTATTTTTTTGAAACTTTCAGGCTGTAATCTATGCCTTTATGTATGATTAAAAATGTTGGGGGAGTTCCCTGATGGTGTAGTGGCTTAAGGCTTCGGCGCTGGCGCTGTCAACACTGCGGCCTGGGTTCGATTCCCAGTCAGGGAGCTACCCACATACCAAAATGCAAAAAAAAAAAAAAAAAAAAAAATGTTGGAAGTCAAGAAGAGGAAGAGAGAAATACTTAGAAAACTAACATTAGATACTTAGCATAATAAAAAAACACCTGAAATCAACAACCAACATCAATACTTAATATTCCATGAAAATCACAAATAAAACCGTGAAGTCTGATATCATAGCACCAGAATATTGGTTGATAAAAGTTCATCCTATTTGGTAGACATGTTTTAATATACAAGTTAAGAGACATCAGAATAGCTAATGAATAACCAAGACATGTGATTAAGAGCAGAGAGTGTGGTACTCAAGTGGAATTTCTGGTTGGGGCAGTAATGGCCAGATAAACTAGTTTACTGGGAAAAACAAGATGTTAGATAGTGGTCAAAGAATGTGAATAGAAAATTCACACCGCCCTCCCACCAAAAAAAAAAAAGGGGGGGGGGGGAGATGGCCAACATTTTTTTTTTTAAAGAAATGTTCAAGTTTATCAGGAATCGGAGATGTCTAATTAAACAAGATTTAATTGTATAGTATGTTAAATTGGTGAGATTAAAAATAATACCAAACATGACAACAGCTATTATATCCTGCTGATAGAACTCAGATTGCTGCATATACTTATTTTGGAAAGCAATTTAAGCAGTATGTACTGGTAGCTTTAATGATAGGGCAAATTCTATTTAAGCTTCATTTTTAATAAGCAAGATACAAACTGTATATATATATCCATTGTATTTTTGCAAAAACTTAGACATCAGGAAAATAATTCAAAAAAGAATATCTAAAAATTCTGGGAAAACTTAATGACATCTGATCTTATCTCCAATTTTATTGGGATTGGGATTGGGATAATTTACCTAGTTTTCTATGCACCTTTATTTTTATAATTACTTTTAATATTTGTACTTATAGAATTAGAGGGGAGAGCGCTTATGGTGTAGTACAAAACATTGGAGAAAAGTGGTTAGATACATTTTTTAAAAGAGCTGGAAATTTTAGGTACTATATACAGATTGGAAATCAGAGAGGTAGGAAATCCATTTTATAATAGACCATATTAGTTATTTACCAGGCAGGTGTGTTTATAGGTCAGTGGTTTATTCCAGTCCAGCATTTTATATGTTTACCCATTTTAAAAGTATGTAAGTAAAAAGCCTTATAAAGTTTATCTATTATATTTTGAAATTTATTTCCTTTCTTCTTGTGGTTCATTGTCTAACTTTAGTTCAGTTTCAAACAGTAGAGGGAAAATACACAAAAAAAACATTTTGTTTAAGACAATAAGAAATAATAGCTATTTTCCAGTATTACAACTTTGTATAATTATTAAATTCTAAGAGTCAGTGCATCCTGATCAATGTTTAAGTTTTTTTCCCTCTGTACAAGGTCAGACAATTAAGTTCTCTAATGTGCCACCATACACTTACATTGTCCCACCTCTTGCCTTACCTATTGTTGACCTCAATTCTAGATATGTCAGACCTTTTGCTATTATTTCATGTGTCCCTGAGGCTCTGTTAAAAATTTTGCTTTTTCAATTTGTATTCCTCCCTGTTCTTCAGATTGCATCATTTCTATTAATTTATTATTGAGGTCATTGATCTTTTTTCCATTTTGTTATTAAACTATACAGTAAATTTTAAATTTCAGATATTTATTTTTTTAGTTTTAGAATTTCCACTGATTTTTTTATATTCTCTGTTTTTCTGCTAAGATTCCCTATCTTTTCATTTATTGTGTGCACATACTCCTTCATTAAGCAAGTTATAATAGCTATTTTAAAATCTTAGTCTCCTAATTCTAACATCTGGATTATTTTGGGGTTTGTCCCTGTTGATAAGTGTTTTCTCTTGAGACTAGGTCATATTTTACTAGTTCTTATGTATCAAAGAATTTTGGACTTTGCAGAGGACAATGTGTGTGTTATATTGTGGAAACAGAACTCTGTTCTGTTTTTTAAATCTATTTCTTTTAATAAGAAATTATTTTCTTGGATTCAGTCTGCAAACTTTCAAGCAGTAGCTCCAAATTTTCATTTCAGTTTTTTTGTTATTGTTTTGTTTTGTTTTGTTTTTGTTTTTGTCTTTAGGTGGGCTGGTTGCAGTATGCCATGTATATGCATTTTTCAGGTGTTAACTAGAGATTTGGGCAGGAAAATTTGAGTTATTTTTAAGTAGTTTAATTGGCATGAGCATTTTTTTATCTTATTGTTTTAATAGAATTCTTAGAATCATAGTTTTATTAACTGGAAATAATTATAAGTAATTGATTTCCAATCTGTTACTTTGATAATTAAATTAAAATTTGTTTAATTCTTCTATTTTTCTCTTCATTCTAGATCGAGCTGGGAGCATCAGTACCCTTGATTCTTTGGACTTTGCAAGATATTCAGATGATGGGAACAGGGAAACAGATGAGAGAGTGGCAGGTGAGTAAGACTATAAAGACAGATTTGGATTCTTTGACATTCCAGAATAATAAAATGACTTGAGGTATTCTCTTCTTTCTATAGTTTGTTATGTTAATGTAATTATATAGTCATCGTACAAAATTATGTTACTAATTTATTGGCTCCAGAGAACATCTCAACCCCCAACTTCCTCTTCCAGTGGTGCTATGAGTAATTAGTTATGCACACCTACAACTTACTGAGTTCTGCTTAGAGCGAACAGTCTGCAACCATGTACTTATAAAATGGTGTAAAACAGGTTTAAGTTAGCCATAGTTTAGTACCAAGTTAGTTGGACCTTAGCCTCTTCATTTCCGTGATCCTGCAAGCCAGGGCTAATATTCGGGTATTGTATACCAATACAACTTGACTGATTGTTAAAATTGGTTGAACTGCTTTCAACCTGGTTGTGAACAAAACTTTGTCTTGAGCTCCCTAGGTATTCCCTAGCCATCAATCACACCATCTCTCCAGAAACTTCTCCTGACTTTCCTCTGATCCAGAAAAGAAAGGATTATGTTTGATACAGTAGGGGCCTACAGGACCTTGCCCATTCCAATAAGAAGACTGAACAACATTCTGTCTAGTTGCTTGGTTACTCATTCCAGTCTCCTTTCCCTCACCATCCTCCCACCAGTTCTGCCTTCTAGGCATCACCATTGAACCTGTAGGGACTTCAGAGGACCAGTTTGTATTTCCTGTATTCTCCCCACATCAAATGAGGCCAGTGGATTCTGCTTGGGAGTCCACCCTGGAATTGACCAGTGTAGCTGCCTTGGCTCCTTTTAAGTGTCATTTGTCTGGTACCTTTCTGGTGCCTCAAGGCTGTGGCTATCTGTCATTAAAGTCATTCTCGAGTGCCCTGTGGGAATTGTAGTTTTCATAGAATGTTGGCTTAGAGAGAGATGGGGAAAGCATGCAGACATCAGTTAGGTGTTTTGATCTCCACCAGAATCATGGGCACTCCTAGTACAGGAGGGATGCCACATTGGACAGATGGAGCTTGTGGGGGCAATATGGGGTCAGAAAATACCCGTCACGTGTATTCCTCTCTTGACCAACTCTGTTAAAGTTTTCTTTTATTTACTGGGACAAGTTTGTCAAAACCTAACAGACGTTTATATCTATCATGGTCATTATGAATAAAAGTGAGTGCTCATTTTTACATAGCCCTCACTTCATTCTAAACATTGTCTTAAATGTACATAAACTCACTGAGTTAATATAGAATTATCATTATCCTCCTTTCCCCAGGCACTGAGGCATTCACAGGGATTATTTACGACTTCATTGGCAGAACTACCATGTAGCCCAGCAATAGAGTTCACAATTAATTGTATCATGTGCTACCTCTTAGCTGACATTCCAGTATATGGTTTTTATTCATTGCTCAAGAATGGAGATATTGAATATTTAAACATCTCAGACAGTAGTATATGAGTTAAAAAAAGATGTATGTAATTGTTTTTAGTTCAGCAGCTAAGAGAAGATTGAGCAGTGTAAACAGTAATAATATCAATTGAATGGTGAAGTCATTGGAAGAACTTAATGTGGCTCCCTATATCAAATCATGATTTTCCATAAGCATTATTAACAGCTTTATCAAAACAGAAAATCACATCAGTAATATTTAAAAATTAGCAAATTAAATGGACATTATTTGAATAACTTTAGGACTAATTTATACTGATTATTTCATTTTTAAGTCGCATTATGTTATATATAATTGTATAGTAAATGTTAGATATTATATATTTTATGTGACATATAAAATATTAAACACATGGTATTGTAATTTATCGAGAGTATCAAATATATCTAGTTTCATATATTGTTCAAGTGGTTACATATTAGAAAATAACTCCTACCCAGAAATTGGCCACATAATTATTTTCTTTCCTTTAATTTGCATTTGAAATCCTAAATTTTTGATTTAGTCAAATTTAAGAGGTTCATCATTATTCTCATTGTTTAGGTATTTTAGACTGTGAACACATAGGTTTTTATTCCAGAGCCCACAATATATCTTTAGTCCCAGGCTACAGATTTTCATTTTAAGTATTTCGCATTTCTGAGTTTAGAAGTGTACATTTTTATGTAAAAATGATTTAAAGAGTAGTCATCACCAACCAAAATAAGCTATATATAACTGACTTATTAGTAAAGGGCTTTCTATATGTTATTAAACAAAGTGAGTGTTACTCAGTGCATATACAGTATACCTTTTAAATTTTCAAGTTTTTTTTAAAATAGTAAGAGAAATCTGTTTTCTAATTATTGGGATTACCATTTTAAAATTTATTTTAGGCCTTTTGAGCACCTGCTGTGTTATGCACTAGGTATAGAAACATGAAATAGTTACTTCCCTCACGGAATTTGTACTGAAACGAGTCTGTATCTCTAATACAAATAAATGTCTGTACTTTGGCAATAGTGGTAAGGACCTTGTTAATTTTGGAACCACCTATGTTCCTGCCTTGGATTCACATAATCCATTTTTTGCACCAGAGTCTCTGACTTTATTTGTTCTCATATCTCTACCTGTTGCAGTATTACTTTTCTAGTTCACACTTTAACTTTTATGTTGGGATCTAGAGAATTACAAAAACTGTGCTTTCTAATTTGTAAGAGAGATACTTCTTAATGCTGGTAAGATCAGTAATGTTTCAGATTTGTTACATAGGGCATCAAGTATTGGATGCTCATTCATTCAACAAGTATTTGAATGCTTATTCTATATTCAAAGTATTACGCTGTTCTGGGAACAAAAATCAACAAAATAGGCATATGAAGCCTTTGTAAAGTTTACATAATTTAGTGGACATTCTAAAATAATGTTCAGATTTTTTCCTATGGGATAACCTGGCCCTGTGCCCTGGGTAAGAAGCAGCACTAGTAGCCCTCTCATTTCTTTGCCATTGGCCTGTAGCATATATCCAGTTTTACCAGGATTAAATATGCCTGTTTGTCTTTTTAGTATATACAAGGTCTGACAATTAGTTTCATGAACTCATCCTAGAAAAAGTGCTGCACACCTCATTGCTGAATAACACTACGGTCACCTTCGAACGACTCCCTTTGGGAAACTTTGCACTGACTCCAGCACCCAGTCCATCCTTCAAAGCACTTTTGGAACTCTTTTTCTGAAATGGCCATCAGATCTGTGTTGTACCCAAAATCTGACAGTTAAGTTCACGAACTTGCCACCATTGGAAAAAGAGTTCCAAAACTGCTTTGAAGGGTGGACTGGCATCGGTGCAAAGCTTCCCAAGGGGAGTAATTTAGCAATATTCAGCAATAAGATATATAGCACTTTATCCAGGAAGAGCTCATGAAATTAATTGTCTGGCGTCATATTTCTCCCCTAGTACAGATATTTGTACTCTTCCTATTAGCAGTACTTCAGTTTTTCTTATTTTGAAAATTACTTAAATCTTATTTTTAATTTTGCGTGATTTAATTTGGATAGATGCTTCAATAAGGCTCTAAAGGCAACATGCTTGTAACATGTTTGGAGGTTGTTGTAACTTATATGATAAATCATAAAGATCTGAACTAGGACAGTTGCAGAGACAATTGAGGTGAATAGTTATTTAGAGAGTTACTCGAGGCTTGGAATCAGTATGGCTTGGTTATTTAATTAATGGGGCAAGAGGTAAGTGAAGAGTAATCTCTAGATTTCTTGCTTAGGCAGCTGGGTAGATAGTGGTACAATAAATGGAGAGAGACTGCAGCAGGAGGAAGAAGAAGAATTTCATAAGCAAGATGATGAAACTCATTTAGGTAAGATTGAATTCAAAACATATGAGATATTCAAGTGGGCATGCCCAGGTGATAATTAGGTAGGTCTGTATCTTGGGGAAAAGTTTTAAAGATTTCTGAATCTTCAGAGTTCTTGTGATAGTTACACCATAAGAGTGAATATCATCCCAGTGGAACACACAGAATAAGAAAAGGGCCAAGGATGAGACCCTGAGAGACAACGACTTGGAGATGAGTGATGGAGTAATCTGTAAGATAAACTGAGCAGGAGGAACAGTAGTGGAAAGAATTTATTTTCTTTTAAGGCTCAGGGAAGAAGTTTTGTTTGTTTGTTTTCGCACTGAGATGAATATAAAAAACTAAATGTCTGCAAACTGGAGATTGCATCTTGCTTCCATTCATTTATTTCTATCTACCAAGTCATACCTAACTACATACTGTGCCTTTCTTAAGTGTGCGATAGGCGGGGAGAATTCTCTGAACTCAACGAGGGTGGTAATGGCACTGTCCTAGGATTTTTGTCTCATTTTAGGAATAGATTTTTATTCTAAATCATACTCTTAAGAATATTTTTCCTTTTCCTAGAAATGTTCCTGGGGTAATACAATAAGTGTTAAAGATATGGAAGTGGTATTATTTTTATGAAGTCAAATCACTTTATATTCAGAAGATAAACAAAACCCAGGACTTGAAAGAAGATAATTTCATGTCTACCATGAGATGGGAGGGCCCTTGGCTCAGCCCTGTTGACTTGAGCTCTTTAATAGTGAAAATGACTATGGATGAAAGTAATACTTGACTGATCAGTGTTATGGAAAAGATCTTCCAAAATAATATTTTGAGTTTTGTGCCAAAATGAACTAAGACTAGGAAATATTTCAAGGTAATATTAATGATATATTAAGTTGGGGCATCTAAAGAGTGATTATTTGTTCTGATTTGAAATTTTTTTATTGTTATATTTATTGGGGCGACATTGGTTAATAAAAATTACATAGGTTCCAGGTATACATTTTTGAAATCTATCATCCATGTGTTGCATTATGTGTTCATCACCCAGAGTCAGTTCTCTTTCCATCACCATATATTTGTGTCCCCCTACCTCCTCTCTCACACCCCGTGCCCTTTACCCTCAGGTAACCAGTAAACTATTGACTGTGTCCATGAGTTTGTTTTTCTCTATTGCTTTCCGTTTTGTGTTCCACATATGAGTGAGGTCATATGGTTCTTAGTTTTTCTGTCTGGCTTATTTTGCTTAGCATGATGATCTCGAGGTCCATCCATATTATCATAAATGGCCATATTTCATTGTTTTTTATGGCTGAGTAATAAATATTTCATTGTATAAGTACCACAACTTCTTTATCCAGTCATCTATCAAAGGACACTTGGCTGTTTCCATGATTTGGTCACTGTGAGTAGTGCTGTGATGAGCACTGGGATACATATATCTTTGAGGACTAAGGTTTTCAATTTTGGGGGTAAGATACCCAAAAAAAGGAACCCTCATAACACTGCTGGTGGAAATGCAAATTGGTACAACCACTATGTAGGACAATATGGAGTTTCCTCAAAAAATTAAGAATAGAGTTTCCATATGACCTAGCAATCTGCTTTGAAATTTAACACTTCACCTTTGGTGTTTCCACATAGTCTGTTGTACATCTACCAAGTTACGAGAGCATACTGTTTTAGCACCAGCCCTTGTTGGGGAATAACCATTTCAGTGAATCTGGAGTTGGTTATACTGACTTTATCTTAATTGTTTTGGTAAGAGTGTAATATGCATTATTAGAATATATTAATACCTACATCTTTGCAGTTATTATTTTTGTTCCAAAACACTGCATTCATCAGGGTTGGGCTGTGAGAGGGTTGGGATGGTGGAGTGAGCAGGTTGGTAGTGGGTTCCTACAGTGTTTTTTAAAAACATACACATCCTCAAACCTTTTTATGAAGAATTACAGTATTTGAAAAATACTTAAAGGTTGTTTGGTACAATGTATCTTGTTACATGAGAATTACTTTTGAGCTTTAAGCCAACGTATTTTAAATGAAGAAACAGGTTCATATATGTGTAAATACAGATGTGTACACCATTCTTGTGAAACTGTCACGTAACTGCAATTTCTTGATTATACTGTGTGTTTATAGAGATGTGCTATAGCTTCAAAGATATGCCTTTGTATTTAGAGTCTATATTTTATATTAAGAAACATGCAGCAGAGTGAACTCATTTTGATAAGCACTATCTTTTCAAAGTATGGGTAAACTTTAATGACATTTGGCAGTGTATATGTAGATGTGCATAAAAATCTAAATTCTTGCCGTCTGACATGGGTTTTTCTGGCTTTCTGTCCTTGATCATTCAGTGTTTTGGTCTTGGTCACCTAAACTTTCACCAGTTGAATTTCAGTTTTTCACAGTTGTGTTTAAACCATTTTTTTTTTCTTTTTTTTTTTCTTTTTTTCATCTTTCTGTCTTCTGGTGCAGGGCATTTCTGATCTGCAATTATTCTGTAATATCTTAGTAAATTGTAAATGATCCTGAAAACATAAACATAATCATTTTACTTAAGATATAGTTAAATCAAAATCAATTACCTAGAGTTTTGAAATTTAAAAAAAATATAAACCTATTCTGCACACACTGAATATGTGCAGTCTTACTTTAGACACAGATTCTAAGAGTTTCCAGAAGTTGAAGTTTTAGGGAAACTATTTTAACTTTGTTGCACAGAAATGTTTGCAGATCAGCATTGCTAATGACCAAAAAAAGAAACGGTAATATACATGTCATCTGATTTTTAGTTGTGCTTCCATGTTGCTGCAGGGAAATTCTGTGCATCAAACTAATTGACCTTCATATACTAGATGTGATTCAGTTACATCTTCAGTTTTTAATAAAAATAAGCAAACTGAGTGAATCCTGATTTTTCCATATATTTTTATAGCTTTGTTGTCTCTGATAGCATCTCATTTGCCATCTTCTTTTTTCTATTTATTAGTCAATCAGGAAAAAAAAATTGCTTATTTAGTTTGCTAGTTTTTATGCAGAATTATTTATAATAAATACAATAACTTTTAATATCCAGTTGTGATAAGATGACTTAATTTTCCTAGAGATTTAGTTCACAGAAATGGTTTTATTTATACTTGAGACTAGTGTTTATATGTTTTACAGAAAATTCCCAGTTAAGGCACATGCAGTTCAATCTTGATCATAATGAAACATTTTAGAGAGCTTATTACAATGTTTTCTTAATATTATTGTTTATCTTATAATCAGTCAGACTCTGGTAAAAGGAGAACTCTTTGAGTCTCATTTCTGCCTCTTACTATGAATGAATATCTGTTTGAAGAGTTACCAGAAACAAAATTCTAAATAATTTTACTTAGTATTCTTAGATAATTACACTTTCGGAATTGTACACAGTCCTTTGCTTTAGAGTAATCTTAATTAGAAATTTGAAGACAAATTATTTCCACCCTTTGGCTTTAAATGAAACCTAAAATAAATGCTCAGGAACTTTTTTTCCACGTGTTTAACCTATCTGTGCTTGTTTGTAGAAAACACACTAATATAGAGAAACATTTATAGGCACCCCAACATTTGTGAAATATTTAAACTGTATTCCTTCAAAATCTTAAGGGATATAGTAACTAACATTTTCGTATGTTGCTTTATAATATTATTCTAGATAATGCATTTAAAAATACCTTATTCTTTTTAATCCTAATAAAGTTTTCTTTTAAGTATATTTGCTTGACTTCATCTAATTTTTATCTTTTTCCCTAAAATTATGTGACCTGAAAACATTTCATTGTATTTTCTTACCTAGGCTGAGTGAAGCAGAAGCACCCAGATTACTGTTATTTTTATTTACCTAGAGGAGAGTATACTGTAGATTTTACTTTTAAACAGAGCTGTTCTTTGTCAGACAGCTAGAACATTTTATTAAAGTCCCTTGAATTCTAAAACTATGGAAAACATTCACCAGTTTGCTCGCAAGTCAACTCTGCTGCATGCGTTCACAAGTTTCATAAAGATTGCATGCTTTCTGTTCTCAATACAAATTGTATTTTTTTTTCATACCCATCCTTGCTTTTTATTTTTTTATTTTTGTTTCCCTTTTCTTGGTGGGATGCCTGTGTGTGTTTATTCCAAATCCCTGTCCAGTCCTGGAGTTTGAACTACGGAAAGCCAAGGAGACCATTCAGGCCCTCCGAGCCAACCTGACAAAGGCTGCAGGTGGTGTACATAAAACTTTTTTGAGACTTTTTCTACTTTGACAATGTAGAAGTAGCTGAGATATTTTCAAATGTAAAATAGTAAAATATTATTTATATTTTTTTCCACCAGAACATGAAGTTCCTTTACAGGAACGAAAAAATTACAAATCAAGTCCTGAAATTCAGGTGGGTGAATGACAAATCTAAAAGTATCTTCCTCATAAAATAGTATAAATGCAGAAGGAGGAAACCTTATGGTATTGTATCTTATTTTACCTCCAGGAGCCAATCAAACCTCTTGAAAAGAGAGCTCTAAACTTCTTAGTCAATGAATTTTTATTGAAGAATAACTACAAGCTTACGTCAATAACCTTTTCAGATGAAAATGATGATCAGGTACAGTTATCTTTTTTTAACAATAATTTATTTTTTTTAACTTAAAATGAACTTATTTTGTCTTTTATTTAGCTCATTAATTTTTTTAAAGTTATACATGTAGTAAAACTCTGTAAGGATAATTACCAAACACAGCATTTGCTTGCCTACCAAGTCTAGTAGTCTGTTGCCCTACTGATTTCTTCTTTTTACATAGACTTCTCATTCTTTCCAGGTAGGTTTTTATAACTCCTCAGTAACTATATAATCTACTCATATCTACATGTATTTATAGGATGTGCTGATTTTTTTACTTTAAATATTTACTAGGTACTACAGAATAATGTATGCTTATAAAAACTGTTTAAAACCTCTTCAGTAGTACTATAATAATTAAGATGATAAATATATAACAGCAATTAAGAGAATATTTTAAAGGAGAATGTGACTATAATTTGTGTCTGTTTGAATAGGAGCCAGTTTTAGAACCTCATTGTTTTCCTGATAAAATCTTATAAGCAAAGAAATGATGGTTTGTTTTAGTGTTACCTCACAATCCTGTAATATTTTGACTTCTTAATGCTAATAAATGAGTTTGAATCTTGCACCTTAGGAGAGTAAATACCAAAGAGTTTATTATGCAGAACACAGGAAACCATCATTTTAAATTAGGTATATTCCATTGGTCGATCGTTTAACAAAATAGATGTTCTCAAAGAGAGATAAGCAGTTCAGTTACTCCCTCAATCATTCTGCATAACATTTTATGTAACATTTCTACGTAACTTTACACCATTTTATATAACACTTTACCGCATCAAATTCAACAATGTAAAAAGGTTTATCCAAGAAATGTAAGGTTGATTTCATATCCAAAAATCAGTCATTGTAACTCACCATATTAAGAAACAAAAAAGAGGGGAAAAATTTTACGATTATCTCAAAAGATGCCAAAAAAGCATTTGACACAGTCAAACATCCATTCTCCATAAAAACTTTAAAGAAACTAGGAATACAGAGGAATTTCCTCTGCATCATAGAAGACACTTACAGAAAACCTATCGCTAACATCCTACTTAAATGGTGAAAGATGGGGAGCAAAGCAAGGATACCTGCTGTCACTACTTCTGTTGAACATCGTACTGAAGATTCTAGTCAAGAAAAAGAAATGAAAGGCACACATTTTGGAAACAAAGAAATAAAACTGTCTTTATTCACATGACTGCATATGTAGAAAATCCTGTGGACTCTCCAAAAACCATACTAAAACTAATAATTGATTTTAGCAAGATTTAGGATACAGGATCAGTAAACAAAAATCAATTATATTTCTGTATGCTAACAATTAAAAATTGAAATTTTAAAAATACTATTTACAAAGTATCCAGAAATAGGAAGTACTTAGGGATAAATCTGATAACGGCGTGTACACTGAAACCCATTATACATGCTGTGAGAGACAGAAATGAGATATTGTGCTCATAGAGCAGAAGATTCAATGTTGTCAAAACATCAGTTTCCCCAAATTGATTTGTATTTTCAATGCATTCTCAATCAAAATCTCACTAGCATTTTTTGTAGAGATTAGTTTATTCCAAAATTCTTATGGAAATGGAAAGAACCTAGTCCTATGCCCAAAAAATCTTTAATAAGGAACAAAGTTGGAGAACTTTAAACTACCTGACTTCAAGATGTTGTAGTCAAGACAGTCTTGGGAGTTCCCTGATGGTGTAGTGGCTTAAGGCTTCGGTGCTGGCACTATCGGCTCTGCGGCCTGGGTTCTATTGCCAGGCGGGGAGCTACCAAAAAAAAAGCAAAAAAAAAAGACAGTCTTATAACCATAAAGACAGACAGATAGATCAGTGGAACAGAATAAAGAATGAGGAGAGTGACTTACAGATAATCCTTTTATTTCTGACAAAAAACACCAAGTATCCTGAGAAAAGAGTCTTTTTTACTATTGGTGCTAAAACTTCAAACCATATTTTACACTATATACAAAAATTAATTCAAATGGATCATAAATTTAAATGTAAATTCTAAAGAATCTTATTATCTTCTGGAAGCTAGAGGAAAGACTTCTAGAAGAAAATGTAGGAAAAATTTGTCATAACCTTGGAAAGCAGATGAAAATTTCTTAGATGTGACATCAAAAGCCTGGTGTTTTCAACAAAATTAATAACTTCTCTTTGAAAGCCACTTTGAAGCAAATGAAAAGATAAGTCATAGATTGGTAAAATACAAAGGGTGTCAAAAAATATGTACACATTTTAAGAAAGGAAAAAACTATTAAAATTGTAATATTCAATATATACCAATAACAAATGCATACAAGTCATGTTTGACTTTCTGCAGTTACAAGAGGTGCTCAAAGCAGGTACTATCAGTATTTATGTAATACATAAATAACATCTCTTAAAATGTGTATAGATTTTTTGGGCACCCCAGTATTTGGAAGTAACATACCTGATAAAAGACTTGTATCCGAATGTAAGTGATCTCTCTAAACTCAATAATAAGAAAGCAGCCCAGTTTTTAAAAGAATGGACAAAAGATTTAAATAGATGGTTCAACGAAGAACATATGTCACAAAGAGATACCACAACACACTAAGTAGAATGTCTACCTAAGACTGTACCAAGTCTCAGCAAGGATATTAAGCAACAGAGATCTTATCATTACTGGTGGGAATGCAAAATACTGTAGTCACTTTATAACACATTTTGTCAGTTTCTTATAAAAGTTAAAACATTCATCACCCATATAACCTGGTCATTCCATTTCTAGATATCACAATCCAAGAGAAATGAAAAGTGTATGTCCATACAAAGACTCCTACACAATATTAACAGCAGCTTTATTTATAATACCTAAAATCTGGGAAATAACCCAAAAATCCAAGAAGATGATTGGATTTAAAAATGTTATATCCTCACAGTGGAATACTACTCAGCAATAAAAAGGAATGAACTACTATAGATAACAGCAAGGATCAATCTGAATTGAAGACACCAGATAGGATATTTACTGAGAGATTCCATTTGTATAAAATTCTAAGCAATGTAAACAAAACAGGTCAGTTTTTTTCTAGAAACAGGGCAAATGTGAGAAATAGGAGGGAAGAGTTACAGATGGGTCCAAGAAGACTTGGGAGTGAACAAGTTCATTTTCTTGATTGTGGTGATCTCTTCAGGGATATGTACGTACAAGGTTGGACAACTAATTTCTCGAACCCATCCTAGAAAAAGTGCTACATCCCTCATTGCTGAGTATCACTACAGTCACCTTTCAAGTACCTCCCTTGGTTATGACACCTTACCGAGTTGTTTGTACAGTGCTGCCAATGTCAGCTCATGCTGGCAAGTTCGTATACTTAATTGTCATATTTGGGCGACGACAGCAGCCCTGAAGCCTGTTCCAGAAAAAGAGTTCCAAAACTGCATTGAAAGGTGGACTAAGCGCTGGTGTCAGTGCACAGCTTCCCAAGGGGAGGGAGTACTTCAAAAGTGCCCGTAGTGATATTCAGCAGTGAGGTTGTAGTACTTTTTCTAGGATGGGTTTGTGAAAATAATTGTCGGACCTTGTATGTCAAAATTAGCCAATTGTACATTTAAATTAGCTTGTGGATTTATTTAAGTTGTACAGTTTATTGTATGTTATTTATACCTTAGTAGAGCTTTTTTTTTTTTTTTGAGTGGTTCCCTGGCTGGGAATCCAACCCAGCCTGGAGAGTGCCAAAGCCTAGCCACTACACCACCAGGGAACCCCCTAGAGCTCTTTTTTTTAAGAAAAGCAATGCAAATGTTCATCAATAACCAATTCTTCAGCAACATTTAGTGCTAATTTCATGTGGCCTGAAACCAGTGCTATCTAAAACTCTTTCATCTTCAGCCACTGGCTAAGATATATAAAAAGCACTCAATAAGTATTTATTGATAGTTTTCTCATACATTTATCTGCATACAGTCATTGTCCTACTGCTCTTTGCTTCCCTTCTTCTAGTTCTTTTCCTTTATGGCTGATTTACTTCCCATCCTTTCTTTCTGTTGTGCTACTTGAAACTTACTTAATCATAAATCAACTTTCTGCATTTTCATCCTTTCCTCAGAATGTCTTTTTTGCCTTAAATAAAACTTGTCTCCCCACTGAGGACCCTTTTCCCCCTATTTTCCAAGTAAATGATAGCATGTGTCACAGTCTAATTCCAGAAGCTCCCTGGCTCCCAGCAATGTTGCTCTGTACTGCACTGTAGGAAGTTTTGCTGTGCTCCTACTGTGGTGCTCTGGACTTTGTCACTGTCTCTCTCTCACTACATCTGTTTTTTCACTTTATTATCTCCACCTCCCTAATCTCTCCCTGTTTTTCATATCAATGTTCTCTCCTGCCTTTGGCTTTAACTCCTTTCTTGTCAATTCTAAATTTATAAGCCCTCTCAACTGTTTTTGTTTTAGCTTTTCCTTCTACCTGCCTCTTCTGTATTATCGTTAACCTGTTCATTACAATCATGCCAGACAGAAGGGTTGCATCTCCTTAAACATATCTGGTTCCTTCGGAGCTTGGTATTGTTGCTCATTCTTCCCCTTGCCTCTAAGAAAATTTATCCTCCTGTCCTCTCCTTGCCATCTGCCTCATACATACCTAAACCTTTTCCAAAAGATTGCCCAGGTTATCATCTTCCAGAAGCCTTTCCTTACCCCCCACCTCAAGACAGAAATTGACTCTTTTCTCTGAATTCTTGACATTTCTTCAATCATAATACCTGTGATACTTTAGATTCTACCTATTTCTTTATGCCCTTACTCTTTAACTGTGAAAGTCCCTGAATGGTGACAGTGTTTTATCTCTGGTTCTAAGCAAAAGATAGATATCTAATAAATATTGGATGGATGTAGATGGATAAATGGACATTTGAATAATGTTTTTATATTTGTTTAATAATTTCTTTAAAAAGTTAAATTTTGTTTAGTTCTTATTGTATGCCAAGCACTGTGTTAAGGCCTTAATAAACATTTTATTTTATCCTTAATAAAACCCTAAGAGGTAAGTATTATACCCATCTTACAGATGACCTGTTTAAGTTTCAAATTAATTTATAACTAATCGGAAAAGACAGATACAAAGTTTTATACTTGGCCTTTTCTCCAAAGCTGCCATTTTTAATATCTATCTTATATCTGCTTTAGACTTAATACCCAATAATAGCTATTCCCATTATTCATTAAGCCCTCAAAGGATTAAGAGCATCACATTTAAAATTTTCAAATGAATATAAATTATAAATAAGTTACAGGATATCAAATTAGTACTAAATTCTGATGTATCAGAGGAAGAGAAATGGTAGGACAATGTATTTGCACATAATTGATTCCTCTGGAACTTTATAAAACTCTTTTAAAAATTTGCCCGTGCAATGCTTGAGCTGCTGTACCTTTTTTGTACAGTAATGATACAATTGTATCAAATTGAATTCAAGAGAATGTTTCCTATACAACAAATGGAAGAGCAGTTATTTGGTTTCTGAAAGTTGCCAGTCATTTTTAATAACATAGAGTCAAGTAGCTACAACAAAAAGGCTAGCCAATTAAATTGCTTGCTTCTTCACCAGAGATTACACTAAATACACATATATAGGTTGGAATAATAAAAGAACAACAAAGTTGAGGCCATCACTTAGTTTATTTATAATAAGTACAATTTAGGAACTAAAGCTTTTTAAATCTAGACATGTTCTATGACTTCATGCAAATAGTCATGTTTTACAAGCTTGAAAGTTAACACAAGCTTTAAACTTAATAGTTGACAGTTTTAAGAAATTTAATGAAGAGATTATGTACAACATCTTCGCATCTAAGATAGTTAAACCTCTTTACCTAGAATATTAAGAAACTTACAAGGATAATATTGGACAGTGGAAGATATAAAAATAAGTTTATGAATGATGTTTACTTGGAACATATACTTTCACATAACAAAATTATGCTTATGTTGGGTTTTCAAGATATTAGCAATAAGGAATAAAATGAGTCTCAAAAATACAGGATAAAATTGCCTAAGAGATTGTTTTTTGTATTATTATTTTATATCTTTTAGGATTTTGAACTATGGGATGATGTAGGATTAAACATTCCGAAACCTCCAGACTTACTGCAACTTTACCGAGATTTTGGAAATCATCAAGTAACTGGAAAAGATCTTGTGGATGTGGCTAGTGGAGTAGAAGAAGATGAATTAGAGGCCCTTACACCGATTTTAGGCAGCCTTCCTCCAAGTCTTGAAGTTCCTCAGACTGTAGAGGTGAGAGATACTAGATATCTAATCAAATCCCCCAAAATGTTTAAAATACGTAAAAGTATACTATGAGATCTTGAGTTTCTATTTTTCTCCTGTTTTGATTTTAGAACTCCTTGCTAGTACAGAAATTAGAAGATAAAATTAGTTTATTAAATAGTGAGAAATGGTCTTTGATGGAACAAATCAGAAGACTTGAAAGGTTAGTACTTAATCATCATTTCTTACAAAAAAACCTCTTAACATTTTAAAAGAAATTGGCAGATTATATAAATACACAAAATAACATTTCAGTTGTCAGACATAATTTTTCACATAATACTTCTGAAAGAAAGTCTTATAATTGCTTTATATATTTAATATGTACCTTTTCCCTACCCAAAATTTGTTAAACCAGTGTAGTGATCTTACAGTCAATTATGTCTTAGAACCAAGGAATAAGGTATTTTTTACTTCCCCTGAGTCCTGTCAATATCATTAAAATAACTCCTTCACATTAGTGTTATACACATTTCTCACTCGTTATTTTCTTTAGTTCTTGTAATAATCCTGTGGGTTAGCTAGAATCATCCCTATTTTGTAAGTGCAGAAAAATTTAAGTGCTAATCCAGAGCAGAGTTTATAAGGCCATTTTTATGCTGCTTTGGTAAAAATTTGTAGCTACACTTTTAGATATATAAACCATCAGTGTATATGCTACAGAAAAGATTAATCAGTTGCCAAACCATTTTGTATTAATATATTGCACTTTTAAGGCATTAAACCCATTTTTCTATTACCAAAGTTTTTTTAAAATATAGCTATTGCCTGATAATTTCTCTTTATTTCTACAGTGAAATGGACTTTCTCAAAAGTGAACACTTTGCTGTCCCAGTTGTTTGTGACTCTGTTCATCCTTCTTTGGATCAGTCTGTTCACAAAGACTCTGAAGACAGTGGACAGAACGCAGTTGTAAATAGTTCAGACGAGGGGAAAAACAAGGATATCCATCTTTCAAAATCAGATGAGGTTGATTCCACTGTTTCTAAAGAGAATGTCCCCAACTCTTTCCCCAGGAGAGAAAGAGAAACAGTGCCATCTTCTTCTCCATCAAGTAAAAGCACAGTCCACTTTGATAAACCCAACAGGTTAGTTGTGTCCTGTATTTTGGAATGTGTCTTTTAGCGATTCAGTACATTGTCAAACCGGAAGTGCTTCAGTTCTTATTTGAACTGCTTTTGCAGACTAGGTGTTTGAATTTTTGCATTTGTATTCACACACAGCAAAATAGTGCATGTCACACATACAAAAAAAAATCACAAAATATTAAAAAGGCATGAACCATAAATGGTGTAGATTCTATCATAGCTAAGTACTTAAACCCATAAATAACATGTATGTTATTATGTACTGCAAACACTTTATCCCATGCTTTTTACCTTTTCTCTGTTCTTCAGTTATTTCAAACTCAGAAGAGGTTTGGTACTGCGTAGTTGTCTATGACAGAGGAACAGTTTGCTCTTAGTTCTTTTTCCTGTGTCTGTTTCCATTACTAATAATGTATCATTAATAGTCTCTTCATTTATTTAAATTTTATGGGGGGGGGCAGTGATTGAACTCAGATGACAAAAGCATAGTCCCTGCCCCTCATGATCTGGCTCAGACATTTGGATGGATTCTGCCCCTGCCTGCCACCCCTCCACCTCTGAAAGAATATGGAAGGAGAAATACAAATGAGCAAACAAACGCAAGCTTAGGCATACTGCTCTAACTCGATAATCATAGAAATTACTGAGTGCCACTTTGTGATGCATATCAAGTAACCTCTATTGCAGTAGTTCTCAACCTTCCTAATGCTGCGACCTTTTAATACAGTTAGTTCCTCATGGTGTGGTGACCCCCATAAAATTATTTTTGTTGCTACTTCATAACTGTAATTTTGCTACTGTTATGAATCGTAATGTAAATATCTGATATGTGTTTTTCCAATGCTCTCAGGAGACCCCTGTGAAAGGGTCGTTTGACCCCCAAAGGGGTTGCAACCCACAGGTTGAGAACTGCTGCTCTATTGTGTTACATTTGATGTTAGACCTTTTCTTTGCAGTTTGAGCACATAGCCATACTTAGAATTTTACAAATACTGCTACATAGAGACCAGTGTTGTTTTAGAAACATAAATGGACTAATATTTTAAATTATAGAAAGTACTTTTTAAAAATACACCATGAATGTTTAATGAGCCTCTCCTTTGCTTATCTTAAATTTTACTTCTTGTATGTGGATTTATAACATTAAGGTTTGTCATTATCATTATATATATCTGCAAAACTTTAATTCCTCTCAGCAACATACAAGGTCAACCTTTGTATCACTGTTTACCTTCTGGGACCATAGAAAACTGAGGAGAAAAAAGTCTTCATTTCAGATTTTGCAAATACTTACTATAGTCACTGACCTGCAGTACCACTTCAGGTTTGATCTACTTCATTTACAAGCCGTTCATTCACATAACATCAAGCTATTGCAAGATCAACTGTTGCTGCTGAATTTTTCCCCTCTGTAATTCTGCAGTGAAGTGTTTTTCTAGTCATTGGTTGTTAAGAAATCCAATTAACATTTGTGGGATAGGATTAATACAGGAATGGGTATTAAAACATGTAACTTAATTTCTCCTAAAATGCCAGTGGTAACTGGTATTGTCCCCTTTTCTTCCAATATTTTCTTCTAGGAAATTGTCTCCTGCTTTCCATCAAGCACTGCTCTCTTTTTGTCGAATGTCAGCCGATAGTCGTTTAGGATCAGAGGTAAATTATACCAGGTGTTCTTGCAACTTTCTTTAAACAGTTTTTTTTCTTACTGCCTCATCCAGAAACATCAGTGATGATACTCTGTTTCAAATACAAATATATTATTTAAAATAATGCTCTAAGAAATAGTTAATAAAATTTTTAACTTTTAAGGAAAGTAGTTGATTAACTCTATTCTTTGAATTAGAGCTTAGTTTAGTGTTAAAATGACCTTTTACAGTCTGTTTTTTATTTGTTATGCCTATTGACATGGTTATATGCCTCTTTAGTATAACTCAGAAAACCAACTTAATTGTACATATTGTTTATGTTTTAGTTATTTTTAGATTACTCCATTATTTTTATTTCATTAGGAGTAGCTACCTTTGATTGCTGACTTCAACTCTCAGATTAGTTTTCCTCACGTGCTTTGTAATTGTTTTTGAAGACTCATCTTGAGAGGGCATTTTATATTTTTCTCCCATCTTTATACTTGCTCCTCTCTTTTTAGCCATTTTATCTACTTGACCTCTCCTGGGCTTCTGTCCCACAATGCCACTGAGAATATGAAAGAGCTAGAGAATGTTTGGGATGCAATTCTGGCAGTTGTCATTGTAAGACTGGGTCAGCCTCCTTAGGCCTCCCCTTGTATACAGCTTCATTATACAAATATCTCCTTAGCCGAAGACTGTAGCTTTGTGAACATCTTTTCAATAACAAAGGAATAACTTTTGAAGCTGCCCCCGTCCTGTATTACCCCTACTTGTTCCCAGAGCTGAGGCACAGTAGGCCTCCCTGGCTTCACCCTTGGTTCTTAGTGGTGTTTTAAATCCATTTCTGACCTCCAGAAATGTTTATCCTGTTTGAGAACATTGTTGTTATTGTCATTATTATCATTATCATCATAACTTGTAACTGGATGTGTGCTTGCAGCAGAGATGGCAGGGTCTAAAACAGGGGTGTTCAGTCTTTTGGCTTCTCTGGGCTACATTGGAAAAAGAACTGTCTTGAGCCACACATAAAATACACTAACATTAACGATAGCTCATGAGCTACAAAAGGTCCACATACAACTTTTGTAATGTTTTAAGAAAGTTTACAAATTTGTGTGGACCACATTCAAAGCCGTCCTGGGCTGTACACGGCTTTTGTGCCATGGTTTGGACAAACTTGGTGTAAAGCATGAATTTTAAGTAGCGTCACGCACAGAAGTCCTCCACTGTCATCTTTTATTAATTCTTTGGTTTTCTAGGTGTCTCGAATTGCAGACAGTGAGAAAAGTGTCATGTTAATGCTGGGACGCTGCCTGCCACATATTGTTCCTAATGTTCTGTTGGCAAAGAGAGAGGTGAGTCACATAAAAGTATTTCATCCCAGTAATCTCATCATGTTGTCCATTTTTTGTCATTTTGAAGTTTAGTGTTATGTTTTTATTTTGTTAAAGTCTATTACTTGCAATCATATTCTTACTTTTGTGCATGCATCTCTGCTCCTAGAGAATGGTTTTACACCTCTGTCAGGTGAGTTCAGTAAAACTGCATGGTATTCATGTTATTCCAGTTTTGCTTAAAGCATCATTAGCTTGTGCAACAACACTAACTATTACTGTAGGTCCATTTATGTGCCATGAACACTGTCTGTTTTTTACATTACCAGTTAACTAATTTATTATATCTCTGCTCTTGATATTATGTGCTTGATAAATCTATAGAAATAGACACACTATATTGAAAATTAACAGGCACTAAAAATGTAACTCTCTTCTTACATGTACTTATAGTTACCCATTATAAATGTTAGTGTTATTATATTTGGCAACAATCACTTGTCTTATGATGATAGGATAGTAATAATATTGACTACAATAACTTTTGAAAGTACTTTTTTTCTTATAGCTAACCTGTTATTGACAGATGCTTTAAATATCCAAAATACAGTAGCAAATATATTTTAGTATGCATAGCCTATGTTATGAGCCATAAATACTACAGAAAGTTCTCTTTACAATTATATTTAGCCAATAAAAAATTAATGAAAAGTTGTTTAAATGACAGTAGATGAAATATTTGCAAACAAATTTTATTATTTATTTAAATTATTCCGTTTATGAAATCAATTTCCAGGTCACAAAATTTCTTATAAAAATACATTAGGAATATTTTAGAATGTATCCTATGAGTTTCTTCTGTTATCTTCTTAATATTCACCACTGATTTCAATCATAATTCATGGGACCTACAGTATGATAGGTACACAATGCATTGGCTACTCCCATATAAAGCTTATCCTTAATTATCTGTTTAGCACAAGAAATTTGTACTGATCCTCAAGAAAACTTCTATGTAGAGCTTTAAAATTTTTTATTCCTATAAATTTTTATTTTATAGGCACTTTTAATTTAAAAACAATAAAAATCACCTTTATTGCTGTTGCTTTTATTTTGCCTATTTAAATATACTTGTGAGATATTAATAAGTATGGAAAATTTTTGTGTCTTGAAGGATCAGTGTCCAATTTCAGATTGTTTTGCAGTTCTGCCTGGCAGAATGGTGTTTGAGCTTCTTTTCCTTTTTCAGCTTGTAACATAATCCATGCAATGCATTAATGTTTGCATCCCTCTTACTATGTTTCCTTAATATAATCTTTAAAATACCACAGATATCTAATTGTTATGAAATGATATAAGCTTTTTTATTTTAATTTTTTCCATTATTTTATCATAAAAGACTCTACCACCAAAACCTGATTGTACTGCATGAAGTATTTATAAATTTGCATCACCAGTGATCAGATACATTAAACATAAATATATATAAACATGTATACACATATATACACATATAAATGCATATATTTTATTTGTGGTATGATGTTTACTTTTGTGGCTGATTTTAAGTTTTTTATATTTAAAAATATATATACTTACAACTTCATGAAGAACTAATCATTTATCATTGTTAACTTAATTATTTGTATCTTATTCCATTTTATCAGAAAATTTACCATTTATAATTATACCACAGTTGTATTCCCTCAAAATTAAATTGGTAAAAATGAAGTATATCTTGATTTGCTTTGAAACCAATCCCAGGGCATAAAAAGACAAGACTTTTGTTTTATGCTATCCTTAGATATTGGGTTACTTTTATTTAATATTTTACCTTTGTTCCTTAAATATATATTTTTTAAAAGGTTTTTTGATTGAAGGATTATTATTTTGATTTTTTTATTTCTCAAGTTTTATTGATATGTAAATAGAATCAAAATGTCCATCAGTAAACTGATTGGTCATAATAATACCCTAGCTAATTAAATAAATGAAACATTGGACATACAAGTTAAGGTTTTGATAAAAGAAGACATTCCATGGTTTGACACTTTTTGAATATAAAAAGATATGTAACAAAAACTCTTTATTTCTGTGTCCCTGAGCCATCATCCCACATGCAATAAATTTTATTAGTTTTTAATGTATTCTTTCAAGTCCTTTGTCTATTTTTTAATCAGATTATTTGTCTTTTTCTTTGAGTTGTAAGAGTTCTTACAATTCTGGATATTAAACTCATACCATATATATGAAATGTAAATATTTTCTCCCATCCTGTAAGTTACCTTTCTACTTCTTGATAATGTCCTTTGATGGACTTAATGAGGTCTGATTTATATAATTTTTTTCTTCTGTTGCTTGTGTTTTTGTTTTTAAATTTAAGAATCCATTGCCAAATCTGAGGTCAGGAATATTTACCTGATTTTATGTTTTCTCCTAGTAGTTTTATAGCTATAGCTCTTATTAGGTCATTGGTCCATTTTGAGTTATTTTTTTGTATATGGAGTAAAGCAGGGGTCCAACTTTATTCTTTTCATATGGTTATCCAGTTGTTCCAGTACCATTTGTTGACGAGGTAATTGTTTCCCCATTGAATGGTCATGGCACCTTTGTCAAAAACCAGTTGGCTGTAGCTGGTTGGATTTATTTCTGGATTCTCAGTTCTGTTCCATTGGTCTTTGTGTTTATCCTTGTGTCTGTACCACACTATTTTGGTTACTGTAGCTTTGTGTAAGTTTTAATACTGAAAAGTATGAGTTCTCCAACTTTCTGTTTTTCAGTATTGTTTAGCTGTTCAGGGCCCCTTGCAGTTCCATATGAATTTGATGCTCAGCTTCATTTCTGCAATAAAGGTCATTGTAATTTTGATAGGGATTGCACCGAATCTGTAGATCACTTTGGGAAGTATTGCCATACTAACAACATTAAATCTTCCAATACATGAATGTGAGATTTTTTTTTTATTTATTTATGTTCTTAATTGGGGGTGGGTGATATTTTATAGTTTTCAGTGTAGAAGTCTTTCACTTACTTATTTGCATTTATTCCTAGGTATTTTATTCTTTCGGATGCTATTATAAATGGAATTGTTTTCTTTCAGGTCATTCATTGATGACATATAGAAACAAAATTGATAATTGTGTATTGATTTAGTACCTTGCAACTTTACTGAATTTGTTAGCTCTAGCAGTTTTTTTTTGTGGGTTGTGTAAGCTTTTCTAATATATAGAATCATGTTATCTGTGAGTAGAGATACTTTTGCTTCTTCCTTTCCAATTTGGATGGCTTTTATTTTATTTCTCGCTTAATTGGTCTGGCTGGGACTACTAGTACAATGTTGAATAGCAGTGTTTTGCAAAAGCAGACATCCTTACCTTGTTCCTGCATGTAGGGGAAAAGCTTTTAGTCCTTCACCATTGAGTGTAAAGCTAGCTGTGGTTTTTTGTAAAAACTATTTTTATCATGAAAGGATGTTGAATTTTGTCAAATTTTTTTTTCTTCAGTGATTAAGATGATGATTTGTTTCCTTTCCTTTCTATTGATGTGGTGATTGATTTTTCATATGTTGAACCACCCTTGAATTTCTGGGATTAATCCTACTTGGTTGTGGTATATAATAATCCTTTTGATTTTTTCTTGGATTTGGCAGTATTTTATTGTACGTTTTTGCATCCAAATTCTTAAGGGATGTTAGTCTATAGTTTTCTTTTGCTGTCTCTTGTTTTGATATCAGGCTAAAGATGGTCTCATAGAATGTGTTAGAAATTTTTCATCATCCGTTTTTTGTAAGAGTTTGAGTGGGATCAGTATTTCTTCTGTTCCAGCAGAAGAAACACCCAGACTTGAGTTATGATTTTATAACAAAATCATAACCATACATGCTTATGGATACACAAATAACGCCTCTTTTTAATAAGCTGGTAATCTATACCAAATCTTTTATTATAAAATCTTAAGCATGTATGGTTATGATTTTATTACAAAATAACACACTCTGAGCATTACTTCCACTGAGCACTGTATATTTTCTAATTTACCAGTAAAGCCATCTGATCCTGCAATTTTTTTTAGTTGGGAAGATTTTTTTATTAATGATTTAATCTATTTGCTTTTTATAGGTCTATTGATACTCTGCTTCTTTTTAAGTCAGTTTTGGTAATTTATGTGATTCCAGGATTTAGTTCATTTCATCTTGATTATCTGTTTTGGCAAGCCATTATTTGTGGTGGTCACTTATAATCCTTTTAATATTGATAAGATTGGTGCTAATGTCCCCTCCTTGATTTCTGATTCTAGTTATTTACATCTTTTCTTTTTTCTTCTTAGTCAGTCTTGCTAAAGGTTTGTCAGTTTTGTTGATCTTTTCAAAGAACTTTTGCTTTTGTTGATTTTCTCTGCTGTTTTTCATGTCTACATTTCATTCTGCTCTAATATTTATTGTTTCCTTTCTGTTGATCTTGGGTTTAGTTTGTTCTTTATCTAGTTCCTTAAGATATAAAGCAAGGTTATTGAGTTGGGATTTTGCTTATTTTTTAATGTAGGCATTTATAACTATAAATTTGTCTCTAAGTACTGTTTTTGGTATATCTCATAACTTTTGTTATATTGTTTTTTCATTTTCATTCATTCACTTCAAAGTGTTTTCTGATTTTCTTATTGATTTCTTCTTTGACCTATTGGTTGTTTACAGTGTGTTATTTAATACTTACATATTTATGAATTTTCTAGTTTCCCTTCTGTTACTGATTTTTAGTTTCATTCCATGTAGTTGAAGAAAATACTTTCTATGATTTCAGTCTTTTAAAAATTTATTGAGAATTGTCTGTGGCTTACTCTGTGGTCTGTCCTTGAGAATGTTCCATGTGCACTTGAGAAAAATGTACATTCTGCTGTTGTCAGGTGGCGTGTTCTGTATACGAAGACTGTCTGGAGGGTATCCAGCCATGTAATATGAAAAATAGAGGCGTCTGTGGCTAGATTTTTTTTTCCATACAGCCCTCTTATACATCTGTTAGGTCTAATTGTTTTATGGTGTTTTAAGTGTCCTTCCTTACTGATCTTCTCTCTAGATGTTCTATCCATTATTGAAACTAGGGTATTGAAATCTCCAACTGTGATTATAGAACTGGATTGTAGTCTTTCAGATATGTTTTGCCTGTGTAAACAAACTCATATATATGATCTTTTTTCCATGACTTACACAATTAATACCATTACTGGATGCACTGTTACCCTCTTCGCTTTTTTCCATATAACATTATGTTTTTGTATCTTTCTTTATCAGTGTATTAAAAACTTTCTCATCCTTAAGGCTACATAATAGCTAGTCTTTTAATAGTATTTCTGCATGTTTTAAATTAGTGTTTTTCAAACTTTATTGACCACGTATAATCTCATTAAGGACATTTTACATCATGTGCCAGTATATAATTACATAAATATATATAAAATTAATAAGCAAGTTGTATAAATCAAGTGTTGCTTTTACTAATTTCAAAAAGTTAAAGTAGAAGATACTCAATATCAAAGATGAATTTATAAATATTTTAAAACAATGGATATACCTAAGTAAACAATAAAAAAGAAGACATGCTCTTTGTGACCCAGTGTTTTAAAAGGCATAACATAAAGGTTAATTAAAACTGTATAATAACTTAAACATTTTATTTTTTATAAAAGTGAAAAGGCACAGTGAATATAGATGTTAGATTATTGTTTTTTTTGTTTTTTCAAAGAAAACGTACGGCCTCTCAACTTTCAGGTCTCAATTATAGCATTTTCTAAATTCAGCAGACCATATTTCAAATCTAGGATGCCATTGTTTATAACATTTATGTGCCTTTAAGGAAGAAAAGGAATTTCAATTAAATTATGACGTGCTCTTAATTGTAAGGCAACAATTTCAGAGATGATAAAAAATGAAAATAATGTCCTCCTCTGCCCTTTGAAGTAATGATGATCACTTTTTTTGCCAGCTTATACTTTAAAAAACTTCCTGGTTTATTCATTTTGGGAGGGAAAAATTGAACTAATTTTCTATATGTGGCTTATGTAGTAGTTCACTTTATTGGATTGATTGAAAAACTTGAATCTTTCAAACCAATTTACAGAATAAATATATTTGTCATTTGATCTATTTATATAGTAAATAGGCTAAATAAGCTGATTATTTTTACAGTCTCTGCTATAAATGCATATGAATGGGAAATTCTGTAAATAAAAAAACAAGATACATAAAGGATTATTTCTAAAAGCATTTTTACAATGGTAAGTTGGAAAAGTAAAGAAGAAAGAATCCTGTATCTTGAATGGGGGTGGGGTGGGTAGAAATGGTAAACAAGTCCAAGCTTTCTTTTTGAGATGTGGAAAATGTGCCAAAATTTGATGGTGGTTGCACAACTATGAATAGACTAAAAATTACTGAATGTATACTCGAAATGGATGAATTTTATGATTTATAAAGTATCTCATTAAAACTGTTAAAAAAAGAAAAGCAGAGGAGAACCAGTTCTCGAAAAGTTTTAAAAGTGGTTAGTACTTCCAAAGATCTGCTCATCTGAGAAACCAAACTTTGCTCTTTACATTGCCATTCATATTTTGCATCGTGGTAAATTTTTTACCTTAAGAGTCACAGTAGTCCCAGATCATTATAAAGTAGCCATCTTCTGTACCTGTTGTGTGTGTTTTATATTTAGTAGTAAATCACATGCTTTTTAGCCGTATCACAGCTTTAAAGACATCTGAGTATTTCTGTTAGGCTTTCTAAAGGTTGAGCCCCAGGCATTATAGATATTCATAATTCTTAGATTAGATATTTAGCAGCCCTTGTAGTATACTCAAGATTACTCAGAGGTGAGTAATCTTGTTTCGTCCTTACGTGAGTCTTTTTTATGTTCATTATTTTTTCTTTACGTTACCATCAGCATCCTGACCAATTTCATCTGAAACTCTCAGAGGATGTCAGTATTTGATTTTAAGTTATAATTCATTATTATTTAGTTTTTAGGCAAAACACTAGATGAACAAATTTTTAAATAACAACTATCTAAAATTTTTAAAACCAAAGCTTGAGCTGTGGGAAATAGTGAGTGAGGGCAAGCAGTGAACCATAATTTATTGGAGTACTAATGTGTTACCTTTCTAGAATTGTAGATTTTGCTTCTTGACCAGAAGAACTGGAAACATTTCCCCTTGGCATGATCTAAATGTAATGTTTCCTTTTCAGTTTTAGATTCCTTTCAGATCTTGGAGCCATTATCTTATTAACATTTCCATGCTTTTTTTAATGTTATAATTTGCCTGATCTCATTTCCTATTTCATTTCTTTCTCCTTACCTTCTAATTACATTGTTTTAGATCCTTTTAAGTAGTTGTTTCTTTCTGTTTTTGTACTCTGAACACACTTTATAAGACTAAGAAAGTTGAGTAAAAAATTCATAAAAATCAAATCTAAAGACATTTACTGTATCTACATTTTCTATCTTTATTATCATTAGAAGTTATTTTGTTTTACTTGTAAAACCAAAGGAATATTAAAATGCTTGGAAGTCTTTCCTATTTACTGTTCTTAAAATTCTGTAGGTAATATAAGTTTTGAGGAGTGAGAGATCCTTCATAAAGAGAACTAGCTTTGTAATTAAAATTATAAAAATCCTAATAGTTAAAGCAAACATTACTTACTTGAATAAATTGCAAATTACAAAACCTTTTAGATTAATGAATTTTAAAAGCCTTGGAATTATCTTTTCTATTATAACATGGCAATACTGTTAGAATATATTCTGCAATAGTATTACTACACTGATTTCCTCTCTAATCAGTAGATCAATTTCGTGTTTCACTTCATTACACATTCACTGAGTAATATCAAGTGCTAAAGCATATTTTAAGATATTTAAGATTTCTCTTGCTTTGAAATATAGCCACAGTAACTTCTTATATAAGGGGAAAATTGCCTTTGGGATGTAATGTTACCAAACCATAAGTATTTTCTTACCATGGTTATTATTAACCTGCAACAATAAATCTAAAATACTTAAGGTTTTTTTCATATGAGCAGTTCTTAAACTTTAGATATGATGTCTAACATTGCTCTATTGTTCTCAGTACTTTTATATTTAATTATTCAAAAACATTGTTGAAAACCACTATCACTTTGTCTTCTGAAGGGACTTCAGCTACCACTTTTTAAATGTTTCATCAGAATTATAAGTTTTTAAAACACTGGACTTACTCAGTTGGACAGATGATATGAAAGGGAGAATATTAATTCAAATCTATAAATTAATGAATACTGTGAAAAATGGACATAATAAATTCTGATGTGGATGTATTATGACTTCAGAGACTTGAAAAAGATGAATTCACAGTAAATAAATGTGAATATATAACATACAGAATTCATTATTTCAAGGGTGGTACAAATAGAAGTTATGAATAAATAAATGAATGGTAAGATAGATTAGGGTGGTGTGAGCCAACTGTAACTTAGCAATTCAAATCCCTGATGGCTCTAGCAGAAACAGACCCCTCTTGCTTTTTTCTACCATCACTTACTGGGCCTCTTATCAGCTCTGTGTTGCTACAAGAGGAGAAGACCATCTACCATACTTTATGCACTGTGTTATAACTACCAGAGCCATCACTGTACCAGTGTATACCCACTTCTCTTTGGCATAAAATACTAATAAAAAATTATTGACAATGACTTTCATATATTGTTTTGCCAGCAATAAATGAAAGTAAATGTCACTACAAATGATTACTGTGATTCAGAAAAATGAAAAGTTATTTTTCTCCAAAGCACTAAATATACAGAATTTTAGATAAGAGTTCAAGGGGACAAGGACTTGACAAATAAATGGTTTGTTCTCCTCTCGTGTGTCAGTTTGGGTTGGTCGGTAATGGGGACTGTGTTGAGAAATGCTTTCCTAAGTGATGTCTTGAAAAAGCTTTTTGAGGCCAACTTTGATCTCAGAAGGAAAAGTAATTTCTTTAGCAATAAAGAAATTACAGAGTGTAGGTGAAGTAGTTTCCATTTCAGCACTAAACTTATTTCCTATGTGTTTTACTGGAAGAAACTAAAAATCAGAGATGTTTGTGATTTTCATTAGATTCCTTGGTACTAAAGACTGAAGGGAGACAGGAACTCTTCTAGCTCCCATTCCAGCGTTCTCAGTTTAGCACATCTGTAGCCATGTTTCTGTAAAAAGATTCTCTAGTCAACTTTCTTTTTGATTAAGGATCACTAACCCTCATGATTTAAAAAATAATTTTTTAAAAGAAAAGAAAATGTAAGGCACAAAGAATAAATAGCAACACAGTGACTTGGTACGCTTGTTTTTGAAATGAAGAAGCTACATATACTCTGTATTTTACATGGGGTGTGTATGTGTATATTTACAATTATAGTGAGTAGCTTACCTGCATTTCATAACTTTAAAGAGGAATACAATAGGACGAAAATGGAATAAAAGAATAAAGAATTTCTATGTAGAGACAATGGGAAAGCAGGAAGAAGGATTAGGAGCAAATAAGAAAACCCTTGAGAGAAGAAGATCTGACATGAGAGGAAAGTAACAAATGAAATATTTAGGACCTTCCTTGAGTTTTAAGCATTAAAATATTTTCTTCTTTTGTTAGTACCCTCTAACAACTTTTTCATCGTTAAGGTTCTACTCTCAGTGGGATATGCTGATGATGCAATGTTTTAGTCCTCTTGTTGGTATCATTGGCTCTCAGCAGCCTAAATGGAATCCTTTAGCAGTGGTTCTCAACCCTCCTAATGCCGCGACCCTTTAATACAGTTCCTCATGTGGTAGTGACCCCCATAAAATTATTTGTGTTGCTACTTCATAACTGTCATTTTGCTGCTGTTATGAATGGTAATGTAAATATCTGATAATGTGTTTTCCGATGGTCTTAGGTGACCCCTGTGAAAGGGTCGTTCAACCCCCAAAGGGGTCGCGACTCACAGGTTGAGAACCGCTGCTAAGGATTGGGGTTGTACCTTCAGTTTAAGATCTACATCAGGGAATTATAATTTAAAAATAATATATAAAGACTTTAGAAATAATGGAAAGAGATTTTTAGTCGTGTCTTTCAGCTTCAGTCTCACCTGAGTAAATCCTATCATCCGTTTCTAAGGCAGCATCTTCAGAATGGGAAGCTGCTTCAAAAGTGTGCCTGTTCTTCATGATGTTGTGCATTATGACACAGGGATTGATTCCTTTTTAAATCTTCTGGCACTCTTTGGTTGTATGGAGGTAGATGGGAAAGAAATGAAAGTAGCAAGCATTCTGCCCTTCTTATTCTACCATAGTGACTTCTTTAAAATATCTGCAAAATATTGTTTTATAACTTAGAGGATTTCTCTCCAAAAATATTTTATCACTTTTGGGCTTTTATTCTCATTATATTTGAAAATCCATTCCAAAATGAAAAACATTGATATCTTCTGAATGTATTTTAGAATTTCGTCTTAATTTAATTAAAATATGAAACAACTTTAATTTTCAAATGTTTCTTTGAATGAGAGAAATAAACTTTTGTGAATTACTTTTCTACAAAATATTGAGTTGACCTCTGCATGTTGAATGTGCCACAAAATATTGTTAAAAATTTCTATTTTAGTATAAAACCTTTCTACTAATACTCTGTAGTAGTACTGAAAGCATTCAGCAACTGTGGAAAATGGTATTTCTTTCAGTTAGCTACCTGATTATGTGCTGAGGGTCCAAAATTATTAATTATATCTAATCTTAAAGACAGATTATATTGTACTTGGAAAAGTAGGAAGAGTTGTCTTTATTTTCTGTTATCTTTTTAAGTTTTAAACTGTGGTTAACTTGTGCAAGTTTTGTTTAAAAACACTTCCAAATTAAAATCAGCTTGTAGTAAGATGGAATGTTATCTAGTGTAAACCGTACTAGAACCTTGGGAAGTACTGGATAAGAAAACAGGTTAGTTGAATCATAAATAACTTTCTTACATTGTGATTTGCACCATCTGCACAACCAACACATAAATACATGTTTTATTGTTCTCTCTTGAATATCAACAAAGTTAAAATTTGCCCTTTTTTATATTGAGGTTTATTTCACTTTACATATACATTTAAGAATAGTCGGGGGGGAGGGGGAGAATATTCTGCAATGCATTTTTACTTTGAATTTTTCCACCTTCCTATTTCTTTAGGAGTTGATCCCACTCATACTGTGTACAGCATGCCTACACCCTGAGCCTAAAGAAAGAGATCAGCTTCTCCACATACTTTTCAATTTGATCAAGAGGCCAGATGATGAGCAAAGGTGGGTATGACTACTTCTTTGGGAAATAAAAGAAAATGTTGACTTACTATTGTACTATTACAATTTGGTGTCAAAATTAGCATTTTAACCTAAATACTTTTTTCCCCAACATGTATTTTAATAAGCAGGAAACTCTGGCCTTATTCACAATGCTCTGAAATATTCTCACTCATGTTATTCCAGTTACTCACATTGAATTTGTGTACTTTTGTGTTAGTTGCCTTTGGGCTTCTGATTCAGATACTTGTCTTTACCTTTTACATTAATTTCTAAGAAGGCCTAAATCTTCCCTGTTTTCCACATTTTATGGTTATACTTTACAAGAAATAAAATATTTAATATATGAATTTCTGAATCACTGGGCTCACTATAAACCAATCACTGTGTGGCTAGTGGGACATACAGTGTTCTGTTTTGGTTAGTCCTGAGTCAGATGCCCACGACCAAGGATGCTTGCGTGGAGAAATGAGCACAGTGAGGGGAAGGGACATCCATCAAGCTGGCTTTCCAGAAAAAGAGGAGTAGGATTTGATCAAGTAACAGAGATACATGTCTACCTTGTAAAGTCAAATGTTTAAACACTAGTGAAGCTGTACAGGTCTGAACATGAACAAAACATCCCAGTGATTGGCCTGGTAGACACAGCACCAGATTGATAAAATTTGGCTGTTGAAATGTTTTCCTGTTGCCATTTTCTGTCTTAAGGAACAAAGGAGTTTTGCTTATACCTTTGCAAAACAACAGAATTGTACTTTATGATTAGGTAAGTTTATGGAATTTCAGTACTTGTTTTACTGACTGTTAAAAAGTTTTACCTCCTCTGAGAATGTTGGAAAATTCTAAGAGTGAACCATGAAACTTAAAATACAAGGGATGTCTTCAATAGAATAGTCCCATAAAATAGAATGAAAATAGTCACATAGACTTTAGAACTCTGTAAGTATACTTGTATATTGCTTTCCTGCTCTTACCAAAATATGCCGCACCACATGAAGAAGCATGTCCTTTGCACAATCAAGATTAATCTATACCAGCAGCCCTCACGTGCTAGTCAACTAGAAATAAGGGCAATTAAATCACTGTATTAGTACCATTCATTGCAAACTGAAAATCTTCTAAGGACAATTTGACAGTGCTGTATAGGAAAATTAATATTTTTAATTAAATTATATTTTCTCCTTGAAAGTAACTTAATAATTAAATACTATATTTTATACTGTCATTTTTAGGTTTGGAAGGCAAAAACCTTTAGATCTGTAGTAACCCTGATTTCATACTCTGCATGTAAAGCTAATAGCTGCCTCCTAGTGGCCAAAAGTACCCTTCAGCTCGAGATGTGTCAGGAATTCAGCACTCGTGTCCACACTTAAATCTTTCACCTTATAGAAACACAGTTATTTATTAAAGTGGTCTAATTAATTGATTATACATAATATGAGTAAGAAATTAACAAAGCAAAATTTTTAAGTTAGCATAGTATATTTGACATGCAATCAGTTGTCATTTTTCCTTCCTTAATGAATTTCAGGCTGCTTTGACTATATCCTAAGAAAAACTTAATTTTATGCTCAATAATGGGTTTTTTGCCAGTTTTTTGCTAAGAACAATAATTGACACCATATTTCTAGCTTTTTAAATACTAGGCAAACACTCTCCGTCCTATAATTTTCCATAAGTAGGAATAACATTTATTTTTGCCATCATAGGAGCCTGTTTCTAATGCTGTTAATAGTCTGACCTTTTCTATTTTCAACTCTATGTCAAAGTTGTCATGTCTTTTACAATTTTGAATCTTACCTCTGCTAACTAAGAAATTTATTTTGAGGGGCCTAACATTTCAACAAATTTTGTACATCTCTAGTACATAGTGACTCATGCTTCAAAGTCATTTCACATGGAAGTCTTATATAAGTATAGGCTTCTTACAAGTGTTTGAAATGCTGAAACTTCACCAAACTTTATTTATTGTAACTATCAAACATTGATGGAACCCATGTAATGCCTTCTTGTTATTTTAAGATACAGTGGGGAAGAAAAACAATGATCAGCTTTGTAGGAAATTTTCCTTGGGGAGCAGGCAGCTAAAGTGCTGTATGTAAAGGTTGGGAATGTCTTTCTCCATTTTCCTTTTACCCATTTTATTTGCCTTCCTGAAATAGAAGGAAGTGAAAACAGAAGAAAAGTCAAGAAATAACCATATAAGCAATGATATAAATACAAAGGGAAATCACATTACACAGTTGTGGGAAATGAGAAGAAACTGTAATGTGCAATGAAGACATATTGGCTCAACATTTCCCTCATTCTTGTCCAAATGTTCTTTGTCTGTCATTATAGCAGTTACAGCCAATTTGGCTAAACTAAATGGAAATTCGCAGTTTGAGTTAAACTGACATATTTTTGAGCATAGCAGTTAGCAATGCCTGGGCTTTTAAGTGCTGATTTTATAATTAATATGAATTAAATTCTATTTTGTTTCTTTTTGAAGTTCAAAACTTTAAAACTCCACTCTCCCCCCAACCCCGCCCCATCAGGTTTTATTTATTGTTTTGAAGTCTTAGACAATCAAAAGTGAAAAAACTCATAATTCTTCATTTTAAAGTTGTTGTTGGTGGTGGTAGTGGTGGTTTTGTTTTTATCAGTGGTTCCCTGGCTGGGAATCATTTTAGAGTTATTTTAAATGGAACTTCATTCTGAAGATTGAAAATCTTTTTTAAAATTTTATACTCTTTTTGTGTTATAAATCTGTCAATTCAAGTTAAGGTATTGTATTAGTTATCTATATTGCTCCATAGAAAAAAATTACCCCAGAGAAAGTGGTTGAAAATGATACTCATTTTATAATACAGTTTATATGTGTCAGATAATCCAGGTCCTCTGCTTCAGGGTCTCTTCTGAGGCTTTACTCAAGGTGTTGGCTGGAGAAGGATTTGCTTCTAAACTCACTCAGTGTATTGGTTGTCGGCAGGATTCAGTTTCTCATGGATTTTTTGACTTAGGGTCTCAGTTGTTACCTGGCTGTGCACAAAGGGCTGCCTTCAGTTCCTTGCCACGTGATCCTCCAACATGGCAGCATACTTCATCAAGGCATGCCAGCTGAGAAGGCAGTAGAGAGTTTCACAAGATGGACATCACAGACTTTAACCTAATCTCAGAAGTGACATCCCACCACTGTGGCCATTATTCTGTCCAGTAGGAGCAAATTATTAGGTATAGTCTATGCTCAAGGAGGTGGGATTACACAGGGGCTTGAGTATCAGAAGATAGACATCACTGGGAGCCATGTCAGAAACTGCCTACCATTAGCTTGGGTGCAATACCAAAAATTCTGATTTAAGAAATAACCATTTTACTAATATGATAGCATAGTTTTTAATTATAGAAATATTGGGAGAATAATCACTGATTGGTTTAGTAACTAGAAACCCAAGTCACTAGCAGCTAAAGCATTGGGCATATAATCTCAGAATGCATGTTTTCATGCAAGTTAATTTAGGAGGTTATGAGTTTCAGCCTCATACAAGTGAGGATCCCTTCACAGCATGTCTCACAAATGATGTTGCCACTGCTGGAGGAACTAGTCTTAAGAAACTCACTCGCTTGGAGTCTAGTTCATTGTTGGAAAAGTCTAATTTGATTGTATAAAAATATTGTGTTTCATGTGAATTACTAAACTGACTCTTTTTAATCCTTAGTTCTTGCTGTGCTTTTTAATGCAAATAAAAGTCTTTATTCATATTGTTTTCAGGCAGATGATACTGACGGGTTGTGTGGCATTTGCACGTCATGTTGGACCAACACGTGTAGAAGCTGAACTTTTACCACAGTGCTGGGAACAGGTAATAACTATTGGGTTTTCTCCTAACTGTTATATTCCAATTTATCACAGATGTTCTTATCTTCTTTTTTAATGCCATTAGGAAAATGTGGGATATAAACTATATTATGCTGCTATTTCTATAGCCCAAGCACAGTGGTTTAATAGTACTTAAGAATGTTCTGAGATGCTTTGTTTTATTCATTCTTCCAACAGATGCTTAAGAAACACTAGTTCCAGTGCCAGGTACTGTTGTACTCACTAGGGATACAGTGGGGAATAAAAGACAAAGACATCCTAGTGGGGAGATAAGTGTAAACAAAAATGACACTGTGTTTTGTAGTATTATAACTTATGAAGAAAATAAAGCAAGATAAGGGTTAGGGAGTGATGGAGAATACTCTTCTAGAAAGGGTGGTCAGAGAAGGAATCTCTGAGGAAGTGATGTCTAGGCAGGATCTGAATGAAGTGAGATACCACAAATACAAAAGCAGTGAGATGGGAGAGTACCTGATGAGTTCAAGGTTGTGTGTGTGTGTGTGTGTGTGTGTGTGTGTGTGTGTGTGTAGGTGGGTAGGTAGGTAGGTAATAGAAATAATATCTTGTATATATTGTACCCTTGTATAAATTATAAATATATACAGATTATGAAGGCTATCCAAAAAAAAAATTCAACCGTAAATGTCTCTATTTTTCATATTATATAGATATTTTCCAGACAGCCCTTGTATTAAGTGTAAACCTTTGATGTGTGAGATTTTTGTATTTATAATTCAACTACTATTTACTAACAATACTTTTGGTTTTATATTGAATTGTAATATTCCAGTCCTGTGTAGAACTCAGAATCATTGATTTTCTAGACTTGATGTTTAGGTCATCAAGCAGCTTACTTTTTCATCTTACTTATGAACACAAATCTCATGGCCTTATTTATAATAGCATAGTCACTTATTCTTAAAGAGAACTGGTCTCTGGAATATCACTGAAGTATATGGCCGTTTAGAATTCTTTTCCCAATTTCTTTGAGTATTTATTTTATTTCTTTAAAATTTACCAGTTATATCTAGATTTACTATGTAAAGTGAACATTTTATATAGTCATAATTATCTCTGACAATTCTTTATGCCATCTGTAGATTATAGTACATACTAATTTAGGGTGAGAATTTTAATCACTGAAAGTTAAATGAGAAATAACATATTCAACTTTGAATTTACAGTTCTGTATAGTTAGTCATATGTGCACTTAGTTTTTTATAGTTTTCCCTATTTTCTTTTCTTTTTAAACTTTATTTGAGGTACAGTTTATATACCGTACAATTCACCCATTTAAAAAACAATGTACAATTCAGTGATTTTTTTTGTATATTCACAGAGTTACACAACCATCAGCACAAACAATCTTCTAACAATTTTATTGTCCCAAATATAAATTCCAAGCCCTTGAACTTGGTTCTCTTAGTTCAAGATTGTTTTGGTTATTCTGGGTCCCTTGAATTTTAATTTTGGGATTAGCTTGTTAATTTCTGCAAAGAAGCCAGTTGAAATTTTCATAAGGATTGTTTGAAATCTATACATCAATTTGGAGAGTATTACCATTGAACAATAGTAAAGCTTCCAATTCATGAATTTAGGCTATCTTCCCATTTACTTCAGTCTTTTAAATTTTTTTCAACAGCATTTTATCATTTTTGGATTTAATTTTGCACTTTTTTGTTTAGTTTATTCCTAAGTATTTTATTCTTTTTGATACTACTGTAAATAGAATTTTTAAATTTTATTTTCTATGTGTTGCTAATATATAGAAATATATTTAATTTTTGTATGTACATTTAATTTTAAGACTTATTGAACTAAAGAAAAGCAAAATGAAGTTTATGTATAGCATACTTTGACACTCAAACCATTCTACTTTGAGATTAATATTTCTGAATTTAATTCAATCATGTCAGTTACAACATCTCTACCATCTCCTCTTCTGTAACCTGAATGAACATGGATACCGGGGATCTATCTAACTGCCTACCTCCAGTTTGTTGCCCAATAGATTGTTATATAAATTTCTTTTCTTAATTTTAGGCATCCAATACATTAATGAATTATGTCACCTTTTCATATGGGAATCTGAGAACAGATATACTTCTTTTCCAGTCAAAGAAAATTTTAAATTCTATGAAGAAGACATATGGGAACAAAACCCAGTATGTGTCATTTTTTTGTTATTTTTTTTTGTTATGGTTCAGTGTAGTCACAGTAGCAAAAAAAACCCCATCATCTTACATATGCAAACACAAATAGATTGAAATCTGCTTACCTTAAAAGCTTACCTCTAGTTAAGGGCTCTGTTGAAACCAATAATTAATTTACTTCTAATCACTTAGGTTAAAAAAGAGGACTGATGAGTCATTCCTGCCATATATTATAGACCATATCCTTAATATCCAGAAGCTGGTTTTCCAGATTTAAAATATACTGTTGCTAGGAAAGGAGAAAGTTGCCCCTGAAATCCTGCGGAAAGCCAAAATAGGCAAGCCCACAATCTCTATACACCTTGCCAAATTTTCATCTTTGCTTTATCCTGTTTTTTTTAACAGATAATCCCTGTGACCTTGATTTTTAGGCTCTCCCTGATTTCCCTTATTCCTGATGCAGGTGTACACAGGGATTCCCAGAAGTGGAAAAGAAAGAAGCTTTATTGCATTCTTAACAGGACTTGTGGTGAAAAGTAATGCTCAGTTGGGGGAAAGAAGGGTATGTTGTTTATGCTTGATTTACTTTTTACTCCAGATTAATCACAAATACCCAGAGAGACGACTGCTTGTGGCAGAATCCTGTGGAGCCTTGGCACCCTACCTTCCTGTAAGAATTGTCATTATTTTCTTAAAAACTCTTTCCTTTTTAATAATAGAGAAAACATTTATCAAGTATCTAACACATTTTAATCCTGATTGTGGGCATGCTTTCCTAATAAAGGAAAAAGATGAGTCAAAAAGAAAAGGCTCACATTGATACAATAGGGCATTGCAGTTTTACAAGAGTATAAATATATTAAATTATATCAGTAGTTCTCAACACGTGGTCTGAGAATATTGGGGTTTCCTTGATATCTTTCAGAGAGGTCTATGAGGTGAAAACTATTTTCATAATAATATTAAAACATTTTTTATCTTTTTTTCTGTTTTGCCATTTATACTGTTGGTGCAAAAGTTATAATGGGCATCATGCCAGTATATTAACACTGATCAAGGCAGTGACACCCAAATACACTGCTAGTATGTATTCTTCACTGCCATGCACTTGAAGAAAAAGCCAAGTTCACTTCAAAATAAGCTTGATGAATCAGTTAATTCTATTAAATTTTGATCCTTGGGTAGTAGTATGCATCTTTTTAATACTCTTTGCAATCAGATGGAAAATCCTGTCATCAAGCCCTTTTAATGCATACTGAAGTTTGAATGCTGTTTCATGAGAAGCACTCTGAATAGTTTGAGTTGTGAGCTGAACTACTGGCTTGTTTTCATGAGATGTTAATTTTATTTGACAGTCCACTGATTGACAAACAAGCTATTGTTATTCAGACTTGGGTGTTTGGCAGACATTTTCATGAAATGAGCCTGTCACTTAAAGAGAAATAAATAAACGGCATTTATTGCCAATGATAAAATTGGAGCTTTTAAGTGATAACAAGAATTTTGGAAAACTTGTGTCTGCCACATGAACTTGACAGTTTCTAAGTATGTTAAACACTTTTCTGAGGAGACCAGTGGTGGTGATATTAACAAATGTGATTTTTTTTTTGAGATTATAATAAAATGTGTCAATATTGAAGAACATTTGCATAATTCCATAGTCCAATATTTCTCAAATGACCAATGATGCATAATACTCAAAATCATGCCTGGGTAACAAATAGAGGCAAAGTTCAAGATAGACCAATGGAATTTAATATATCGGAGTTGAAAGAGCTTATTAGCAACAAACCATATCATGGTTTCAGATTCTACATGGCAACTAACTTAACCTTTAAGAAACGACCATGTAGAATCAAAATGTCTATTCATATCAGAAAAGGCTATTAAAATACACTTCCCTTTTTCAATTACATGTCAGTGTGAGGCTAGATTGTTTTTAAATACTTCAACCAAAACATGTATCACAACAATTGAATGCAGAGCAGATAAGAAATCTACATATACGGGAGTTCCCTGATGGTGTAGTGGCTTAAGGCTTCAGCGGTGGCGCTGTCAGCGCTGCGGCATGGGTTCGATTCCCAGTCAGGGAGCTACCCACATACCAAAAAGCAAAAAACAAAACAAAAATAAATAAATAAATAAATAAAATAAAATAAAAAAAAACAAGAAATCTACATACACGGTATCTTCTTTTAAGTCAGACTTTAAAGAGATTTGCTACAAAATGTAAAAATAACACCATTCTTCGTACTCATTTTTTGTTTTATAAAGTTATTTTCGTCCAAATATCATCTATGTTAACCTAATGAGTTTATTGTTATTTTCAAATGAAGAGATACACATTTATACAATTCTCAGTTTTAATTTCTAATATAATAAATGTCAATCGATATTACCCACCCACACAAAAGCTGTTGGATGTGCTCATTAATTTTTAAATGACTAAAGGTACGCTGCCACTGAAAAGAATGCAGACCACTGGACTGTTGTTCCCTTTAGGTATCTCTCCATAGGTCCAGGGCTTAGAAGGGGTAGAGGATGAGTAACATCACAGTTATTTTCATTTAAACAACTGTAGTTTAAAGCAGTGGCATCCAACCTTCTGGCTTCCCTGAGCCACATTGAAAGAAAAATTGTCTTGGGCCACACATAAAATATACTCACACTAATGATAGCTGATGAGCTTTAAAAAAAAAAAAAAAAAAAAAAAAGATCATCATAAAGAAATCTCATAATGTTTTAAGAATTTGTGTCGGGCCACATTCAAAGCCATCCTGGTCCGCAGGTTAGACATGCTTGGTTTAAAGCAGTTTGACAAACTACAGCCTGGAGACCAACTCTAGTCCACAGCCTATTTCTGTACATAGTTTTACTGGAACACAGCCAGCCACACCCAGTTGTTTATGGATTGTCTGTTGGCTTTCACACTATAGCAGCCAAGGTGAGTAGTTGCAGTAGAGACCTTATGGCCCCCAAAGCCAAGAATATATATACCAGCTGACCTTTCACAGAAAGTTGGCTAACTCCTTCCTTAAAGGTTCATTTTTGTAAGATCATTCTTGAAAAGGGGTACAAAAAATGAAATCTGTAACCTCATGTTCTTTAGGGAAGAGTAGGAAACCAGTAGTCAGCAATTTTCTTTTTAAAAAGTAAATTTTAGTATGGCATTTTTATTCAGAAAAATAGAAAGAAAGAAAAGAACAGTCCATTGTCTCATTCCCAGTAACAAATTTTTTTTTGTTAAGAATAAATTTTTATATAGTACAGAAAATAATAAAATGAAAATCAAAGACTTTTCTTTCCTGGCCCCTTGCATTCCTTTCCAAAAATGTCTATCTACTGTTAACAGTTGTTAATTCTTACAGAAAATAAAAAGTTCTGCTTACACCAGCCTGCATTTTTATATTTTAAAAAAATTTTCCCCATGTTCTATATCCCTGACAGTGATCACTATTGACAGGTTCTTGTGTGGGTATATGTGCATTTTTTTAATTTCTCACACTATTAATACCTGTGCATCTTGCTGCTTTCAGCATTTGCATTTTTACTTTGACAATATTAAATTGCCCCCAACCAAGATAGCACAGATTTATACTCCTATCCACAGTGCCTTGGAGTTCTTATTTTCCCATACCTTGAAACCAGCATGATGAAAATTTTTTTAGGTTCCCTGGTGGTGTAGTGGCTAGGCTTTGGTGCTCTTAACGCTGTAGCCTGGGTTTGATTCCCAGCCAGGGAACCACCAAAAAAAAAAAAAAAAGTCATTTTAAATGTTTTTTCCATCTTATAAGAAAAAACTGGTATGTTGTTGTTGTAATAAATCATATAGGGAGATACACATGAGTGAGTTTGAGCATCCTATTATCTGTTGTTCCAAGACAGAGTTGAACATCACATGTTTGCAGAGGATAGCGAGCTATTCCCTACTGCTGCTAGCACTAGAATGCTAAGCAGTATTCATAATAGACTCAATGTTTCCTCCACAGTCTCCACTTGTAACCACTGTAACTAGTAACAGGACAATCTCAGAGTGGTCATGCCTTAGCGCCTCCTGATTTGGGGTCATGGCTTAACGCCTCCTGACTTGTCCTGTGGGTTCCCTGTGGTGTACCTAAAGTGCCACAGTTGACCTCAGCCCAGATCAATGTGAAAGACATACCCAGCTGAAGTTTACATACCTCTGTCCTATTGCCCATGCTAAAACCAACCAAAAAGCCAGTTTTCAAATATTATTTAATATTTAAGGTATCTTAAAGTTAATATATTTTAAGGCATTTTAGGAGGCAGTTTTTAGCCCAAAGGATAAATAAACAAGGCTGAACCAAAAGGCATATTCACCAATGTAAATGTGACTAAAATTTGCTAAAATTACATATATTTTTGTTTCTAAAAAGTCAAAACAAAAACTAGGTCATTTGAAACTGTCTCAGACCTTGCTGTACCTAACAGATCACACTGTAAGTTTATTAAAATGGTCACATCCTATGTCTTCATTTTATTCTAACCATTATACAAGGTCTGACAATTAAGTTCATGAACTTTTCACTGTGTGCTTACGTTGACAGCACTGTACAATGTGGTAAGGTTTTATAACCTTGGTATATCTATGTCTCACAGCTGTGTTTGTGTCAATGTGTTGCATGCAGTGTCTTGCTGAGTGGCATTCATTATTGTTGTTGCATATTTTTGTGTGCTGTTGCAAGAATGTCAGAGCTTGAATTAGAGCAACGAACAAACACTAAATTTCTTGTTAAACCTGGTAAGAGTGTAAGTGAAATCAGGGACATGTTAATCCAAGTTTATGGGGATAACGCCATGAACAAAACAACAGTGTACAAATGGATTAAACATTTTTCTAAAGGGAGAGAAAGTATCACTGATGAAGAGAGGTCTGGGCAGCCAGTAATGAGCACAAATGACGAAAACATTGCAAAAATTTGTCAAATTGTGCATCAGATGATTGGCTGACTGGGAGAAATATAGCAGACAAAGTAAACATTGATAGAGAAACAGAGAAATCTCAACTGAAAATCTTGGCATGAGAAACGTGTGTGCAAAAATGGTCCCAAAGGAGCTCACCGATGACCAGAGACAAAGTTTGCCATGACTTTTTCGAGAGGGAAGACGATGTTTTGGGCCATGTTATCACTAGTGATGAAACATGCGTGTACCAATGTGACCCTGAAACAAAGCATCAAAGTGCTCAGTGGAAGTCAGTCCATTGTCCACAACCAAAAAAGTTCCATCAGTCCAAATTGAGAGGCAAAATGACGTTACTAAACTTTTTTGATACCAGAGGGATTTTTCATTCTGAATTTGTACCAACTGGACAGTCAACCAAGTTTACTATCTGGAAGTGCTGAAAAGACTGTGTGAAAATTTTAACTTTTTTTTTTTTTTTGGGCGGGGGGGTAGTTCCCTGACTGGGAATCAAACCCAGGCTGTGGAATTGAGAGCGCCAAAGCCTAGCCACTACACCACCAGGGAACCCAAAAATTTAGACAAAAACAATCTGAATTTTTCACCAACTCATGGCTCTTGCATCATAATGCACCAGCTCACAGGGCACTGTGAGGGAGTTTTTAGCCAGTAAGCAAATAAATGTATTGAAACACCCTCTCTACTCACCTGATCGGGGCCCCAGTGACTCTTTTCTTTACCTGAAGATAAAGGAAATGTTGAAAGGAAGACATTTTGATGTCTTCACATTCAGGACATCAAAGGTAAGGTAATACGACAACAGTTCTGTGGCCATTCCAGAAAAAGAGTTCCAAAATTGCTCTGAAGGGTGGACTAGGCACTGGCGTCAGTGCATAACTCCCCAAGGAGACTACTTCAGAGGTGACTAGTGATATTTAGCAGTGAGGTATGTAGCGCTTTTTCTAGGATGAGTCCACAAACTTAATTGTCAGACTACATATGTAAAAAGTGGTGTAAACAAGTTTAAGTTTGAAGAATTTTATAAATTAAGTAATAATAGTACAAAGAAGAGAAGGAAAGGCAAGAATTTGAATAATAATAATTATTTATTCAAACCTCAGCCATTAGTTAGGCTAAAATATTCTAACCTTCTTTAACTGTGGAAGAAATTGTGTGAAGTTAAGATAGAATTATTGTTGCATTGCTATTATATTAAATAGTAGCATCTGAAAATAGCAATGCAGTTCTTGCTAAAGTACCTTTAAAGTTTACTCTCATATTTTACCCTCCTGTTGGAATGTTTTTCTCAGTTCTTCAGGGAATTTATAATGTTCTGCACTCCTGTCCCAGGCAAACATTGTGATTACCAGAGTAATTTTTGTAATCCCTCCTGTTACAACTCTAAGCGTTTTTCTCTGAGTTGAACAGGTAGTGTGGTAGAAGAGTCATTGTCCATTTAAAGTGGAGTGTTAACTGTTAATTTGCCAAAAGTGCCTGCTACTGTGTGTGCACTGAAAGGGTTTGCGCATATTTAGCAAAGACAAAAACGTGCTGGGAGATGATAAGTACCAAATTCAAGGTGGATTTTTTTTTTTTTTTTTTTTTTTTTTTTTTTTTTTTTTTTTTTTTTTTTTTTTTTTTTTTTTTTTTTTTTTTTGCTTTTTGGTACATGGGTAGTTCCCTGACTGGGAATCGAACCCAGGCCGCAACACTGACAGCGCCAGCACCGAAGCCTTAAGCCACTACACCATCAGGGAACTCCCTAAGGTGGATATTAACATTAGAGAAGGAGGGTAGGGAAAGGAGAGAGGGTGGAAGAGAGAAATACTTGAATTGTATCCATAATGTTCTATGTCTTTGAAAAATGAAGCCTTGAAGCAGACAGCAAAATGTTCATGTGTGTTTAACATGGATTTTTTGACTATGTGGATGCCTGTCATACTATTTTCTGTATCTTTCTGCTGCTAGTATGAATAAATAGCAAGAACTTGTTCTTGTTTATTTTCAGAAAGAAATCCGTAGCTCCTTGGTTCTTTCAATGTTGCAACAGATGTTAATGGAAGATAAGGCAGATTTGGTAAGAGAAGCTGTGATTAAGAGCCTCGGTATCATTATGGGATACATTGATGATCCAGACAAATATCAACAGGTATGTCTTCCAGAATTAACCTCATTTACTCCATTTTAAAATTCTAAATAATGTTCCAAATCTGATTCAGGCACCCTATAATCTATAGTAGGATGGCAGTTAGGTCCATTTTAACCAGTCGGCAGTGGCTGCCTGGTTTCAGTTCTGCAATACAGAGGGAAGCATGCTATGATTCATTTACAGTATTCGCCACAGCTTTGTGGCAGGAAGTTGGCACCAAGCATGCATGTTTACCACCCTTTTTCCTTGGTTTCTTCATCAGTGGATACATGACATTTTCTTTAAAGAAAACGGGAAGGTTAGGATTATGGATGGCTTCCTTTCTTGCTTAAAATGTTTTCTGATTGTACTGCAATGTATATTTCTTACTTTTTCTTGAGTTTCTTTAAAGTTTATTCTTTTAAAAATCTATATTTTGCCTGTTTTTGTTTATTTCTCTGTTCTTGTTTTCTTTCTTTGTCAGGGATTTGAATTGTTGCTGTCAGCCTTGGGTGATCCCTCAGAAAGAGTGGTTAGTGCAACACACCAAGTATTTTTACCTGCTTACGCAGCCTGGACAACTGAACTTGGAAATTTACAGTCCCATCTTATACCTACGTTGCTAAACAAGATTGAAAAACTTCTCAGGGTAAACATTTCCTTTGTTTATATCACTTATGGAAATATAAAAGGTGTATTCTAAGGCATCTGAAAAGAATGTTGGCGAGCAAAGACAAAAAGTACCTTAGCTGAATATGCTAATAAATCACCAGTTAAAGATCCTGCTGGACTGAAGCCAAGAGAGATTTGAGGAAGTTTTACTTTGCTGAAGCCAGAGGAGAAAGGGCACGAGTTTATGAGTTGAAACAGCACCTTTGTGGAACTGTTATTCATACATTAATCAGAAAGCTAGCACTTCCTTGCCTTTTCTGACTTAAATATTTTAGGTAAAGTTTAAGCTTCAGTGCCTAGAGTACAGAGATAACTCACATGTGAGTCTACAAAGCTCTCTTCCTTACACAATGTCAAATGTTTTAACTGTGTTTACTTCACTGCAGTTGTCATTTCCTCACTTTTTTTAATGAACTTTTCATTCTTTCCAAGTAAAAGAATTGAAAGAAATTTGAAGCAACAGTAGAAATTTCTTGATCTAACTTTTGTTCCTAAAGACTCTAAAAGAATCTAGAAGAAAAAAATGACATTTCTTTAATGCCTATTATATGCCTATAAGGTAGATACTTTATATATAAAAATATTATTTTGTTCTTATAATCTTTTGAATTATATTTTGTTTTTTTATGTGTGAAAACTGAGTGTTTAAGTAGCTCCTGTCAAATGATAGCACCAGGATCTGTTACATCTCTCTTCAAACTCTTGCCCTTTCTACCCCCCAGATTTAAAGAATCTACAAGGCTCTTACATAAACCATTGTATTAATAACTATTCTGTAGATGGTCTTACATATATGCATATATGGTATTTATTTAATTTAAAATTGGAACTTTTTTCCTAGAAATTTCTAAATGAGTATTTTAAAAACTGAATAGACAGCTAGAGTCAAGGGTTCCTTTTTGTGAACCCTGGGGAATTTTTTTAAAGCTTTTTTTTTTTTTAATGTTTGCATTTTTTCTATCTGAGAGTTATCCATACCTGGCTTTTCTTCTTCCATTTCATAATATGGCTAACACCACATTGCTACTAAAAATATCTGCAGTATTCAACATGCATAGTAGTTCTTCCATGAAGAACTTAACTAATTTAGAATTTGGTAATAACTCATATATCTGACACAGTTGCTATTTTGTAATGCGGTAATGACATCTCAAGTGGATTTAAACAGTGGTATTTTTCCACTTTAATATTTAGTTTCTGTGTACCATGCTGAACCCCCTTACTCTCTTCTTTCTTTCTATTATATCTTTCTTTTGTTCCTTTTGAAATTTCTTCTCCTACATTTTATCTCTGGGTTGAATTATTTTAAAGTCCATTCAGTGCTGTCAAATACAGGCATCACCAAATCTATAAAGAACTCGAGGAAGTCGGAAGGGAAGCTGCTGCTGGTTTAACCATTGAACATTTAAAATGATTCCTGTGACTCACTTTAATTTCTTTATCCTGACTTAAAATTTTCAGAAGCTAAGACCCTCTTAAAAGAAAAAAAACCTAGAAAAGAAATTTCATACAAATGGAAATGATTGACATTCACCTAAAGTTTCACATAAAGGAAGGATTCTGTTACTTCCGCAGCACTTTAGGTGCTTCTTCATGTTTTCACATTCTTAAAATAAGATTCATGGACATCTCCATTAGGTTTTATGCTATGTGCCTAACATGCCAGTTTTTAAATTTGTATTATTTGCTACAAAAAGGAAGAGCATCATTAATACATAATTCGAAAAGACTAATATTAGCTCCCCCGTCCTTGCGTTTCAGGAAGGAGAGCACGGGCTGGATGAACATAAGCTCCACATGTATCTTTCTGCCTTGCAGTCCTTGATCCCACCTCTCTTTGCGTTAGTGCTGCAGAATGCACCTTTCTCCAGCAAAGCCAAGCTTCATGGTGAAGTGCCACAGATAGAAGGTACTGAATTTAAATTGTTGAAGGGAGATGTAGAATATTAGCAGCATAGCTTCCCAAAGAGTTGGTTTCTATTAAAATTCTAAAAATCACGTTATATGACAGCATAATTACAAGTGTATTAATATATGTGGAGTCTCATTGTCATAGAGCTAAGGTAAACTATATGCCTTCATTTTTTATGGATAAGCATCCTGGTATTGTTTTATAATGTTTTATTTTCTTTCCATTCTTAATCTAGGGTCTTTTTATAACCTTTTTTTCCAGTGGCTGAAATGTATCATTCATAGAGCTGAATCAATGAAAAGATTCACTTACGACTTACTGATGCCATTTTATGAAGCTTGTCATTTTTACATTTTTTATCTTTTTTCTTCCCCAGCTGTTTCATCTTATTTACAATAGGGAAGGTGAATGTTTTACTCTTTCCTACTGTATCTTTGAAGGGAATATAAACATATAGTGCAGAATTTATTTTTTTATTTTCCAAAGAAGGACTGTGAGTTATTTTCAGAAATACATGAAATTGATAGCAAAAGCCAGTATTTTCTTATCTCGGTGTCCAGCTAACCAGTAAGTGACCTGTCATCCGTGGCACTTGGTAACCCCACTGCACCTATCATCCAGGATAAATGGTTATAGGTAGACAAGTTATTACTGTGTATGACAGCCCACTGCAGCCTTTCAGACTTGTAAAATTGTCCATGTCTCCTACTGACTTTCTGATAGACGAAAGAATTATAACATCAAGAACATTAACAGATAGCTAATTTTTTTTTAATTGCAGTTTTCATAGAAATTAAACAGTGAGTTACCTGTAATCTTAGGCATAGGAAGCAGTGTGTCCAAGGATACACGAAACAGCATAAAAATTGTGTATACCATTTGAATGTCAGATTTACTTGGAAAACCGAGAATGGATGGGGTAGAGTTAAATAATTAAAAATGATATTATTGAGAAAGCAAATTCAGACTTTTAAGATGTCTTCATAAAGCACTCTCAGCTGCCCATGTCAGGCTCTCTCCACTCATTAAGGCGCTTCATCTCTAGGGACTTTCCCGTTTCTCTAATCCCTCTTTCTCTCTCTGTCTTGCTTTCTTGGTGTGCTGGGGCTGCCATCACGAAGTCCCACAGACTGAGTGCTCTAACAGCACTGTACTTTCTCACAGTCTGAAGCCTAGAAGTCTGACGTGAAGGTGTCAGGAGGGCTGGCTCAGGGCTGTCAGGGAGACTGTGTTCCAGATCTCTTCCTTAGCTTCGGGGGGTTTGCTGGTCATCTTGGGCCTTCCGAGGCTTACATATGCATCACCTCAAATTCTGTCTTCATCTTCACATTCTGTTCTCCCTGTGTCTCTGTGTCTCTGTGTCCAAATTTCCCCTGTTTATGAGATCAGTCAGATTAGAGGCCCACCCTTTTCCAGTATGGCCTTATCTTATCTGATTACCTCTGCCACAGCACTGTTGCCAAATCGGGTCAGATTCTAAGGTTCTGGGGGTCAGGACTTTGCCTATGAATTTTTAGGAGGCATACAGTTCAGCCGATAACATTTGCTGTCAATCATTCATTCATTCATTTAACACATAATTCTTAAATGTCACCTGTTGCCAAACACGTGCTGGAGATTAGATAGAAAAGTTTCAAAACAGCGATTTTACCATCCTGAACATATTCGTTCCAGTGTTTATGTGATCTTTTCCTGTGATTATGTCTTCATCATACCAAAAATAATCTTTTCAGTTCTCATTGACTTAATTTGACTCTCTGACTTTTAAATGTTAATGTTATTTTACCCATATCTAGGTTATAAAACATTTCTTAATAAATGGAGAAATACTATATTCTTATTTAGGGTTGATCTATATATATCTATACATCTGTATATACATCCATATAATTTGGGTTATAATTTATTATGAGTGAAGATTTGTTTTCTTTAAATAATGTAAACCCACACAAATATTTTTATTACTGATTTATTCCCCAGCGTTAGCTAATATTTATATGAGGTACTATTTTAAACACTTGGGATACACTCATGAACAAAATACAAAAAAAATCTCTGCCACCATAGAGCTTACATTCTAGTGAGAGGGAAATACTGTACATTGCAAAGTCATGACAGCTGTTATTTGGCTGGATAATTGTGGTTATTTTGTTGATAATAAAATGCTGGTGTTTTTTCAGCTTATTAAAAATAGCATTTTGGGACCTTTCTATATTGTTATAAGTTAGATGCTCAAAAAACAATTCTGTTAAATTGAATAATATATTGAGGCTCCTGGACCACTCTGATTGCTTATCTGTAATAACTAAATTACCCAAATTAATTGCTTATTTCTTGACATTGTTTTGCTTCTATTGGACCTTGCCTTTAATCTTTGGCCCTCACTTTTCCTACAGTAAATCTTGACATATGTATTTTACTTTTAACTATTGCATTATTTTGTAATAATTTGTCACTATTTTTGAAGGAATAACATTAATTCCATCATAGTATAGCAGATTCTAATCAATATGATATAACTCTGTTTGAAATTATATCAAATATGCTTTGAACATAATATTAAAATATGAATTACAAATATCCCTCACCATCCAAGTCTAATTGGTTCCTGGATTGAGATAGTGAGAATTCAAGCAAAAATCTCAGATAGTGAGAGATGCCACGTTACCCAAATTCATTTATTTGTTTGTTGACATATTATGATAGCAAATAACGATAGTTCAGTCAGCAAGGAATAACCTTTATCTGAACTTAATGTATTGTTTAAAGCCTTGCACATCATAGGAAGACAGTAACATCTTAATACTGTCTTTCAGTATTTTTAAAACTAAGTGTATTTTATGTTATCTTAAGTTTAATAATTATTATTAACCTATGCTCATTTTAATATGTTTTGAGAAAATACTGCATCCCTGTTTGTATCTTTATAAGGTGTTAGCCTCTATGCAGGATTTTTTGGGCCATTAGGAGTTTCTGACTAATAGTTAATTAGCTATTGGCATGCATTATTCACTTAGCCTGCCATGAAATGTTCCCTTAATAACCTGGGATCTAATTATGATCTGTAGGATCATAAATCTCAACTTTAAAATATATTGTAGTGAAGTATATATTCATGTTTTATTTACATAATTTTAAAAGTAAATTTTTCATTTTTCCTCCAAAACATTTAAAGTACATACATGAGATCCTAATGACACATTTATAATACACAGTGCCTTATCTTACAGGTAACTGGGTTTAATACTTAATGTTAACTTAATGTTTATCAAATATGGAAATTTTTTAAAATAAATCATTTAATATTGAAGATTAAATACTAAAGAATCCTGTTCAGCTCAAGCTTTAGTATATTTTATATCATTCTGTGGTATTAAACATTTTTTTCTCTGATGTTAACTTACTAATTCCTTACTCTCTGGTTAACATAAACAATCTGGTGGAATGGGAAGTATTTCTGTTTTTTTAAACCAAATTTAAATCCATATTTAGCTAAGACCTTATCTCTGGACCAGTTTTAATTTAACCTAAATGAATTTTACTCTTCATTAGCCAACTATTTTATTACAGTATTCATTTATAACTATGAGGTCTTACAAAATTTTAGTTTTTGAGATTCATTAAATTTGTTCACATGTGAAAAGAATTTATTTCATTTTTTTCTACAGAATGATTTAATTTACTTCAGTGTTATATTTACATTTATAATAAGCTAATTAAATATGATACAGAACTTTATTTTCCTTTTGACAGAATAGCTAACTGCCTAAGCTGCCATTTTTCACATGACTTATTTTGCTTTTGTTATTTACAGTGACAAGGTTCCCTCGACCTATGTCGCCCCTTCAAGATGTATCTACTATTATTGGAAGTCGTGAGCAATTGGCAGTGCTCCTACAACTTTACGATTACCAGCTGGAACACGAGGGTACAACAGGCTGGGAGAGTTTACTGTGGGTTGTCAATCAATTGTAAGTCCCCCCCTCTATAATCATCTGGTACACCTCAGTCAGTAGAATGGAAGATAGCTCGCTATTTTTATCCTTGGTACTAAGGGACAAAATACAAAGAGTATAACAAAACTTAAGTGGGCATCATCTATGGTCAACTTCTTTAGGAGAGGAGATTGACATCACTGGGTGTGTAGTGATTTATCTGTGAAGATGGTTGCTGTTTATGACAGAAGAAAACTCTCTGCTGCTTTCTTGTCTAATGGTGGTAATGGACTTCACACTATATCCAGACTTCTCATTTTTGAGGCTAAGATCGATGCCATGTTAGGCAGGCTCTTGTGTGAAGCATCAGATTCATTGATTTGAGTCTCATGAACTTCATACTCAGCACTCTACCATCGGAATTCCATATATTTTATGGCATGCAGTTAAAATTTATTTTAAGAAGTTTATAGAGCAGAATGTAAACATAAGACCTTTGCAAAGGGTCCCAAACAACTCCTTTGTTTTCCAATTTTACTGTCTATGAAAAGCACAACAGGAGAGGTTGTTAGATTTGCATTGTTTCAGAAATGGCAAGGAAGCCGTAATTTATATGTACCCCCTGGCTGTTTTTTTTTTTCCTTTCATATACAGGTTGCCACAACTTATAGAAATAGTTGGCAGAATTAATGTTACTTCAACTGCCTGTGTCCATGAATTCTCCAGATTTTTCTGGCGCCTTTGCCGGACATTTGGCAAAATTTTTACAAACACTAAGGTAAAAACTTGTATTCCATGTTTTCTTATATGCAAGAGCCATAGAAATGTAATGTGTTAATTAATGCTGTGACAGAGTAATTAAAAGCATGAGCCCTTCCTTTACTCTAATTATCATGTAGTATCTTCAAAAACTATGATAGTAAAAGGAAATTTTAGTCGACAACATTCTTATCTTTATATCTGAATTTCAGAAGACTGTTTAGCCTGAGCTTGGTTTGTGTCTGCTCCTCATTGTGCATATCTCAGATTTTCAGCACAGGCGGTATCAGCTAGGGAACTCACCTGCAGCCCTTTGAGTATGCTTCTGGTCCTTTACTGTCTTCCCCAGATTCAGGAAGCTGCTGTTTGCTCAGCATACTTTGCTCAAAACCTCAGGTAATTGTGGAACCAAAGCAGCTTTTACAGAAGACTTGCTGCAACAAAACCATCCCTTAGAGTAACATGCAAACTTGAGATAAAGGCTACATATTTCACTCACTCCCTAAAGTGTCATTTGTCACATTTGCCAATCCAGGTTATTTTGTAGTTTTAGATATGAAAAGAGATCCCAGTTTCTTCTTCAGTCATGTTAATCCTTTTGTCCGTATAGCATATTGAGACCTAATAGCCTTTAGAGACCTAATAAAAACATGTAGCTGCTATAATCAAATGTTAATACATTTAAAAGGTAAGAATACTGTGCAGCTCTTCACTATTAAATCTGTAGTTATTAAAACATTTAAAACACTAATGGTTTGGTACAGTGGAGTGGGCAAAATTTAGGTAATGGGCTATGGCCCTGTTATTTGTATTAATTATGATAAATAATTAATCTGGGCTTAGTCTTTTCATGTGTGAAATGAAGTTACTTCAATGTCTTTTAGTTCTTTAAGTATTATTCTGTAGATTAATCTTTAATAGTGGTCTTCACCTCAGATTAAGTTGAATATGTAAATTAATATGCCTGACTGTCAATAGAGGAAACCAGACCTGATGTTACCATAGAGGAAACAAGATTATTTTACATTTTTTACTATCATCTAATTATTAAACAAATATAATTAGATTTTACTGTTATCAATACTGGCAAAAATTGTTGGACATCTTTAAAAGAATTAACTATTAATATTTTTTTTCAAAAGCAAGGAGTTCACTTTAGCACTTACCAGTTAAAGAGTTGACTTCAGTGGCCTGAAATCTGAAGTCTGTGATGACCATAATAATAAAATAGTAAAATAAGCATTTGCTCTAACTTTAATATTCAAGTTAAATTTAGTATCTGATGTTTAAATTTAAATTTTAATGAAGTTAAAATAAAAGACTGAACAGATGGATATCACACGATGTATATTACTTTTTGAATACCCTGAATGAATGCAATTTGCTTTTCATTCCTTTTATATACAGCAAATGTTTTATTCAGTAATTCTGATTATATAATATCTTCCTAAAGGATGTATCATCAAGTTCACTTTTAAGAGGTAGTAATATCAAGCATTTAAAATCATCTTGGAAAATAATTTAGTGAAGAAAACCAAAGACTCTTCAGGCAATACTTGCTCACCTGAATTTATTTTAAAACTGTTTTTATCTCATAAGGTGTTATTTTTAGTAACTACTTTTCTTTTATCCTAAGCCTCTTAACAGTTATTACATTTCTGATCAATTGAACCAATGGTCTATAAAGCTTTAAAATAAGTAAATAAATACCAGTAGCAGTAAATATTTTATTTATTTACTCATCAATTGATCCATAAACCTGAGACTTTTTGGATCTTTTTTTGGATTGTTAGGTAAAACCTCAGTTTCAGGAGATTTTAAGACTATCTGAAGAAAACATTGGTAAGTTCATTTGTTATTACTTTTAAAGATGATTGAATCTCTTTACTCAGGAAAAATTGTATATTCATTATATGCAAATTGAATAATGAATTAGCAAGTACAATTGAAAAGGAAAATTTTTACTATGAAGTTCTTGGTTTTATAACTGTATCTAATATTCTTTCCAAGAGATGGTAGTGAGATTAATCTTTATCAGTTTGGTTGTAAATACCGGGTGCCACAAAAACATATACATATTTTAAGTTGAACATAAATCGAAGTTGAATTAAATTACAGTAGTACTGTGTAGTATGACATTGGCTTAAAAGATGGCATTAATCAAATGAATGCTAGTGTCATCATGCGACAGGCAGGACAGTCAAAGAAAATGGAGGAAGCACAGTTTTCCAAAGCACAAGACCATTTTGAAGTGATACTTGAAATTCAAGAACGTTTTTTAATTTCCCCCACATTCTCCTGACTTAATACCCCTTGACTTCTACCTATGGGGGACCTTAAAGAATGTGGTATACTGTAGAAAACCGGCTATACGGGCAGTACTTTGTGAAGAAATTGAAATAGGATGCACAGTGATAGAAGTGGACACTTCGGTCAACACTGCTCAAGCAGTAGTTTGCCGTAACTTGAAGCATCTGGATGCTAACGATAACCACTTTGAGCACCTCTTGTAATTGCAAAAGTCAAACGTGACTCATATTTGTCTTTTGTTATGTGTATATATTGAGTATTACAATTTTAATAGTTTTTTTCCTTAAAATGTGTATGCATTTTTTTGACCCCCTCTGTATCTACCTTTATTGTGATCAAATTGACCTGAGGCTGAGCTTCTCAAACTGAGCACTTGTACCCTTGAAGATTTGAATAGAATATTCAAGATACTAGAAATTACAAAATAAAGAACATATAATCATAATTCGTTATTTAAAACTTCTAAAAATTAAAAAGAACATGACGAAATACAATGCACAAAATAAATATATATATTGAATGTGTAGATAATTCTTATCTCAATCCTACCTTAGTGATCTAGAAAACTCCATTTTGTACTATCCTCAAAAGGTAGAGAATGAATAAATACATTGTTTTCTTTTAAATTTGAAAACATTGATGAGATTCTCTTTTTGACAAATGCTTCCCAAATTTTGTGTTTAATAGCTTTCTAAAGGGTTAATATTTGGAATGCCTGATTGTTAGTATTATCTATTTAGTTAATTATTAATCCTGATGATAAATTAGTCAAGAATATTTTGGAAATTGATAGCTCTTATAATTTTTAATTAGCTATGGATGTTTATCTGTTCATGTAGGAAGTGATTACTCTTATGTAATACAGTCCGTGCTTATGAATTCAGGTTTTAAGTTTAAGCTTATGTTCCTAGTCTCATCTATGACTATGGTACCTCTGAAGTACCATAGTCACACTTAAGCAACATCAGCACTCCACCAAAGGAAAAAAAAAATTACCCTTAATAAGAGAATAAACAAACTCAAATACTAATTAATGTGAAAATGGAACTTTCTTCTTCACTAAAATTCCTTCTGGGCAGTTAAGTAAATAAATCTTTTCAACCCAATTTCTTTCTGAAAAGTATTCAAAACCATATAAAAATAGAAAAAGAAGTTAAAATTTTTTGAGTACATAAAAGCAAATAAAAAGCACTTGAAACATAATATATAGTGCCTAAAGGTCAATAAACAATAGCTGTTGATGCTGTAAGTAATAACTGTCACATCATCTCTGGAACTTTTAAAGTCACCTACAGGGTCTACATGAGAAAATCTCTTACTTTACAGTAGTCACAGAGCATTATCTGTACTTGGATGCTTTCTCTTCTCCCCCTGCTTCAGCCTGACCCCCCTCTCCTCCATGACTACAACCAGGGTTCTCTCTGGCTGGAAATCCCGCTGGAGGAGGCAGGAGAGGCTCTGAAACTAGGCTAGTACTGGAAACCAGATGGTATCTCATATCTGGAACGAATTAAATAATGTATATGTAGGTGCCTCCTCTAAGTGAGTGCCTGTGCATTTTATTGACTGGTACAAATTAAACGCATTAAATTTTAGGAAGACCTGCTCTCCAGACACGTGTGACTCTTAAAGAAAGCTGGTTGCTGATTATGGAAATAGGAATATACCACCTCATTTTGGTTATTAAAGTTTTTTCCCATCTGTCAAAAATGTTTATGCTAACAGTTCTGTAAAAAGTATTGTTATATTTTTACAACTACCAATGGATATGTGTTTTAATCAAAATTATTTTTCAGAGTATTGCTAATATTTATTTGTAAGATGTGTACCCAGTTGTAATTTTAAAAATAATTTGCATTGTGACTTTTTGCTTTATTTGTAAAACATACTCGGATTTTTAAAAAAATATTTTAATAATTTTAGATTCCTCAGCAAGAAATGGGGTCCTCACTAAAGCCACTGTCCCCATTTATGCAACAGGAGTCCTTACTTGTTATATTCAGGTAAGGGAACATACTAGAAAATGGAAATGCACTTTCTGTTTAGAAAGGTACCTAATATTACGACTTTTTAATGTGTGTATAAGTGAAAATGTTACCTGTACAGGAAAACAAAATTTACTTATTCATTTTATTCAATTAGTTACTTATAGTGAAGAGAATATTTGAATATTAAGTCTCTGAGTAAAATCTCCATTGAACAAATAAATTTACGGATGGTGTGTACTTCATGATATTTTGTTGGAAGTGTTAGACTACACTTATTTAGCGGCTTTTTTCTGTTTCATGATGAATTTTTGTTAAACAACAAAGCACATGTTAGGTGAAGCAAACTACAGAATTGCTATAGAACACTATACTCTGTTATGATTTTTAGCAAAATACTCTTCGATAATACTTTCATTTTCTTAATAGTTACCGCATAATAAATTATCCCAAAACGTAATGGCTTGTTAGCATCATCTTTTTGCTCATGGGCTTTGCTCAGCTAGACATCTTTTCTGCTGGCCTTGCTCGTGGTCATTCATGTAGCTGCATTCAAGTGGTTGGTTGGCAGGGGACTGAGCTAGGATGGCTGAGCATCAGCCTCCATGTAGTTTTAGGGCCTCTGTCTCTTCACAGGGCCTCTGGAACAGCAGAGCCAGGCTTACTACATGGTGGTTCAGGGCTCCCAAGAGTGCAAAAGCAGAATCTGCTAGGCTATGACATAGGCCTGTAATTAGCAAGTCACATTCCATTGGTTGAAGCAAGTCACAGGCCTAACCCACATTCAAGAGGAGAGAACTAAACTAGGGCATGAACCAGGAGGTGTGGCCTTGGGTGGGTCACCAGTATAACAGACCATCGCACTCTTCTTAACATTGTTTTAAGTAAATTACACATGATGTATACTATGGTACATCAGTTATTTGTAAGTGTGAGGCAGTCCTACCAGTAAGATTTGGACTCAGGTTAAAAACATTTTTCGAAATTGTGAGAATCAAAAAGGAGGAGCTTTTTTCCTGAATTTTCTCTTCTTAATATCCAGCTTATTCCTTTTGCTGTTTGAATTCAAAGTACAATAATTTATATTTATTGTACTCTTCTTACAACAGATTTGAACCATCCTACAATATTAAAATACAGTTATACAGTATCACATGACACCTTACAATAGAAACTAACTCTGTTACAGTAGGACAGTACTTTTAAACTTTTCTACACTAGTTTTTAAGACAGCCTTATGATACAGATATGCACAGAATCCCTGTATAAGATATTTTAAGTCATGTAGCCTTGCTAGATTGTAGATTGTCCCTATTATTGTTCTTAAATTCATGGAGATGAAGTCCTAACACATTAACAGACACGACAGTATACGTACCATTCTCCTCTCTCTTTAATTTTGGAAGCTGTTCCAGCGTAATAACAAGTGTGATGTCAATATTTTCCTCCCTCTTTTTTAACCCCTGTAAGTTTATTTGTGGATTTTGTTTCCAAATAGTATTTTAAAGCATAATAGAGTATCAAGTACTGATGATAGGCCCTCAGTATACAGCTGTTGAATCAATGAAGAAGAACTTGCCTTTGAGTCACTATGTGAAGTCCAAACATCTTAAGAGATAAGAACTCTTTAGTTTGCTACCAAATGTGAATTGAGCCAGCTGTCATAGATTGCCATTGCTATTTGTTTTGGGAAGCACACACCAGCAGTTAATATTTTTCTTACTAAACAAAATTTTCTGTTAGGCTTGATCACTACCCTATTTGCTTTGGTAAATAAAAACTATTTTGAATCAAATATATAAGCAGTATATTTTGTCTTGAGATTTCAAAAATAGATTGTAATAAATTTTCAAATCAAAAGAACCATGCTCATTTAGAAATATAATTCATAGTTCTTATTTCATACTTAAGTTTTTTCAGATTTTCAGTTCATTAAACAAATTTATGTATATTCTCTGTTTGACATAATAGGCAACTAAAAATGGATGAAATCTCTGTTCACCACAGCTGTGCTGATTTTTCTGAGTCTAAGCTTTTCATTAAGTAGATGTCATGTTCTAAAACTGTTACATTCATCCTTTCTTTATTCATACTGATTATTATTTTTGCCAACTCTTTATCTCTCATTCTAAATTAACCTATGTACAAAAAAATGGTAAGTGGTAATTCAGTCCTCCTCATGGGAGCTATTTATTGTTGACCTAATACTATATACCTAATGACTTGACTCTAATTTATTTTGTATTCAAAGGTACAACTATTTCTTTAAAGAGCACCATAGTCTGTATTTCAGCAAGCATGTAGTTTCTTACCACTAAGATGTTGCAAATATAATTTCTTCGAAATTCATTTTCTACTATTGAAGAGATAGCTATTTTAGTATTTTGGATTTAAGTATTTAGAGCCAAAATCGATGAGAACTGAAACTGGTAAAGTAAATTTTAATAAAAGAATATACCCTTTCGTGCTCTAAACTAGGACTGTCTAATAAAACTTTCTGCAGTGATGGAAGTAATCTGTATCTGAGCTGACCAGTAATGTAGCTACTCACTGCATGTGGCTCTTAAGCACTCGAATTGTGTGTATGTAGCTAGTGTGAGTGAGGAACTGAACTTTTAATTTAATTATTCTTTAGTTAAGTCCAAGTATAACTAATCATGCGTGGTGAGTGGCTGCCCTGTTAGGCTGCGTAGGCCTACATCTGTGAATTAGGGTAGCCCTTCTGCTTACACTGGCATGATCATAAATATGCTTAATAAATAGCTTTGAATAAAATGCTTCCAAATTAAGATAGCTTACCCTTATTTGGTCAAATTTTCTAATGATGGGTAAGAATCACAGCTTTAATTCTGCTTGGTTGATTGGAAATGCATTGTTTATCTTTTTCCTCTGCAGGAAGAAGACCGAAAACTGTTAGTTGGGTTCTTAGAAGATGTCATGACCCTTCTTTCGTTATCTCATGCTCCTCTTGACAGCCTGAAGGCTTCTTTCGTGGAACTGGGGTAAGAATCAGAGCTTACAGTTCTCTCAAAGCCATAGAAAGTTTTTAAATTGGATTTATAGAGTACTCCTTTTCAGTCCAAGAAGATTGGCATATACAGCAAATCTCTTGGTTTTGAGGCTTAAGATTTTTGTTTCGGGTTTTGCTTATTCATACATTCTCAGTATTTGTAATCAGTATTTATAATGAAAAAGTGAAGGAACAGGCACAGACACAGGTTTTCTTTAAAGCAGTGGAGAAATAAAGTCAAATATAGATTTGAAGAAAATTTCATTTTCCCAAAACTGAAAAAGGAGCCCAAGTGAAAGCCAGGTTGTTCTCCTGTTTCCGTTGCATTTGACCTGCTGGCTCCCACTGGTCATCAGGTCATCTGTCGCTAGAGTAGTTTTAAACCAGTCCTCACTGAAAACAGGCTTATGCATTTGTTAGTAATACTTTCTTGCTTTGTTATGGGCTTCACAGCCAATTTACCTCCCACGTAGATGATTTGAGTTGATGTTGTTTGACCCTACAACAGCCACATGACATGTGGATAAGACATGTATCGCTTCTCCAGTTTTGATGCAAAAATTAAGATCCACAGAAGTTATAAATTATTCGTCTGACTCTTAGTCCAGTGCTCTTTCTTTTTTTTGCTCATAAGTAAATTTTATTTTTCTTCATTTTTAAAAATAATTTTAACTTCTTTGTTATTAAAGAGTTGAAATTTCAGGAGTTCCCTGATGGTATAGTGGCTAGGCTTTGGCACTTTCAATGCTGTGGCCTGGGTTCAATTCCCAACCAGGGAACTACCCACATATAAAAAAAAAAAAAAAAGAGTTGAAATTTCTACCATAATTGCATATGGTAGAGCAGCTAAATGTGTAATTCCTGAGTATGCTAAAAGTTTGTTGTTTTTCTAAGGGGACTTTTTTTTTTAAGAATCTTAGATGTATCCTATCAAATATACAAAGTAATTTCATATATTTTACCAATATTTTCATCATTAATATTCCTTATCAATGTGGTATTTTGCAGTATACTAGTACGACACTGTGGCTCCCACTTTTAATACTTTTTTCTTTCAGTGCAAACCCCGCCTACCATGAGTTACTGCTGACTGTTTTATGGTATGGTGTCGTCCACACTTCTGCACTTGTGAGGTGTACTGCTGCTAGAATGTTTGAGGTATGTAAATGGATGCTTCTGCTGCCTCATATTATATTTTCTTTGGAACAAGGAGAAGGGAATTATTTTTTTAAAATGGCTTTACATATACTACTTTATATTGATGTATATTTTATGGTATTGAACAGTGTCTAGTTGTGCACTGTGTAATGGGGTAGAAATTTAGCTTTGACATATTTAAGAATGTCTTCTAGCTTTAATGTTTCCTTGGATGTTATTCTGTGATCAGTTCCATTTCTCAAATTTTCTTTTATATCTTATTTTAATTTCTATCCTATGTAGATCTTTCTGACTATACTTTTCTATTAACTGAGGTAAACGGCAACTAAAATATGCTAAAACAATATAGGATATTTTTTAAGTTGTCAAAAATAATGGGATTCATAGGTAACATTAAAAGGTCAATTATTACAGTTACGGAAATAATTGATTTTTATTGATTATTCCTACTTCATTATTCCCTCACATATCATATCTGGGATTATGTTCCTTGACTATCAGCTCATAGATTTATGAGAGAATAGATGTTTATATAATTTAACTAGATTTTCTTAAATTGACACCAAGTTAAATATGAAAATTGAAATACCTGTATTTTGTATTATCATAGAGGTAAATTATGTCATCGCCTAGAGTGTGTATGCGTGTGTGTGTGTGTGTGTGTGTGTGTGTAATGTTTTAGAACTTGTATTTGAGCACTAAACTTGGTTTAGAGTATTTCTTATTGTTAGAGTCTTGCCATGGAGGCAAACCGCCTGGGTTCAGTTTCTATCTCTACCACTTAGGGGCAAGTTCACACTTCTCTGTGCCTTAGTTTCCTCATCTACAAAATGAAGGTGATAATAAGTATCCATCCCAAGGATTTTTTCATAATATTAAGAAATAATACTTGTAGCCCTTAAAACAGTGTCTGACACATAGGAAGAGCTAATTAAATGTTAACTATCATTATCATTTTTTTATTTATGTTTTTTACAAAATAATATAATGGTTTAGGGAAGATAAATTTATCTAAACTAAAATGTCCCTAATATGCATATGATTCTTAAAATAATGTAAAGCATTTCCATAAGAAAAACGATAATTCAGTTCCTTCTGAATTTCAAAATTTTCCCAGAATTTTCCAAAATTGCAATTTTAAGATAAATTGCAATTTGAAAAAAAGAGCACTGATATATTTAAAATATATACTTTCTGAAACTTTTAAAGATATAAAATAGATTTCTGGATTCTAAAGAAAATTTTATTGGTATCAGAAGGTTGAAAATCCTCTGTCCATGTTATTCCCTCAGTTATACATATTTGATTTTTAAAAAACTATAATCAAATGTTCTCTGTCAAGGTAAATGCCAAATTGAAAATTCAATTTGATATCTAGTATAAGTTCCTTCTGGGTGTAAATAATTTTTTATTATTCAGTATGCTGATAAAGAGTCATTACCATGAAAGAAAAAAGTCATTCTTTAGCTCCCATCTTCCCCTCAAAGAAAAAGCATCCTTCTAAACAACATATCACGAGAGTTTATTTTAAAAATGAAGAGAGTATATTTTTAAAAATACTCTGTTTAATATACTCTCTTCATAGGATTTTATTCGAAGACTATAATAGCTATTGACTTTCTCTTAAACCATGTTTCTTAAATGTATATATGCACTGATGAAGCTATCATATAAGTGAAAATAATTTAAACAAATAACGTGACATATCCTTTCTTTTTATTTGCTTTTGAGTTTTCTCTGCTTGTTTCTTCTATGTGGCTTTTATCTGGTTTTGGTTTCTATGTTTGCTATCAGTGCTGGTCTGGAAACTATGCTTATGCTTAAGCAGTTTTCAGTGTTCTCTCCAGTAGATTGTGAACTAAGTCTCATTTGAAAGGTTATTTCAGTTTTTTTCGAATTCACTTATAAATTTTCACTGAGCTTGCCAGTCAAAGTCATCAGGAGGAAAAATTAAAGTTACTGTTTTGTCAATGACCCTTATTCTTATTTTAAACAAAATTGCATTCAGGGACTGAGTATATTTCATAAGACCTCTCTTGATACTAATACTTTATAATTTACAATTATGCCTGCTTCTCTCCAAAATGAGTTAATTCAAATTAAAAACATAAAAATAGGACACTTGAATAATTTTTATATACGAAGCCAGACACTGTTGAGGAAAAAACCAAAACTGTATACCAGGAACATAATATGAGATACTTTAGTCAAACTGAACTCTAAATTTAAGTTTTCAAACTGCAGGACAAAATGGGGAAACCTTAATAATCAGTCATACTATTTTTTATTGTAAAATAAAAGGCAGTACATTACTTTTTGAAGTAGCAAATGATTATGAAAATTGATTTATAAGGAGATTTTATGATTGTGATTCCCAGAGTGATATAATGAATTTCCTGAAAGATGCAGAAAAGACCTTCACATAATGATTTCTTTATATCAATCATAAGGAAATGAAGCATGTAACACTAAACTACAACTCACAGAAGGCATGGACTTTAAGACAGGCATGATTGAATCCATTTGGTAGCTCCACTTCTGAAACCGGGGGCAGGTTACTTAACTTACCGAAGGCTCATTTCTTCATCCGTTAAAGCATTGATAATAATTGTACTTACCTCATCAGTTTCCAAATCAAATGATATATTGTGTGTAAAGTGTACAATAATTGATAGCTCTGAAATTTTGCTGTTTGATTTTCTAGCTTAATAAAGAAATTAAACTTGAAAAGTCCAGAGCAATGAAAAACTAACTGAGCACCTAGATTATCCTTTTTTTTTTTTTTTTTAATTCTTTTTGGCTAGAACAAAATAGACATTTCAGGATATGTCTATTTACTGATTCAAATCTACGCTATCTTATCTGTAAAATGATGCAGAGGCAAGAGCTTTATGTAACAGCACATATTTGAACTTCCTTTTCCCTATTTCTTTCTAACATATCATTAACATTTAAGTTAATAACAAAAGTTTTCATGTCATTTTATTCCTGCCTAAATTACCCATGGTTTTTTATAAAAATTATTTCAGAATATTGAAGTAGATTCTAAAGTTGATCAGTTGTTAAATGGTAACAGACTATTGCAGCATTAAGAATCTTCACATAAGGCGAACCCTGCTCTCTGATGTGTTGTGTAGGAAGAATGTGTTAACATGTGCAGTGTTGCATTTTTGTTACTAAAAATTCCAGGGCATCTTTTATCTTCCAAGAGGGTTAGTTTGTTACAAAATGAACATATTGATGGGTGTTTAGGGTTAATTTGTGTTTACATTCTAACATTGAGAATTTAGGATTAGTATATTGCCCTTCTCTTTTGAACTCATAAAATTCAGTAACTTTCATAAAAGGCAAGATGCATATTCTCAATATTGTCCTCTTCTATGATTTACGCTTGGTTGCTAAATGAATTATTTCTATGGTTAGATTATAAAGATAGGACTAACTGTGCTCATCATATATACTCTTTTTAATGAGCTTTTAAAGAAATATAGAACAAAGAACTGTTTGTAATCATCAATTCCTTGGACTAGCCAAAAAAAATTTTTTAATACATTTTTTATTGAGGTAGTATAATATCGGTTTATGTTATATAGGTTTCAGATATGCAATGTTATAAATCAATATCTGTATGTACTACATCATGCTCACCACCAAAAGTCTAGTTTCCATTCATCATACAATAAAAAAAAATTTTAATTAATAATTTCCCCCAAATATACCCCAATCTTAGACCCTTGGAATACTCAGGATAAGTAAACTCATATTTTTTGAATGCCTAATCTTTGTCAGACACAATATTTACAAATATATGCAATTAGCGTAATGATTATTTAAGGTAGATGACAGTATCACCATTTTCAGATGAGAAAACTGAGTTTCAAGAGAATATGTGATGTATCTAAGGTCACATGCTAATAAGTGGAGAGCTAGAGTCTAAACCCAGATCTGATTCCCACACGTACTCCTTTCCGCGAGGCTGTATTACATCTCTCTTCCTCAAAAGAGAAAGTTATGTGATGTAAAAGCATGGGGATTTTCCTATGTGATTTTTAAATTTACTTGCCATAGAACAATCAGAACCAATTTAGTGCTGGCTGCTAGCCATTTGAGTTGGGTTTAAAAACAATCCAGTTTGTACCTTGCTGGCCATAATAAAATCACATCATATTTACTTAAAATTTTTTAGCCATAAATCCCAATATATAATCGCCTTTTTAGTTCTTTTTTTTTTTTTAAGTAAAGCATTCTTTTACATTGCATTTTAATTGAACATGGAAATTGAAGACTGACCAAAAGTACAAACTGCCTTTGAATTGGTGACGAACTCTGTTTTTGTGGACTGCTAGGCTATTAAAGCTTTATTCTCTTCCTAAGCATTCGCTGCCTTTGTAAAGCACTCTAGTAGCAGTATTTGCTTAGCTTCTAATTTTTTTATTTATTTTTTTTTTTTTTGCTTTTGTGTTTTCTCTCTTTTTCTTGGTTATTCCTTTCTTCCTCCCCGTGGCATTGTGTTTGCTCTTTCCGTGCATCACCTGTGAATACCCCCTGCGCTGACCAATCAGCTGTTGGTGAAGGGGGTGAATGAAACTCTGGTAGCTCAGAGGGTTGTTCCTGCTCTCATTACTCTCTCCAGTGACCCCGAAATGTAAGTGTGGTCCCTGCCTTTTACATTCAGCATCCCTTTCAAAATGCGCCTGTCAAGAAGTAACCATCAGCTTTTAAATTCATTAAAGAACATATTTATCTCTTTAAAATAATGATGTTGAAGTGCGCTTACTTGATTTTAAACTTGATCATGCTACGATTCATGTATCTTTAAGTCAACCTTAACCGTCAGCCTAATTTGGAGGCCATATGTTAAAAATACATATGTTAATAGTATTAGTCCTCAATACTTAAGATTTTCAATACTTAAAACATGCTGATGGACTATTTCTTCCAAGCCAAGAAGGGTTGCTCTGCTAATCTCACTAACATGTCGTTACCAGTAAGTATAGTGGCATGAACCAAAAGGTTTAACATTTTAATGTCTCGAGTGGGTGACTAAACCAAGAAAGGCCAATGAGTCTGCCTGCCTATCCTCAGTCACAGCTAACCCAGTTCTCATTCCAGTTTACCAAACCATTTTTTATTGCATGTTGACTGGTTTACAGCTGACTCTTCGAGGCATGAGTGAAGCGTTAGTTGACAAGCGGGTTGCTCCGGCCCTTGTTACCTTGTCCAGTGATCCTGAATTGTGAGTTTCACAGACTGCGACCTTAAGTTATCCTGTCTGTCTTTTTGAGCATTCTTCTTGGTCTGCTTTTTTAAATTTTAATTTGTCATTGCTAGAGACTAATACGGTATATTTACCTTGTATTTACTTTGATATACATTTTTAATAATGATTAGTTTTTCATCTCCAAGAAAGCTTCACTTTCTTTCTCTTTTAATTCTAACAGCTCTGTCAGGATTGCCACAATTCCTGCCTTTGGCACTATTATGGAAACAGTTATTCAAAGAGAGGTAGGAAGTGATTGAAGTTTATTTCTATGCATTGTTGAGGTGCTCTTAACCTCTTACCGTACACAAACCCATGGTGGCGGCAGGGAGTGTCACCACACCTTTCCTTTTGTTTCTGACTTAGTTGTCGACCAAAAGAGTATCGCAGTATTTGAAAGCATGATAGCTTACCCAAAGTATGTTTTCATATCCTGAGGAAATCTCTAGTCTTCTCAGTTAGAAAATTAAGTATCGGTCAACTCTTAGATGTTCTACTTTAAGCCTAGCTGGATGTTGCAGTTTTGATTAATCCTTCAAACCAGATCGAGTTCTAAAGCCTTCTGTTATCCAGGGGAGTTCTGGACAGTCTGCATAAATCCCTGATTGCCAGTTTGTACAGATTTGAAGACTATTTTGTCAGATAACTTTAGGAACCTTATCTCAGTTTCACAAACAGGCTAGAGGGCACCTGTATCCTCCTAAGTGTCCTTGATATCAAGCTGCAAGTCATCTGGTAGACCAGTATCGTCTTGTTGCAGCACACATCACAATGGCAACCTTCTGTCATACGTGCTTCAAGAGATTACCAAGGTCTTCCTCCCTGGACCTGTATTTCAGCTCAGAAACTTGTGACTTAATTTCAAGTTTGTTAGGTTCTGTTTGCAACATTAACTCTAAGACCCTTCTCAAAATTAGTATCAAAATTTCATTCTTTATCATCAAATTGGACATGTCTTCATACAAACGAAAAACTGTGTAGATTAGAAAATAAATTATTCGTGACCATATTACTTAGCCACCTAAATAGAAAACAAGATTTTCCATCTAATAGATACTTACCAAAAAAAAAAAAAAAACTAGAAGTAAAACTTCTTTGTCATATAGATTTTTTAATAACACAAATTAAAACAACTTTGCTAGCTATGGAAAAATGTTTTTCATTTTTCACTTATATATTTCACTGGTGAAGCGACATAAAAAAAGCAGATCATTCTGCAAAGCTTGCAGTCTTGGAAGAATTTCAACATGTTCTTAAATCCTAAAATAAAAATGTCTTTTAGGGAAATATGAGTAAGATGTAAGTCATTAGTGACTCATAGCTTTCAGAATGTGAATAATTGTAACTTACACTGATTTGTTTTAAGAATTCTAATTTAGATATAAAATTATCATAAATTTACTCTTTTTTTTCTCTAAATATTTTGGGGTCTTTTCAGTTGTTTTTACAGTTTTCCAGGTAATGTTTTTATTTTCAAAAAACAAAAAATGAAAAATTAAATTTAGCCAAAAGACTAAATAAGTACTTTTTAAATTTTAAATTTCTCCTGTCATGTTGATAGAGAACATTTGAACCAGTGCTGCGAGCTGTATTTAATGTATATCTTTCTCTTTAGTAACTCTGCTCGGTTTTTAGTAGTATCTAAAATGACTGTACAATATCCCATTTTAAGTTGCTGGAAAGAGTGAAAATGCAGTTGGCTTCTTTCCTGGAAGATCCTCAGTACCAGGACCAATATTCTTTGCATACGGAGATCATAAAAACATTTGGTAGAGTTGGGCCTAATGCAGAACCAAGATTCCGAGATGAGTGTAAGTTGCATTTTTATACCTTTTTTCCTGAATTGTAATGTAATCTCAAAGCCAGACACTTCTCTGAGCATTTCGTCACATGTTAAAGCCATTTTACACTTTATCTTTCATGTACTGAAAGCTGAAAATGAAACCAGTTGGTTATTGTGATGCTTGGTTTTACTATTACTGGATGTTTTCTTATGCTATGAGGCTGTCCAGAAAGTATCCAGCCATGTAATATGAAAAATAGAGGCATTTATGACTGGTTTTTTCCATACAGCCCTTATATATATTGATTGCTATAAGACCTATGAAAACTCAAGACAACTTTATTTAAAAACATTTCTTAAAAACTGTTAATTTCAAAATCCTTTGCTGCCTTCTATTTAAAGCTTATTATTTAATTCTTTTTTTAAAGAAATTTTTATGTATTTCCAGATGTATGTAAAAATAGCATTTCTTTCATTTAGCATGCTATGAGATATCATTTTGTTTTGATTCACAGCTTGTTGATCAGCTAAATGATCTGCTGAAGCATTTTCTCTTATTTCTAGTATCTTTTTCACAGTGGGCCTCAACATTTAAGATAGCAGTTTCTTTGCATGGCATCAAAGCATCCAGGAATTAATTCTCCAAACACATGTTATCACTGCTATACTTTAGTCCTTTTATGTTTAGCAATTTGACATGCTCTATAAAGGACTTAAATTTTGACTTCTTTAAATCGAGTTTGCTTCTAATACAAAATTGGATTCTGCCACAGTCTAGTTATTGCATATATCCAGCCCCATATTTTTAAGATAAGAATCAACAACAAAAATATTGCCAAAATTTGGACTGCAGTGCACAGAAGGTCTGTTAAGGTCACGAACACTTACTGAGATGTAGAAACACAATCACGAGATTATTTTTTAACAGATGACGTGAGGAGAAAAATGACAATATTTTATAATTAGGTAACAGAAAAAGATTTGGTATTTTAGTTGGCAGTAGGGGTAGTTCCACATGTTGTAACATCAGATTTACAAGTAACCCCAGTAAAAGTTGTGAAGGTTGTTTGACTAACTTTGTAGACGCTGCAGTTGCTCTGAAGCAAGGACAATAATCTTGGCTGTGGGATCAAGGAATAGGCTAGACAGGCAATAGGTCTTTGGTGGGCACCATGCTGAATTAACTCTCTAGAACAGCGGTTCTCAACCTGTGGGTTGCGACCCCTTTGGGAGTCGAATGACCCTTTCACAGGGGTCACCTAAGGCCATTAGAAAACACATATTAGATATTTACATTATGATTCATAACAGTAGCAACATTACAGTTGTGAAGTAGCAACGAAAATAACTTTATGGGGGTCACCACACCATGAGGGACTGTATTAAAGGGTCGCGGCATTCAGAAGGTTGAGAACCACTGCTCTAGAACGTGATCTAACTAACACTTTTAAAAGAAAGGTTAATGTGTCACAGAGAAGAAAACATTTCTTTTCATAATGGTCTCAAAATAATAATGAAAGATTGGCTTGCGAAAAGACTGAGGATAGTTTCCACTGCTTAAATAGGTGTCGTAAACAGTATCCCTGAAGCTTTCGACAGTTTACTGTAACCCAACAACTACATCTTATACAATCTTCGTTCACATTCTGGCACGCCAGACTTTTCTTTTTAAGACAAAAAATATTTTTTTCTCTCTTGTACTTAATCCCAAGTCAAGTGGCTTCCCTTTTACTTTAAAACTTTACCCTAAAGAATTTAATATCCTATATTAATAAGATTAATGGTAGATAAAAATAAAAGTAGATATTGACAAGGCTGCTATGTTGTTATCCATCTGTATTTACTGACAGTTCTCTTTAGGAGCTTAGAGGAAAGTAAGAGTTGCTGAGTGGGAGTGTCTTGTACCATTTGTTTCTCTACTTCTTAGGGAAGAGAGGACATTGGTTCTTCCAGTGGTGCTCTTTCTCCAACTCTTAGTTAATCATGGGACCTATTGGTCTTGGCTTTATTTCAGGGGCCATTTGTTTTATCTGGAACATAATACAATAATATACTTGTTTGTTTGTCGTTAGCTGTTTTACTTAGTGAAGCTCCTGAAAATGTTCAGTCATACATTGGATATTCTCTAATCTGGCTAAACTAATTTCAGATTAGTTTTATTCAATCCTTATTTCAAATCTGAGCCCATGTAAAAAGAGAGGACAAGATGACCTTTACTTTGGCTGTTAGAGCTACCCCAGAATACTTTTTGAGTTTACTTCTATTTTTATAAAGCCTCCTATTGATTTATCTTTATCTTATTTGTGGCTCTGAATCTTTGTCCAGACTGCCCTATTTTTATAAAACCTCCAATCGATTTATCTTTGTTTGCAGTTTTGAATCTTTGTCCAAACTACCCTTAAGAGAAAGGCTTCTGCAATGGCCTTATGTTGTTTATTCCCTATTTTCCGTGCCTACTAAAGGTCAGTTGTAGAATTATGCATACATAGGTTATTAAATCTTTTAGCCATTTTTCTGTATCTGAAGGGTTAATAATTAAGTGAATTAATTTACACAGATGTGGTAGCCTACGACAATATGTATGTATATAGTAAAATGTTGAATCCTGTAGAAAATTTCTCTCTTCTTAGATTTAGGATGATCCTTAATTATAGCATTTAACTGGCCCTGGACTAGACTTGAAAGTAACTTCTATAGCCATTTTTTTCTAGGTAAGTAATTCTAAGGGGATATTGTGTAGTGTGATTAGTGAGTCTCTAAGAAAAACACTGAGGGGAAGGAGTAAAGAGACCACGTACCAATAGACCAAAAGTGCACTGAGAGTACGTTTTAAACCATTTGGTCAGAAATGAACTAGAGAATCTTTGAGACTCTATCTTACAGCCACCAATGGTTCTACTCATTAATTGGCCTCAGCATACCACTTAATGAATTAGAGTTTCAATGAACTCATTGAGAAATCATTGAGTGTTTGGAGTTTTTGTCTCCTAATTTTTTCCTAGAGCTCTTCTTAAGTGTATTTTTATTAATTTTGACACATCAGAAATGGTCGTTGCTGTTCTAAGTATTTGTGGGGTTTTAACTAAGGTGAGCATAACAGTTGTGATTATAGTGTTAGTTTATTGAGGAAGCAAGATGGTTTTTTAGGAGGAGACTGTGGCTTGAATATACACAAACTCAATTAAAACATGAAAGAAGTCACTACAGTTGGTCTAAAGTATGTGCAGTTGTGATTATTGTTAGTTTATTGAGGAAGCAGACGGTTTTTTAGGAGGAGACTGTGGCTTGAATATACACAAATTTGATTAAAACATGAAAGAAGTCACTACAGTTGGTCTAAAGTATGTGCTTCTGAACGGTGTTCTGAGATCCCCAATCAAGCAGAGACTAGAAAGGGGCCAAGGGATCCACAATTTGCCAATCACTGACCCAGGGGCCGTTCCGCAAGGAACCCTGGTTTAATGGGAAATGCAGTGTATTTAAAAGACACCGTCTTAGGCATTGGGGAGGATGCTCATGCCACCAAACTGGTCACCATTTCTTGGTCCATTATTTTTATTTTAGCAGTAGCGTGTCCATTTTTGAAATTTCACATTGTTGAGATACAAGATGTTGAGCCCATTGAGTAACTTGAAAACTCAACCACTAGTGCTGTTTGACATTGGTCTTAGCTAAGAATTTGAAAAATGAAAGCTAATAATAGTTTTATGAAGGAAATAATTGGATGTTGAAAAAGTATATACCGTATCCTTTGTTTAATAGCAGTGGTAATACCTGGTTCTTGAGAAAACTTGTTTGTAAGGATAATAGTAACTTGTTTGTAAAGATAATAGTTAACATAAGAAGTAGGTTGTTTATATTTGTTTATTTGGTTTCCATTTTTAAAATTGGAAAATTGAATTGCTTTGAGGCCAAATGACCTGTATATATGTTTATAATTAGTTTACACTGACAGTGCTATCATCTGCTTCTCCCAAATCCCGGCTCACGCTTTATTCTGAAAAACATGCTTTCTTCCCTAGTAAGAGAAAGCAATGTGGGTAATCTTTTGAAAACTGTTTAAAATTAAAATGAAATTTTGTAAATTAAAATTTATTTTTTAAGATGTCTGAGTGTTGTGTGTGCATGTTTTGGATAAAAATGTGATGATTTCTTTTTTTTTTTTTTTCTTCCAGTTGTTATTCCCCATTTGCACAAATTAGCCTTGGTGAACAATTTACAAATTGTGGATTCTAAAAGACTGGATATTGCCACCCATCTTTTCGAAGCCTACAGTGCACTTTCCTGTTGTTGTATCCTCTAACCGTTAACATCAGTTTTTATAGTTTAAGAAGTAGAACTTTTTTCTTCAACTTATATAAGGATTGCAGAAAATTCAAGATTTGACTTGCCCCTCTCCTTATTTTTGCCATCTTGTAAGTTTACAAGATAATTTTAAGTCCTCTGTGCTTATATGTTCTATTGCTTTAAAAGCACTGACTAAAGTTTTATTTATGTCAATCAGCTATATAACTGAGCAAAGAATGAATTAATCAAAAGGAAGCTTTGTATGTGTCCTGGCATTTGGCTTTTTCAGTGACTGTTTAACCATCTGCACGCAGTGGAACACTCTGACCTGCCATTTGCAGAGATGTCACTCACTGAAAAAGCACAGTGCCAATGTGGCCAGCCACTTCCAGTGGTGGTAGACGTGGAGGGAGCGCAACCCAGAGATGTCTGACCGACGTCAGCCACTGCGTTGTACAAATGATTCAACTAAAGCTTACGTTAGTGACTTTTTCTATTTTTTATAATTAAAAAGCAAAACTGTGACTGGAACTAAGAACTTTAGCTGTCCTCCTAAACGTCCTCTGCACTATTGTGGGCCTAGTGAAATAAAAGTAAGAAGGAAGAGAAAGATGGGCAAAGTGGACTCAGCCGCTAGGCTCTCCCATGAAAAGGCAGGTGAGTTCATTAAAGGGGGAAGTAAGAGACTGAAAAAAGAGTGAGGTGCTGAGTCCTCCAACGGGACTGGGGTGCATGCGGGACCACGTGGTCAGACAACTGGGGCTACGGCAGAAAGGAAGTGACAGTGGAGAGGGTCTCTGGTTATTCACAGGAGGAAGAGAACAGAAGAGGAGTTCCAGAATTGATGTTTCTGGTTCCATATTGTTACTACCAGTTGGAAGTAATAAATAAAGGGAACAGGGAATTTTAAATGAGACAACTGTATTCCAAAATGCCACTGACGCTCATTGGCACTGGATTCTTGACTGGAATGTTCCAATGGGAGGTTATTTTTGTTCAAAATAAATCAAACAGAGAAAGTAGAAACTTAGAGCTATTAGTTAAGGAGCTATTTATCTAGTTGGAAATGTTAAAACTTGAAGTTGGATTCATGGTTGAGAGCCTTTTGGGTTTTTTTAGAATCTACTACAAATTATCTATTCATCTGGGTGATGTAAGCCACATTTTTTTATAACCAGATTATAAAGTAGGCAGAGACACCATATTTTGACAATTTTGTACCTCAGCTATCCACATAACTATAACTATCCATGGTCCATCTTCTATAACTTTTAATTCTACTAAAAGGAGAACTTATTATCATTCTTGATTTATCTTGTTGACATTTTATATAGAGGAAGCAAAAAGAGGAAGCGATACTCTGAATTAGCAAGGAAGAACTCTTTAGTAATGGAGAAGTGGCAGGAGCCTTACAAGAAAGTAATTATGGCATATCAGAGTTTGTATTTCAAAGAAAGAAAATCCTGGTATATTTATACCTGTTTACTAAACGTTTAGAAAGTGGATGTTTAAAAACTGAAGCAAAAGTTGTGTATATTCTTAAATAATAGAGTTTCTAAAGGAATCTGCCTCGAGGAAAATGGAAAAGTTAAAACATGAAAAATTTTAGCAGCAGTTTCTAAAGAGCATAGACAGCTATAGAGAAATACTATTTTGTGTTTAAATATGCACAGAGTATTAGTGAAGTAAATTCAGTCAAGAGTCTTTATATCAGTACAGTAAGGGGAAGAACCATCTTGTTAGTTCTGCATGAGTCAGAACTTGTACTTGTGTCAACAGAGTGGTGTGACCACTAATGAAATCACATTGTCCAATCTGTTCTGCTGTTCCTTTGCCTGGCTCGTAGAACACAAGAGAATTCCTTTCAGTGCTTACATGATACTTTAATAAGGATATTGATAAACTGTATAACATTTGGCATAGTAATTAAGTTAAGAAGTCATTTTTTAATCAATTTGGAAGGAATTTACAAATGTTTAACCTGAAGAAGAGATGGCTTGGGGATGAAAAGATAATTCAAAAATTATCTTAAAGGCTGTTATTATAGAAGAATGGTTGGGTACGCCATGTAACTAAGGTGCAAACATTAACAAGCAGCTGTCACAGAGAGGCCAATTTTCTTTATTAGAAAAGCTTCTGATTGAGCTCTCTATAAATGCATGATCTCTCTTATGAAACTGAATGTCCTGTCATTGTTAGCAGCAGAGGCCTTATGACCATCATTCACGGATGAGATAGAAGTGATTCCTAATAAGAGATAAAACTAAATGGCCACTAGGTCTTCAACCCATAAGAAGGATTGTGTGACTGCATGGGGAAAAGGTAGGACCAGATAGTGAGTAGAAGAGGAAGAATATCAGTTCCTTCTCACCTCCAAATAAGGCAGTCTTCAGCTTCTCAATCCATGCTCACATTTCCCTAGATCAGACTCCTAACTACTAATCCAAAGGTCACTCAGTTATATCTTGGTGGTACTTTCCCCATATCTGAAAAACAAAACTGCATAATCATTCTATACAGATTTGGTTCAACCAGATGATATCTATATTTTTAGTACTACCTATTTATAAGTCAGTCATAGGAGCCTTGTTTACAAATAATTTTTATTTATGACTGTATTTTTAAGACCATAGTTAATATAGACTTCTTTTTAATTAATAAAATGTATGATAATTTTTCTTCCAGAAAGACTAACTCATCTTTATTAGGGAGTATGTTTAAATGGCTAACAACTATGATAAAGTGACAGTGTGTCAGAATTGATGTGAATTTTTTTTTGAAAAGCATATCTGCTGTCCTGATTCCTTTGAATGTCAAGGTAATCAACTAAAACTCAAAGGTGACCAGAAAAGATAACTAGTACTAAACTTACATTGTTACAGTTAAAGCTCTTGTACCCAGTTCAATTAGGACCAATTGTAGATCAGGTTAATAGGATGATTAAAGTAAGAAATTAGAATGGTATATACTTAAGGTAACTTATTTTAATTTAAAAAAACATGAATTTTCTTTTACCAATCTTTTGATGTAAGATTGCGGTATTTCTTTTGTGTAAGTCTGCTGATTAAACATCTTATTTCTTAGATCGACCACATCTATAATATAACTGTCCACGATTTTCAGTTTAAGTTTCTTTAAAAAGGATCCAGACACATTTCTGATACTAGATATAAAGAATTTTCCTAGTTTTTGTATATTTTTTCTAATCTTTTACAGTTCTCATGCATACATAATTTAAAAGCAGTGTTTTAAGTCATTGGCCTTTTATCAGTTTCTTCTAAAACTTTCAACTTAATTATCATGGAATCATCAGTTTTCTTACTTTCCATACTTAGTTTATACTCATTGAAACATCCAATTAAATGATTCAATTTGCACCCTCATTATTTCATATGTTTACATAACATAATTGTATAATGTTACAATAATGAATGTCACTGAGATAAAGAAATTTGTGGGAATAAATGAATAAACAGTGAGAATCATGCTTCGGTGGTTGGCTATTAGCTTAGTGATCCGCGTGCCATAGACATCATTTAAGAGAGCTGCTGCTTTTATGTCATTCTATTGGACATACCAGTTTGTTGTTTTTTAATTCCTTAACTACTTCGTCTCAAGTCATTTCAGAGGATTTAATGGTTAATCACTTTTTACCTGGTCTCAGATGTTTACGGACTGACATGGAACATCTTTCTCCAGAGCATGAGGTAACCTACTGTGATGATAAAGTCACTGTGATTATCAGCTGCATGTGTGTATGTTTTAATAACTCCTATACAGACTTTCTTCTTTATATGACACATGGTTATGATAATTTACTAGTTATGAGATCTTGAGCAGCTCATTTACCATCTTTGAATCTGTTTAATTCTCTAAAGTAGGTACAACATGCTCTCCTTCACTGAATATAATTAGAATTTAAGAAGATAATGTACATGCTGAAATGTTTTTATCTATAAAACACTATACAGTGTTATCTCAGACTTTCTTAGAAGCAAGATTTCTATTTTCTATTTCCATTTCCTCATAACTCTTTTCATTCTGCTTGCCTTCTTATTTCCTCCAAAACCCTGTTTATCATTTGTTTCTTATTCTATATCTTCAGCCTGTCTTTCTCCAGCTTTCCTTTACTCTATTATCATGGTCGTCTCTCTCCTCTTAAAGGAACCAAAACAACGAAAAAAACTTCCCTCCACCCCACCCCCAAATCCTTTTCCTCCGTTAATCTGTACTCACTGTCTCAGCGTTCACACTGTCCGCTGGTATATCATACTCATAACCATCACACTGATCCAGTGAAACTGCTATTACCAAGATCACTGGTGATCAGAGTGCTACACTGAAAGGACATTTCTCAGACCTAACAGGAGTATATAGGAGTAAGTACCCTTTTCATTCATATCTTTGTCATCACTTGGCATTCTCAAGATTTTTTAATTCGGTGGATATAAAATGGGATCTCATTATAGTTTTCATTTCCCTTTTATTTCTTCAAAGTTTGTTATGTACTTGGAATACCAGTATTTTTTTAAGTTTTGTGTTTCATGAATATCTTTTTCAATTTGTTTTATGTCTTTTCACGTTTTTGACATCTTTTGAACACTGATTCTTAATTTTTTTAATAGTCAAATTGATCATTTCCAAATGACATTATCTCCTGTACTTTCTTCTAAAATGTTTAAAGTTGTATTTGCACAATAAAATTCTTAATTCATCTAGCATTGGCTTTTATATATGGTATGAGGTAGTGGTCTTAGTTACATTTTTTTCTATATAGATAATCAGTTGTCCCATTGTGTTTATTAGACAGTTCATCCTGTCTGTACTGATTGGCAGTGCCACTTCTGTCATATATGGAGTGTCCTTGTATGCGTGTGTTAGTTATTAGGGAACATTCTTTTCCATTGGTTTCTTGGTCAGTTATTGTAACAATTATATGCAGTCTTCAAACAGTGATGTCATACTTTTTTATTAAAATGTTCTGAAATTTGGTAGGGCAAGTGCAGCATCCTGGCCTTTTTTAGAACTCTTCATGACCCTTAGCTTTTTCATAGGAATTTTAACATTATCTTATTATGTTCTAAGAAATATCTCATTCATATTATTGAAATTGAATTGATTCTATACATTAATTTGGAGAGACATTATCTTCATGACTTGAAGTTTTCTATCAAGAACATGTTATATCTCACATTTACTTAGGTCTCCTTTAATGTCTTTGAATAAAGCTTTATAACTTTATAATGTTATAATGCTATCTTTGTTAGGATTATATATATATATTTTTTAACCCTTTCTTGCTGTTACATAGCAATCCATAAAACTTTTGTATGTTGAAATTATGTCTGGCCAACTTGAGAAACTTTATTATTAATTCTAGTAATAAAATGCCTCTGGATTTTTTGGGGTGTGTATGTTTTGTGTGTAGAAAAGTCATCTGCAAATAACATGCTTTTCTAATACTCTTTATTTTTTCCTTCTGTCTTGCTGTGAGATGTATATTGCTGTTCCTTTTTTACTTCTGATATTGTTAACTTGTTTCTTGCTTTTTTTTAAGTTGTTTTAATAGGTATTTATCAATTTTATTAATCTTAAAATATTGAACTTTTGGCTATGTTGATTTTTCTTTATTTTCTATTACAGTGATTTCTGTTTTCATCTATTTCCTTTTGCTTTCTTTAGGTTTAATTATTTCCGATTTTTCCAATTTCTTAAGGAGGAAGCTTAGATTGTTTATTTCTAACATGAATTTAAGGCTCTTAAGTATTCCTTTAGCCACATCCCATGCATTTGCTGTGTAGTATCTTCATTATCATTCAGTTCATATTAGATTCTCATTTTCATTATTTATTGATCCATGGGTATTTTTTTTAAATAAGGTAAGTGTGGTTAATTTTATGATTCAGTTCTCATGTGTTTGGATCAGTTTTTGTGATCTGCTTGTTCTATCAACTGTTGAAAGATATGGTAAGATTATGGTTGGAAATTGTCTATTTCTCTTTTTAGATTTTCAATTTTTGCTTTCTATATTTTATAGTTGCCCTTTATCAGGTTGAGGAAGTTCCCTTTTATTGCTAGTTTGTTGAGTAATCAGTTGACATGATCACATGGTTATTGTTTTTTATCCTCTTGGTACAGTGACTTACACTAACAATTTTTGGATGTTAAATCCACCTTAGCTTTCCTACCATAGTCCTTCTTAGTTATGGTATATAATTCCCTTTATGTGAAGCTGGATTTGCTTTGCTAGTATTTTGTTGAGGAGTTTTGCATACAAGATGAAGGCTAAGTGTATGATACAACAAACAAGAAGGAAGCCCTATTTCACCACTGTCCAGTAGTGTAGGGTGAGGATGAAAATAGGAGGCGTGGTTATGAGTCTTTGAAAGAGTCAGACTCGCAGACTCCCTGTCCCACTTTGGTGGAAGACTGGGGCTTTACTTTCTACACTTGGACTACCAGGCTGAAAGCAGGAACAAGTTGCTCTACGTGACAGCGGGGAAATGAAGTGAAAGCCTAGTTAGTGATTAGAAACTGCATTACCTTTTTTCCCTTCTTAGCTCCAAGAATGCTGACAGCCAGGACTGATTATACCCACAGGGAAAAAAGAGGTCAACAGAAAATTAACTTTGTACCAGAATCACCTTAAAGTGAGATGATTCATGCCTGAAGAGCTTCTGCTCAGCATGTTCATGGCCCAGTCTTTAGTGGGCATCCCAAGATGACAACCATTTGAGAAAAGCCTGTTATCAGAAACAGAAATGAAAACACACACGCAAAAGAGAGGACACTGGAGGAAACAAACAATGAAGGGAGCAGAAGAAAATGTACCCAAAGCACCCCCCAGAAAACAGGAAAGTGAAAAATAGCCCAACAGACAAAAATCTATTGTCAGATGAGAGAGTGGGAAACCAGAAAAGATTCGAAAAAGGGTTAATCTGGGAGAGCTAACACATATAAGACAAAAATGCCTTTCTCTCAGAATAATAACCAAGACCTCACCACAGTCTGCAGGGCACTAGAGGATCCAGCCCCCTCCTCCTTTACGACGCAGACCTCAGCGTCTACCCACTGTCCACATTCCAAGCATGGAGTCCATGTGATAGACGTGCTCCCTCTAGAGCCTTTGTTCATTCTCCACCCAGTGTCTGAAGCACTTGCTCCTTCATCTCCAGGTTTTTGCTTAAGTGTCATCTGCATGAAGCCTGCTTAGACAGCTCCATGTAAATTGTAGCATTCTTCACCGTGACCTCCTCTTAGCCCTTATCCTACTCGGTGTTCTTTCCAAAGCCCTTATCACCTTTGGAATATACAATCTAGTTTACCTATTTTGTGTGTGTTATTGTCTAGAACATAAGAACATGAGCTCTTCACAAAAAGGGAATGTTGTCTATTGTATTTGCTGCATTCTCTCTGTCTAAAAAAGTGCCTGGCACATAGTAGGTGACAATACATATTTGTTGTTTAGTGACCTCCATGCCCAAACATGGGCCAGGAATATTCCAGAAGGCCATTTGGTTTCTGGTGTGGTTGCCAGCAGTAAGAGCAGCCGCTTCTTGGATCCCTCCACCCTTTCCCCTCCACTCATTTCGTCTCCTTGAAAAAATGATATTAACTCTTAGATACCCATTGTATCCCTGACTATATTATTTTAGCTACAGACCACTATTTGGTCTCTGCTCTAGACATTAAAATAGAGCATCTTACTTTTTGTAACCTGGAAAAACCAAAGAGATAGGGGACAGAACACTTTTACTGGGAAAATGTGTGTGTGTCCATGGTATATGTGTGTTAAATGTATAGATATATACAGATTTTACTTTTAGCATTAGATGGCAGAGAAAATGAACGGAGAATGGGAATCAGATTTAGAAGGAAGGTTAATGAAAGTCGAAATGAATTACTAAGTTACATGATTGAGATGTTTTAAAGCTATTTCTCCACCTAATCTAGCATCTAATGTGACTTCCTTTTGCAAAGTAACCTGCCAAAGCTTTGAATTTTTAATTAACATAGTATTAATAGCTTATGGGAATACTAAAAATTAAATTAAAAACTTAGATTAACAATAGCATTTCACTATGTCAGCCTTATTTCACTAGTCATTTGTTTTTTAATCAGGTTATTTTAAGTTCCATGATAAAAGAATGTGAACAAAAAGTAGAGAACAAGACTGTCCAAGAGCCTCAAGGGTAAGACATGAATTCTTTTTTTTTTTTAAGGCTTCATGTTAACCTTTATTTCTCTAAATTTTCTATACATGGGTATAATTTTTATTTTGTGTTATATTGTGTTATTTTGTAGTCATTTATTTGGAAGACATGAACATTCTTTAAATTAGCATTTCTCAAATGCTAGTCCATAGGCCATCTGCATCAGAATTATCTGCAGAAGTTAAAATTCAGATCTCTACCCCATTCTGTGTGGTCTTTCAACATTCTCATTCAGGCTCAAGATCTGTGTGTTTAAAAGCTTCTGAAGAGACTGATATGTAGCTGGATTTGGGAATCCAAATAGTTTCTTAGAAATTTGTGACAGGAGTTTGTAAGATGTAACTTGATGCACTGCATAAAGAATTGTAAGCTTGTCAATATTCTAGTCACATGCTTCTAAGCAAACTAAGTAGAATTCAAAGATTTGCTGAAATTAAAATACTAACATAGATGTGAGAGAGTAAAACTGGGCATTCAGGAATTTACAAATAGAATCTGTGTACTCTTAACTCTTGCTGAAGTAATCTTGAGCAGTTCATTTTAAATGGACTCTTGTCACATAACAAGCTCAAAGGTGTTTCCTTTATAAAGTTGACTGACTACCAGAAAGAAATATTGCATCCTATCAGGCTAGGTACGCACACACAACTCCCTACGTGCACACACAGTCCTCCACACCCCCAACACACACACCCACTCCCACTCCTCCACATCCCCAAACCCCCCCCCCCCCACACACACACACACACACATCACGAGTCTTTTGCCTCTTACTGTGTGTCAGAACTTTTTCTTTAGCCTCCAAGGGTGATTGGAGCTCTTCTGCCATTTTAGCCATGGGAAGTTAAAACAATAAAGAATACTTTGATAAGTTTCTATTCTGAACACCAAAGTAAATATTTCTATTCAGTTGTCATACATTAAATTTTAAGGTTATTTGGTACTTTATTAGTTAACAATGTGAAAAGTTTTGAGACAAAATTCCTTAGAATTATATACAAACTTTAGAGATTTTATGAATTAGCATGCAGGAATTTAAAAAGAGAAACAATTTATTTTTTAAAACTTATTTTAGAGAATTTCAAATAAACAGGTAATATAATGAATTCCCGTGTACTCATCACTCAGCTTCAACAGTTATCAACTCATAGTCAATTTTATTTAATCCATACCCTACCACTTTATCCCTCCCATATTCTGGAATGTACCTCTAAAAGAGACATGGTATTTTTAAAAACACAAACACAGTATCAATGAAAACAAGAATTAGAAAATTAATAATAATTAGATTGTCGTGTTTATTGAATGCCAAGCACATTATATCTTGTAGGTAGTAAGTGGCCATTGAAGATTTTTGAGAAGCGGTGGAATGTGAAGAAGTGATTATTTCAGAAGTTAATCTGATAATGCAAGGAGACCAAATCTAAGGCTGTTAGAATAATTCACTTGTAAAGTATTAGCAATAGAAATAAAAATAAGTGATAAAAAATTGTTTCATAGAATAATGTCACAGGATTTGATGGTTGGTCTGAAATAGAAAGAGAGCCATTATATTCACTGCTGGGAAGAGAGAAAAATGGTAGAACCACTGGCAAATAAATAAAAATTTGGAGTTATTTCTAATGTTAGAGTATGAAAGAAAACCTTGGGTTATTGGCTTTATCTAGCAAATAATAGTAATGTGGGACTCTGGAAAAGGTTTGTAATTCAGTAAATATTTTGGAGTCATCCTTATGGAGATATTTGAAACTTTGAGAACAAGTTTTGTAATTGAAGAACCAAGAGCCAAGTGTGGAAGCTTACTTTGTGGGACTAGAGAATTAGCAGGAAAGGAGTGAAAGACGAAGGGAGAGACCCGGTGGGGGTGCCCGCAGGAGAGCGGTGGGGAGAGGAGATTTCCAGGATGGGGGTCATGTTCAAGTATTTCCCGAGTGATTCAAGTACACACCTTTAAAGACGACACAGAACCGGAAGTTCTTGAGGACAGCACACACTTCATGCTCAGGTTCGGCGGACATCTGTTGAGCTCCTGCACCCACCGGTGACTCATTGCCCTTGATGTGTTCAAACATATTCTCTAATTTAGTCCTCAGGATATTTTGCAATAGTGATTGCAATCTGCCATTTTATAGATGAAGAAATTGAATCAGAGCAATCTGAAGCATCTTGGCTAAAGCCCCAGGACCATACTGTAAGTGTGGTTGTTGGTGCACTTTTCAGTTAAACTTAACCAGTGTTGTATTTAGTAGTGTGACAAATCAGCCACCTGTAGTATTCATTTAGAGTCCATTTACTCCTTACACAAAAAGAAAGAAGAAACAGATTTGAAATTGTTGATTGAAACTAATGCAATTTGCAATTGAGAACATGCCCCCGCCCCCGAAAAAGGTGGTAAGTCATAGGATTGTTGTCAACAAGTATAAGATCTCACAGTGACTTAATTTACTCACTTGTGAAAATAGGGATAACATCTTCCAGGGTTGCTATAAGAATGAAATGAAGTGGTGTTGATAGTAAGAGTAAGTACTAACACGGCGTGCTGTTACATGCCTGGCACTGCTAATATGTTCTTTACACTCCTAGACTCCTACATCGGTGATGGAATAATCTTTATTTTACAGCTGAGGATTACATTACAGCTGAGATGAAATCGCTTGCCAAGGTCACACAGCTGTTAAATGACAGAGCCAAGGCTCAGTGTCATGCCAGACTTGCTTCTAACCACTGTGCCATATGGCTTCCTTTAATACACCATGGGCGTGAAACTAACCTCGGGCAGAACATGAAAACTCTCCGTAGTATTCGTGTCCCTTTTGCAATATGGATCAGAATGTATTTATTAATGTTACACTACTAAGGAAATTAGAAGAATGAATAGTTTAGTTTTTTAGTTGCTTACATGAACTTTAAAATTTCTTTCCTAGCTCAATGTCAATTGCTGCAAGCTTGGTGAGTGAAGACACAAAGACCAAGTTTTTGAACAAAATGGGACAGTTGACAACATCGGGTGCCATGCTGGCTAATGTGTTCCAGAGAAAGAAGTAGAAGCAGGAAGAATGCTCCCAGTAAACACTACGCTGGACCTCAAGCAGACTGGTTCCTTGTACTTGAAGTACCTGCCTTGTTTATTTCTTTGTTTTATGTTCTGGCATTATCATTTTATCCTAACGTCCAAAGATATTTGCACTGCTTTTGATTATTGCTGTATATCTGTTAATTTTGGAGTTATAACTGTGGTGATAGAAAAATGGAGTTGATAGTCTCTGTACCAAGCCCTTCTTCTATGTTGTATCTTCCAGAATAATTTTTTTATATATATAGTGAAGAGTTTTTTGTTTTGTTTTGTTTTGTCTTAATTTTTGGATGGGATATTAGCAAATATCTGTATTATACACTAAGGTATTACAATGGTACTTAAAATAATGTAAATTTGAAGTCATTATAAAGTAATAAAAGTGGAGATTACTTAAGTATTTAAATTATGAAAGAATAATGCAGACTTTTTATTGTTTCTTAACGGACTGGAAAGAGCCACCAGCATTACTCTGTGCCTTTTGGACTTTAGTTTGTGTGTCTGTAGGAGCTGTGTGCATTCCATTCACGCAGCATTCACAGTGCTGTGATGAATCTGAATTACAAATCCTACAGTTAAGTAGATAATAACGAAACTTGCAACATTTCAGAGCTCTCATGAATATTCTTTAAGTGCTATTTAAATCTCCCCAGCACTTACATGCATATAATGGACTTACTGAGGAAAGACAGAACATACGTAGCGCGGGGAGCAGTAACCAAGGTGAATTTTACACACTGGTGTGTAGTAGATTTAAATATTCAAAAATAAATGTAAGTAAGAAGAGCTAATAACTGTGAAGTTCTTTTTCCCAGATTGAAACACAAAAGAAAATACGGTTCAAACCTGAAATTTAACACTTATTTATGTAAAACGTTGTATTTATTTTCTAATGATTTTAATTTCAGAGATTATCTTTTCATTCTGTGTGTTTCAGAGAAATACTGAAAAGTTAAGGACATTTGGGGGCTGCTTTTTACCCTCTAAACTAGAAGTGACATTGACTAAATTATTGGTGAGTTAACACCTTATCCCTTAAAGTCAGTGAGTGTTCTTGTGTGTGATGTGTATTACCTAGAGTCTTAAGTCGGTGTGCAGGTCCACTGGAATTTGACAGTTGTCTATAAAGTAATGCAACTTGAAGTAGCAAAGAGTGGTACTGGACATAGAGGGGGGATGATGGGTTTGAGAGGTTAATGTGAGGCCTTTTTGAAAAAATGAATATTTTAATAAAAAGAATTCTCATTTGAGCACAGTTGGTGCACATACTGTGGGTGATTCTCATGTTTGTTGTATAAACTGGTTTCATACCCTTGGAGCATAGTTATGTTACATTCACTTCCTGGGAAAGCTACCTTACCACACGTTCAAGCTCATAAAATAAGTTGTCATAGGCAAATCCATTTTACAAGTTTATTCTGAAATTCTTTCTTTTACCTACAGTGAAATAATTGTTAGTTAACTAACTAGTCCTTCTGGAAACTGTTGGATTCTAGGCATTCCTGAGAAATTGAAAGTGGCTACCTTTCATGTCAAAAATGTTGATCTATTATAAATAAAATGTTTTTGCATACTTGTTTTTGGCTATGTGTATTTACTTTCATTTTGACTATATCCTTTATCCAAGTGAAAGGAAATGAGAAAGCATATATTCATTAAAATGTGCTAATACGTTGTTTTAAGAATATAATTTATATGAATTACCTATTTAAATTTACTTTTACAAAAAAAGATTGGTACTATACAATCAATACATTTGAGATGATGTAAAGAAAAATGTTTAAATTCTCATTTGCTTTGAATTATAGTAGAATAAGTATGTTTGTTACCAGGTAAGTAAATATAATGTATTTTTTTGTGATAATTTTTAGTTGTGAATTCATTTATCTAAATGCTAATGATTTTTTAAGAGGCAACAGCTAGCAAGATATACACTGTATTTCAAATTAATCTGCCTTATTATGCTGTAAAATATCTAAATGTCAGTAAAACTTCATATTTATGTTCACATTGATCTTTTTGATAAAATAGGGATTCTTTAAAGATAAGACAGACACTAATTACTGAGACTGAGTGTGCTTTTCCAAAATAGGCCATAAAAGTCCTATGCTCTAATTTTTTTTTTTTAATTTTTTAAAAAGAAAAATATTTATTAGGGAAGTATCTTAAATGGTATTAATATATCTTTGAAGTTCCCATACTCTTTTTAAACAGAAGTAAAAACGGTGCAGTTTAAGCATTCAACTGAACAGAAAGCTAAGTTTGCCAAGTGAGGAAAGGTTCATTTGAAATTATGCCTGTGTTTCAAATGCAGGCCAGAGATTAACATTTTTCATTAATCTAGAAGTGCCATAGTCACCAGTTTTGCTGAATTACTCCCAGAATGAAGCTTGAATGGTAGAGTAGTCATCTCTTTACACAGTTGTCCTTGATCTTTATTTGTTTGCATCAGTCACCCCCTTAGAAAGATTATTTTGTTAAACATCAAATTAACTTAAAACCTGAATGAAATTTTAAGAAATTTTAATGGGATCTCAATTCAAGATACTAGGAAATTTTTTTTTCTTACAGAAAAATAAAATGGTTCAAATAAATACACTCTGATAAAATTTTGAGATTGATATGCATTGAATTGTCTTTTCATGACCCCATTTTTAAGATAACCTATTTTGGACCATGGTTTCAACTTGAAGAACATAACTTTTCTCTGCATACCACCTTGTTGATCTCTAAACTGGTTTTTTGTGTGTGTGTGTAGAGAACGTATATTTAAAGAGCTTTATAATTAGCAATTTTAATTCCTGAAATTCTCCAGTATGGCTAGGTAACAAAATTCCAACTTTAGGTTGGATGTGAAGTCTCTTATAAGCAAACTACAAAATAAATTTAGCCTTTCCTATAAAAAGACATGTGCTTAAAAATTCTAATGTAACTTTACAGTGTACTTGTTAACATTTTATTTCAGTGTATTTTAAAATAACAGCTTAAAGACATTTCTGCTACTAACCTAAAATAATAAATGTATCAAAGATTTCTGCACATTGGCAAAATAATTGGATTTTAGGCTATTTTCATGGTACATAAGGTTGGTCAACATGCCTTTCATCTAGGGAATCAGCAGTTTAATCATAATCTCAGAGTGGTACGTAAGGTCATTTATATTTTCCCTTCAGGACTAACTGTGGGAAATGGCTTTGGATCCCTTCTGTATGGTTTACTGTGCATTTTTAAGGAAAATCTTAAAATAAAAATTTCTATTCACTATAAGACCAACCAATTATAAAGTATACAATTAATGTGAACTTATCACAACATTAAAAAACTATGTAACTCAAAGAGTAAAATCTTTATCAAACCTAACTGTATCGTGGAAAATCAATTTATTAAACTAATTAGGCTTTTAGAAAATTTTTAATCCCAAGTTTTGTAAATATAAAATTACCTTACTAGTCTTCACTCATTTGGAAACCCTGAAAGTTTCTACTGAAACTGTGTTGATATCATTACAAAGTAATTGAGCGTTCACTAGGCATTTATGGAATACCTATTTTGTGTTAAACCCAAGAATACCGTGAATAAGACTGACAGAAGAGAGCTTGCAGCCGGACAAGGAAACAAACAGACTGAGAAAGAAGGGCTGCGGAAGGTACTTTAGTTAGGGTGATTATGGTTTGCTTAGGAAGGCCTCTCTGAGGTGACATGTTACCTGAAAACTAGGAGGAATTAGTCCTTAACCACGTGAGAAGAGGAAGAGACAAGGAGCAGTTTGCACGTAGGCAATGAGATGAGAGACTGCTGTGCTCCAGGAACTGAGGAAAAGGAAAGACCAGTGTGGCTGGAGCATATTGAATGAAACACTATCAAAAAAGGATGGAATTGAAGAGAGGGCTATAGCCAGGTCTTAGACAGCCTGGTACAGTACGGTTATCCATTAAAGAGGAACACTTGAAGAGTTGAAATAGTACAATGACTTAATCCAATTTGTATTACTTTTTCGTAGGAATGCCTTGCCGAAGGGCATGATACAGCCTGAAAACAGAAAAGCTAATGCATGCGGTCATCCAACCAAGAGGTTATGGTGCCCCAACAAAACTGGAGGGAATGGCACAGACCTGGGATGCATTTTGGAAGGAGAAGTGGCATGACAGACTGGTCATGAAGAGGGAGGGAAAGTGAAAGACATCAACAGGTTTCTGGCTAGAATAAATATTAACGATAGGTAATGACGGTAGTGAGAAAGTAGGGACCAAGTTTGGGGAGTTAACCTACTGTTGCAGCAAGACCGGTAACCAAGGAAGTCAAACAGCACTCGGAGAGTTGGAGAACCGGTTTTACTACGCTGGCAGGCTCAGAGGAGTTACAGTCTCCAAATTCTGAGCCCCAACTAACAGGCTCTTCAGATTCTTACAGGGTTGGGGTGGGGGCTGGCTGATGGGCAATAAATAAGCAGGGTTACAGAGGCTAAATGCATACATTAGGCAACTGGTGGAAGGAATGCGGAAGTCGGAGTTCGCAGAATTTACATTAAACAGCTTTGTCAGTAATTTTCCACTTCACTACGATTTTGCTGTAGATGTGTTAAATTTGACATGTCTTTGTTAGCTGTGGAAATGTCAAGTAAGAAGCTAGTTATCCAAGTCTGGATCGCAGGAGAGGTCAGAATTGAAAAATACCGATCGTGAGTCGTGGATGTTTGGATGAAGCCTTAGGACTAAATGAGATGGCCTGGTGAGAGGGAAGGGAATATAAACATGAATCTTGGGACACCCATATTTGGCAATTTAGCAAGAGGAGCTACTGAAAAGATCGGGAGGGGTGTACAGTGAAGTAGGAGGAAAACCAAGAGTGTGGCAAAGAACAGTGTTCCCAGGAAGGTCAGGTTGCGGATGGATCTGAAACCCACTGAAAGATGAAAGGCATTGATGACCTCAGTAGTAGTTTCAGTGGATTGGTAGAAATAGGAGCCTGATTGGGGTGAGTTAAAGAGACAATGACTAGAGATAACAGCTCTTTTCAAGAAATTTTGCCTCGAAGGGTGAGCAGAAGTGTACTGGTAGCTAGAAAGGAACGTGAAGTCCAAGGGAGGATTGGGTTTTGTAATGGGAGAAATTAGATCATGTTCAGATGCTGATGACAAGAATAAGCCAATAAAGAGAGGAGGCGATGATGCTGCAGAAGCAGCAGTATCAGGCAGCATCTGAGTGAAATCCTTGAGAAAGCCGGAGGGGCGGGGGCGGGGTGAGATTCGAAGCACAGGTGGAGGGACTGGCCTCTTTCATAGTGGGTGAGAAAGCAGAGAATAGATGCACTTGGAGGTAATTTGGTAGATTTAGTGGTGGGAAACTTAGGGAGTTTCCATTTAATTCTTTCTATTTTCTCAGTGAAATATGAAGCAAAGACATTAACTTGGCGGGCATATGGAAAGCATTGGAGGTTTGAGAAGAAAGAAGGTAGACACAGTTGCCTTAAAAAATAGCAGTGAATTAGTGAGGGAACTGTAGAATTGCCAAGCAACTCTGAAAGCCCATTTGACAGTAGTAATTATGAATTTAAAGAGAGCCAGTTAACATAATTTATTTTTTTTCTCCAGCTAAGATTAATTCAGAAGCAGATGTGATGTATACACAGAATAAAGTATAACCAGGGCGTAAGAGGAGGAGAAAGGACAAGGACATTAAAGCTGCTTGCCAAGGTATACTCATAGAGATGGATCACAGAATATAAACTGGGAGAGGAGGGAAAAGGAAATTTTGGAGTGGAGGGAGAAGTCTGAGGGATGGGTCTCAATAAAGTCAAACATACGTTTTAGTGAGAATATTCAAGTGAACTGGAAAGATATTTCCTTTGAGAGCAGAAACGAAAAGCAAATGAGATACCTGTTCTACCTCCAGGCTCTAAGGTACAGAGATTTGTGAGAACAAAAATGGAAAGCCTACATACTTAAGAGCTTAGGAGGGTTAAGTGGCATGTTAGGAGTAGCCCAGATTCAATAGCGATGAGAAGAAAAACAGGCCCTTTAGAGAACAGGTTGAGGATATAACTGAGATGCCTGAAGACATGCCATGAGTTCCCATGGGCCCGGTGGGTAGTGAGGAAGGGCTAGGGGTCAAGTTACATTAAGGAATATTCAGAGCAGCTCAAGGTTACCAGCTCAGATCAAAAAACAAAAACAAGGGAATTCCCTGGTGGTGTAGTGGCTAGGCTTCGGCACTGTCAACTCTGTGGCCTGGGTTCGATTCCCAGCCAGGGAACCACCCACATAAAAAACAAAAACAAACAAACGAAAAAACCCTCAGGCTTCTGGAGAGTGAGGTAAGCCAGGGTTGCAATGATGGTATTAGGCTGGTACCTTCAGGAAATGGGTAGCTCCTCTAAACCAGAAGCATGGGGTCCATTGGGCATCTGTGCTCTCTGCAAATCAAAACGTTGCTGATCTTAGTGGGAAAAATTTAAGTTCCTCACAATGAAGTATGATTTTAGCTGTAGGGTTTTTGTAGTCTTTATCCAGTTGAGGATGTTCCCTTCTATTCCTATTTACTGGGAGTTTTTATCATGAATGTGTATTGGATTTTGTTTCTGCATTTATCGATAGGATTGTATGATTTTTCTTGTTTAGCCCATTAGTGTGATGAATTACATTAATTGGTTTTTGAATGTTGAACCAGCCTTTCAGATCTAGGATGACTCCCACTTGGTTGTGATATGTGATTCTCTCTATACATTCTTGGATTTTTGCATTTATGTTCTGAGAGGTATTATTGCTCTGTAGTTTCCTTGTAACTCCTTGATTTGTGTACAATAGACTCTCCATTAACCAGACCCAAGCAACCAGCAGTCTCAAACCACCAGCAGAAAAAAAAAAAAAAATACTCCATTTATCTGGCATGGGTGCTGGTTAACTGAGAGTGTACTTACATTTATTCAGCATCTACCAATCCCCATAGGTGCTGGTTAACTGAGAGTCTACTGTATTGGGGTAATGCTGGCCTCATAGAATGAGTTAGGAGGTACTCCCTCTGTTTCTATCTTGTGAAGAAATTGCATTGAATTGGTATAATATCTTCCTTAAATGTTTGGTAAGAATTCACCAGTGAACCCATCTGAATCTAGAACCTACTGTTTTGGAGGGTTACTAATTATCGATTCAATTTCTTTAATAGATAGAAGCCTATTCAAAGTACCTATTTCTTGTGTATGTTTTGGAAGGCAGATGGTGTCTGGTCCATTTCAGCTAGGTTTTCAAATGTGTGAGCACAGAGTTGTTTACAGTATTCCTTTATTACTTTAATGTCCATGGGATCTGTAGTGATGTCCTCTCATTTCTTCTTTTTTTTTAACGGTGAAAATCTTTTGTATTTAGAATTAGCCACCTGGACTCAGCTTAGATGATCCCAATTTTGTTGGCAACATCCAAAGCATCATAATCAGGAGCCAGTCAAAGATATGCCTTCTTCCCTCCATCAGACCTGATCAGGGTGTTGACCTTGGCCACATCAGTGTCACAGAACTTCTCCACAGCCTGTTTGATCCAGTGCTTGTTGGCCTTGAAATCCATGGTGAACACAGTGTATTGTCTTCTTTCTTCCTCATGGCTGATGCAGTAGTTAGGGGAGCTTGATGATGGCAGAGTGGTCAAGCTTGTTCCTCCTGGGGGTGCTCTTCCGAGGATGTTTGGGCTGCCTTTGGAGTCGCTGTGTCTTGGGCCTTTGGAAGGTGCGTGACTGTGGATCTTCTCTTTTCTGGGTGGCTGTGGACACCTTGTAGCACTGCTTTCTGTACCTTCAAAGCCTTTGCTTTGGCTTTGACTTTGGGAGGGGCAGGGGCTTCCTCTTTGCTTTCGGCGCCATCTTAGTGAAAAAGGTTTCTTTCATTTCTGATATGAGTAATTTTTGTCTTCTCTTTTTCTTAGTCTAGCTAGAGACTTGTTGCTTTTATTGATCTTTTCAATGAACCAGCTTTTGGTTTTGATTTTCTCTATTGACTTTCTATTTTCAATTTCATTGATTTCTGTGCTAATTCTTAATGTCTCTTTTCTTCTGCTTACTTTAGATTTAATTTTGATCTTTGTTTTCTAACATATATAGTCAATGCTATAAATTTTTGGCAAGCACTGTTTTTACTGTGTCCCACAATTTTGGTGTTTTCATTTTTATTTAATCAAAATACTTTTTAAGTGATCGTGAGATTTCTCCTTTGACCCAAGTGTTATTTAGTTGTTTAATCTTCATATATTTCGTGATTTTCCTGTTATCTTTCTGTTATTGATTACTAGTTTAATTCTATGGTGATCTGAGAGCAAACATTGATTCTATTCTTTTAAATTTGTTAAGGTACTAGATTCTTAGGGCCCACTTCTAGATAAATTTGTTAAGTGTGTTTTATGGGTCACAATGTGATCCATCTTGATGAATGTTCTTTGTGAGCTTGTGAAGATGTGTTTTCTGCTATCATGGTTGAAATAGTCTATAGATGTCAATTATATCCAATTCAGTAGTGTTGTTGATAAAAGAAATTTATCTGTAGTTTTCTTTTCTTGTAATGTTTTTGTCTGGTTTTGGTATTAGGGTAATAAAATCCTATAGGATATACTCTCTAATTACAGTGAAATTAAATTACAAATCAATAACAAAAAGGTAACTAGAAAATATCAACTGTTGGAAATGTAAGCAGTGACCTTCTAAAAGAAACCATAGGTTAAGGAAAAAAATAACAAAAGTTAGAAAATATTTTTATTAAATAATAAAAATTCAAAAGTATCAAAATTTGTGAGATACAACTAAAGCCATACTTAGTGGGAGCTGTACATATAGGTTCAAATATATGGATTAGAAAAAGAAGAATCAAGTTTGAAAAGAACCACAAAGTAAGAAGAAGAAACAATAAAGATCAGAAATGAATGATAGAAAACATACATTAGAGAAAATCAATAAAGCTGAAATTTTAATTCTAATTAATTGAACTAATAAATTTGCTTAGACCCCAGTAAGACTTATCAAGAAAAAGAGAAGGCATAAATGATCAATATTAGAAATAAAAAGAAAGACACCTCTACAAACACTATGACATTAAAAATATAAACTACTTAATACCAATGAAGTTGAAAGTTCAGATGGAATGAACATATTTTAAAAAAAAAAAAAAGGGAGTTCCCTGATGGTGTAGTGGCTTAAGGCTTCGGCACTGGTGCTGTCAGCGCTGTGGCCTGGGTTCGATTCCGAGTCAGGGAGCTACCCACATACCAAAAAGCCAAAAAAAAAACAAACAAAACAAACACCTTTGGGAGTTCCCTGATGGTGTAGTGGCTTAAGGCTTCAGCGTTGGCGCTGTCAGCGCTGTGGCCTGGGTTCGATTCCCAGTCAGGGAGCTACCCACATACCAAAAAGCAAAAAAAAAAAAAAAAAACAATTTTAAAAGATGTTAAAAATAAATAAATAAATAAAACTACTTACCAAAAGCAACACAAGAAAAAACAGAAAATTTCAGTAGTTCTATATCAGAAAAACTTGTAATTAAAACTATGCCACAAAGAAACCCCAATGCCAAGATAACTTCAATGAAATCTATCAAATAGAAGTTCTTCATTATATTTTACGGTCTTGCCCACCAAAACTTGACAGGACCCAATTTAGAAAAGCCTATCTCTCATGAACATAGATATGAAAACTCATACACTAAATGTCAGCAATCGATCTCAAATTAGATAAAATAACCCTAATATCCTTCATTAGAATGATGATTCAACTGTGATATAGTCGTACAATGGAACGCTATACAGTAATGGCATGGATGACTCTCACAAACATAATACAGAAAAAAGCCATACACAAAATAATACATACTTCAGTGTAAGCTCTATTTATATAAAGTTCAAACTCAAACAAAAGCAATCAGTGGCATTACAATTAAATTTATCTAATATCAAGAAAGATGAGGGGTTAATGACTAGAAGGTGGTACAAGGGGGCATTTGTTCTACTTCGTATTTTAGATGCTAGCTACATGAACGTTTTCATTTTATGATAATTCATCAAGATGTGCACTTTATGTATATTTCAATAAAATATTAATAGAAAGGAATCTGGGCCTCATATATGACATTAGGGTATTAGACCGGTGGTTCTCACTAATCTCCCGCTCTCAAAAAAAAATAAATAAATAATGGAATCACTCTGTCTCAATCTAGACAGTGGCATCAGATGTCTGTTGAGGCCAATCTGAGCCTGACCAGTCTGAAAGTAAAACTCAGCATACAGGATAATACTTGTCCTGTGTTCATATATAAAGAACATACATGGGAGTTCCCTGATGGTGTAGTGGCTTAAGGCTTCGGCGCTGGCGCTGTCAGCGCTGCGGCCTGGGTTCAATTCCCAGTCAGGGAGCTACCCACATACCAAAAAGCAAAAAAAAAAAGAACATACACTTCCTCCATCATATCATTAAAGTAGGGTAAGGAAGAAGGGAAGTAGAGGAAATAGAAATTATATCTCTGTTTCCACTTGAAACCATTTTATCCATAACAAAGTATACGAAAACCTTATGACTACTATAATTTACTCGAACAGCTTAGAAATTCATTTATTTTGAATACCAAATACGTAGAACAGAAAAAGCTCTTGTCTAGCAAAGCAAGTAAGATAGGTTTCCCTGACTACTGTTCAAAAGTTTTCATAAATTTTCGTATTATATTTCAGTGTCATTATGGAATAACATTACACCCTAATTTGTCTCTGAATGACCACTGACTTATCCATGCTTTACTTTGGTTTAAAAAGTGTTTTATAGGCAAGATGAGAGGAAGAGCAAAACATAACAGGGTAGGTAATAAAAACATTATTTATTAGTAAGTTTTCACTGAGTAAAAGATTTGTAAAGTCTTATGTTTACTTAAGAACTTTGCTTTTTATGTGTTCTATTTAGCTCTGTGCCCAGGAACAATAACTATTTAATAGTGACCATGTGAAAAAAAATTACAGTAACTAATTCTCATTCTTGCTGATGTTTACAAGCATTTCCTTAACAAGATTGTGCCTGTGTTTCCTGGTGCTTAAATGAGGACCGTTAATATAATACAAGCCATTCACTAGACTAATAAATGATAGCTACATTTGTATTTTACCTTTTTAATTCTGAAAACTCTACTCCATGTGCAAGTGGGGTGTCATGGGGATTTCCAAGATGAGGTGCACGCTGTTCATATAAAAGAGTTTTTAAACAAACCCATGATTCCTGTGTTTGTATAATGTGCTTTGTTTTTCCCCAGTACAAATAAAACAATTCATTATCACTTGAGTGCTTTTAAGAAAATGGAAACATTTGACTTTAATAAATACTATTGTTTAAAATGTATTTTTACATTTATTACACATAATCAAATTTAATTGTACATGTGCTTGTAAGTGTGGGTGGTTTTAAAATTATAAGTAACATTTAAACTAGTTTCTATAAATGATGAGCAACTTGTTTAGTTATGGTGGGTGCATCCCTCACTTTAAATCAAATCATATTTGATTTAACATACCTCCATGTTTCTCATAATAATGCTATTTCCATAGAATAGACGACATCCTCTAGCCCATTTTAATAAATTATGTTGGTAATGTTTTGATGGTATTCTTCATTAATATTTATAAAATATTTGAACTATTTGTCTTAAATAGCTTAAATAGCTTGCTGCATTGATAGTTTCATAAATATAGAAATAGTCTTTAAAAAGTAATTTAATTTTTTTAATTAAGCTTTTTTACAAAGTAGATTTAACAGGTTAACATGGACATTCTGTTTTTCAAAGTGCTTCTAAAACCAGCACACTCACCTCTGGGGCTTTCCAAGCAGAAGTTTTAAGTCCCTTAACCTTTTTTGAACAAAGCGGGTCATGCTGGAAGTATGCCAGGCATAAGCCTTGGTATTTCTCAGGAAGTGCCACAGTGAAAGTACCCTTTCCCACAAGGCAGTTTATTTTAGCAAATCATAATCTCCTCCAGCTCTCACACCACTGCTTTTTCCAGAAAGCCTGTTTCTATATTTAAGACAATAGGCCAGATTACTAAATGTTCTGTAATCTCTACTTGCAACCACTCCTGTACTACTTCATTTAGGGATTTCGTATCTGTTTTACCAAGTTTATACAACTGTCAGTTAAAATGCAAAAGTACATTTTCCTTGATGTAAATAATTTTGAAAACATAAAACGTAAAATTAGTAGTTTTTCCTTCCCCTTCCGCGACACACCTGACATTAAAAATGCGGTGCTCAGTGAGGCAGCACTAGCACTGCAGAACCACGTGGCCGGGGCTGAGTCCCACCCAGCTCTGCCACCTACTGGCAAGTGACCCTCAGCAAGTTACTGCCTCTGTTTCCTCATCTGTAAAATGAGACTAATAATAAATAGTATTCCTTACAAGGCTGTTGTGAGGATTAAATGAACTTGTAAGTATAAGTATGCTAGTGGTGTTTACCATTATTATTGTCTTTCCAGTAACTTCTGTTTATGATTGTTGTTTACAAACATGAGATATTACTCTGTAACTTCCTTTTTTTTTTACTTACTATATCATTGACTTCTTTCTTAAACCACTTAATTGTCTTAAATAGCTTGCTGCATTGTATCCTGTACTATGATGGACCATAATTTTTTCTACCATTTCTATATTAACAAACGTTCACATTTTTCTTTTTGTGGTTTTACAAAAATGCTAATGTAAACATCTTTAGCTCTCTCTTTATGTATTGATTTGTTAGATTCCAAGCTATGGAATTACTTTCTCAAAGGATATTTTAACTTTAAAATTTTCTGTATGACACCACCAGATTGCTTTCCAAAAAGTACCAAAGCAAGCAGGCAGTGCGCCACTCAGGCTGCACAGTAGGGAGTTACAAAGCAATGCAAGTAGTTTGACTACAGAGGCACAAAGGTGGAAGGGGGAAATGGAGGCCTGCTGTTCCAAGGTTCTTATAGGACACGTAAGTGGCAGAATTTCATCTGAACAAACACTGTGATAAGTTATAGATGTCTATCGTAATCCCAAAGCTAAAAAACAAAACAAGGAGGTATATAAAATAAGCTGGAGAGATAACAGAATCCTAAACAATACTCAAATAATCCAAATAAGGAAAAAAGGAACAGATGTGGAACAAATAGAAAACAAGTAGCAAAATGGTAGACTTAAAACTTCACCATGTCTATAATCACATGAAATGCAACTGTTCTACACTCTAGTCAAAAGATAGGAGATTGCCAAGTGAATAAAATGAAAAAGCAAGATTCAATTATATGCTGCCACTTTAAAACAGATGACATGACAGAATTAAATATACTATGTAAATCATCGGTGTCCAACATTTTGGCTCCCCTGGCCCACATTGGAAGAAGAATTGTCTTGGGCCACACATGCAATACGCTAACACTAATGATGAACTTAAGAAAAAAAGGTCACAAAGAATATCTCATAGTGTTTTAAGAATTTGTGTTGGGCTGCATTCAAGCTGTCCTGGGCTGCAGTTTGGACAGGCCCGATGTAAATGCTATTCCTAAGGGAGGTGAAGTGGCTATATAATTAGTATCGAAGTAGACTTCAGAACCCAAGTTTTACCGTCAATCAAGGAAAACATATAATAATGTTAAAAAGATCAATTTATCAGAAGACATAATCATCCTAAGTCTTATGCCTCTAATCAGAGCTTTAAAAACATGGGGAAAAACTGAGAACTGAAAGGAACATTTCCAGTTTTCTCAGAACAAGCAGAAGATCAATATGGGTTGCTGCGACCTGCGTGGGTGAACAGGCGTACCGGAGGGGAGGCGATGGGGAATGAAGAAAAAACACACAGACACAGACACAGACAGAACAGCTGGGACCGGGTGGTTCTCTGCGCTCTGATGGAGACACAGAGACCCCGCCTGGCAGCAGCGAGTTTATTTTATAGGGTGGGCAGAACGAGTGAGATCACAGGGGTAACTCAGTAAAGCGAGACAGGAAAGTACACCTCAACTAGGAAACGTGCATTGTTCTTTCCTAATCCTTTAAAGTTCCGGATAACTGCACTTAATCCATATCTTGGTGCATGTTGCTAAGGCATTACTGTTTGTACTATTATTTTCTCCTAAGCAGGCAAGCCATACGTCATGTCTCGAGTCATTTCCAGAGACCAAACAGCTTTGCTCACAATGTCGTATTTTTTCCACCCAAGTCAGAAATCACATCCCGAGCATTGTCCTTGTGCACCCAGCTCTGGGCTGCCTTGCAAAAGCCTTGAACTGTGGACTCCAAGCACACAGGTAGCCTTGCCAAAACCTGTTTTCTCAAAGAACCTGGCTTCTGGCTCACGCGGTCCCTACATCTCCCGCTTTTTTTTTTTTTTTTTTTTTTTTTTTTTTTTTTTTTTTTTTTTGCTTTTTGGTATGTGGGTAGCTCCCTGACTGGGAATCGAACCCAGGTCGCAGCGCTGACAGTGCCAACGCTGAAGCCTTAAGCTACTACACCATCAGGGAACTCCCCTCTTTTTTATTTTTTAAGACGAGATGATGTGTGTTCAATTGGAGGGCTCGGACTCAGGACTGGAGGACTCGGCTGCCGACTAAGAAGAGAACAAATAAAATACCAATCAAGCATATGGTACCCAACAAGTATCACACAATGTTTTAAGACATTTAATGGATTGAATCCTTGAAGTTCTGTTAGAATATCTTGAGCTACTTGAGCAGGATCAAGGACATTTAGATAGATGACTCTTTTGAATAGCCAGGATTTCAGAGTGTAATTCTTGTAAATTGAGACTAATGTTATTATGAGTCCAAACTCCTAACAAATGTTTTTGAACTTTATCCCAACACCATCTAGATTTATTGTAGCTCATAGAAGTTACACAAATTGCCTTATAATTTGCACGGCATAAAAGTTTTTGGCAAAATTTAAGACTTTCTACTTCATTGCCCATTCCAATAACAGCTGCTTCTAGGCCATTTATTTTAACTTCTAATTTTTTATCAATATTTTCTTGACTGCTTAAAGCCAATGAAGTATTATGTGCAAGTTGATTAATATAATGAGCATCCTGAATACTTTGAGATAAGGCAAGAGCAGAAGTTGTCAAAGTTGATATAAGCGTGATTAAAGAAATTATTCCAAAAATAATCAAACCTATAGCTTGACGAGGGTGAGCCAACTGATTATGAATTTCTTGAAGCACTTAAAGACTCTGATTTTGATACCAAGTCCTGTAATGTTAGCAGGAAGCATTACAAAAGAGGGCTGATACAATATTATGATTTGATTATTTGATTGAATAGAAGTAACACAGTAAGATTACAGTTTAAGCAGCTCACATTATAGTAAGAATTTTTATAAATTATTTTTACTGGTCCATGGAGAAGCATATAAGGATACTGTACACAGGCCCTTAAGCCAAATTGATTTGTAGTGCCATTTTTGGTTACATTAATTTTTCCTGTGGTCACTGCAAGGAGCCAAAGGTCTAGTTGTGAGGCACCAGTCTCTGTAACTAATAAGGGGGTAGTCCAAGGCCCCACAATAGGAGGTTCTCTTTTCCATATTTCAGTTTTATTACTGGACCAGTCAAATATAGTGTATTTATCTCCTAGCCAATGAATCATGGGAATATGATAAGTACACGTTTGCCAACCAATCTTTTAAACATATTGAGGATGACAGGGAGGATATGGTAGTTGAGCAAAGGTATTAGTGGGGGTACTGTACACTGAACTGTTAAACCCATAAAAATATATTGTTATTTCTCCCCCACTTTTGAGAACACTGGTCTTTTGTGCAAGTGAAACATCAATGCATATTGGCCATTGCGACTCAGTGTCTCCAGCTGGCTCTAGATTTAAGCATAGAGGTCTCTGAGAGCTTAAGTCAGCATAACTAAAGTTTTTCCAATCAGGCATGATATGCCCATCAGGATGTCCTCCCATAAGGGAGGTGTCATATGTAAAAACAGGGACTGAGCCACCTTCCCAGCTTGCTATATGAGCAACAGGAAGATTAGGCACATATGTCCAATAAGTGTCCCCCTGTACTCTCAACACCTGGGTGCTCACAATAGCAAGCATGGCCAAGATCAGAGTCTCAGGAGAAACAGTCATCCCTCTATTTTGTACAAGAACGAAGCCCTCCTGGGTCAGCTTCTTTAGCTGACCCCAAGTTGGAGTCTGGCTCTTTTTAGTGGTCACTGCAGGAGGGCATTGTGCCCTTTTGAAGGATTTATTCTCTGGGATTGTCGTGGTCGGTTTCGGCAGCTCGCCTTTCGGAATGGTCATTGGCTCTGTGAGTCTCATCTTCCGCAGGGGTGGAACGAGGCCCTCGGGATTCATGATGTTTTACAAGCCGTTCAGGAACCCCCACGTGGGCTGTAAATCTCCTTCTGGAAAAACACAAACAAATCCTCTTCCCCACATTAGTACTGGATCTGGCCCACGCCACTGTCCGGTACCCAAATCTTTCCATATTATTTTGGCTCTCTGCAAAGAGGGCGTCTTTTGAAAATGTCTATCTTCAGGGGACACTCCCTGTTCATCACAGTTCGAAACATTTAAAATAAAAAGAGAATGATTAACATAATTTTGAGGGGTAGGGGAATACCCTATGGTCCCCCCTTTTATTTTTTGTAATTGAATTTTTAATGTTTTATGGGCCCTTTCAACAATAGCCTGTCCTTGTGGATTACAAGGAATGCCAGTCTTAAGCTGAATGCCCATTTGAAGAGCAAATTGTTGAAAACTCTGAGAAATAGAAGCCGGAGCATTGTTAGTTTTAATTTGTTGAGGTTTGCCCATAACTGCAAAAGCAGCAATACAATGATTAATTACATGTTTAGCACTTTCCCCGTTTGCATTGATGCAAAAATGAAACAAGAATAAGTATCAACATTAACATGAACATATTTAGACCGTCCAAATTCGGGAATGTGAGTCACGTCCATTTACCAAATTTGATTAGGTTTAAGGCCCCGAGGATTAATTCCTGTAGGCTAAACAGGAATATGTATGAGGCATTGGGGACAAGATTTTACAATTTGTCGTACTTGTTCCCTTGTGATTTTGAATTTTTTACGAAGGAAAGCTGCATTTTGGTGATGAAGGGCATGTGCTTGACAAGCCTCACCCCAAGGATTTAAAGAAAGAGCAGCTGATACAAGCAAGTCAGCAGAAGCATTTCCTTTAGTTAGAGCACCAGGCAGACCAGTATGTGCTCGCAAATGAGCAATGAAACACGGCTGTATACGAGCTCTGATAAGCTGTTGTAATTGGACAAAAAGCTGAAACAATTCTTCACTATTAGTATGACCTCAAGTTGCAGTCTCAATTAATTTTACAGCATGAACAACATAATTACTATCACTGTAAATATTAAGAGCTTGAGTGGGATAGTCAGTAAAAACCATAAGAATAGCCCAAAGTTCAGCTCTCTGAGCAGATTTATAACGAGTATTTTGAACTCTATTACCAGTTTGTGAATAATATCCAGCCTACCCCGAACTAGAGCCATCAGTAAATACGGTGTCGGCTCCTGAAATGGGGGTGACCACAATAACTTTTGGAAAAATAAAACCATGTCGATTAGTGAATTGAATAGGTTTATTAGATGGATAATGTACTGAAATCTGACCGGGAAAGTTAGCTAAGGCACTTTGCCAACAATCAGCCGATTGCCACAACCATTGTTGCTGTTGTGCAGAGAAAGGAACAATAATGACAGACAGTTCAGATCCTAGAAATTCATGAATTCGCCGTTGTCCTTTAATGATTAAGGAGGCAGCAAGATCATAAAAGGGTGTAATGACCTTGGCAGGTGAATGAGCCAAATGGATCCACTCTATACCTCCCTGTGTTTGCCATAAGGCAGGTGGAGAAGTACGAGGAGTGTCAAAACTGATTAAGTAAACTAAGTTGTTAGGATCCACTCGAGTGAGCTGAGACATGTTAATGGCTTGTTCAACCCGTTGCAGCACCTCCCTTGCTTGGGCAGTTAATGTACGAGGGGAAGCAGGATCTGAGTCTCCTTGTAATATTTTAAATAAAGGACTAAGTTCTGCAGTAGTTAATTTTAATGTAGGTCACAACCAATTCATATCTCCTAATAGTTTTTGAAAACTATAGTTGGTCTTTTCGTGTGGTCACCTTTTGCGGAATAATTTGTTTGCCTGCAATTATATGACCAAGATATTGAAACGGAGCTGTTTTTTGTATTTTTTCAGGGGCAATACAAAGACCTGCAATCTCTAAAGCAATTTTAAGATCGGAGAACATCTGATATAAAGTATCAACATTAGCATGACTGATAAGAATGTCCTCCATATAAAGAATGCAGTAAGCTTTAGGATATTTTGTTCGGACAGGCTGGACGGCCTGTGCCACAAATTCCTGACACAGTGTAGGGCTATTACCATGCCCTGTGGCAAAACTTTCCAGCAATATCTTTTCATAGGCTCCTTTTGATTTAAAGAAGGAACACTAAAAGCAAAATGCTTCCAGTCAGCAGGATGTAAGGGAATAGTAAAAAAGCAGTCTTTCAAATCTATTATTATCAAATGATGATTTAAATGTATAGCTGAAGGAGAAGGGAGACCTGGTTGTAAAGGCCCCATAACTTCAAGTAATGGGCACTCCTGCATCATGATGGTGCAGGCCTGAGCCTCACACAACTCCTGAAATCCTGTTTTCCGTAGCAGATAATCTCCATTGAGGCAGGCCCTGGCAATAATATTCCAAACATGCGGAGTCGAGGGATTGCCTTGTAAAGACTCCACCAAACTCAATACAAAAGGAGAAGTGGGGCCGTACATTGATGTTGCATTTTTGAGCCCAAAGTTTTAAAAAGAATAGGCTCATAATGTCTTAAAACCTGTCCTGGATTATTAGGGTCTGGTCTTCCAAGGACTGGAAATGCCCCTTTGAAATTAGATATATCTTCTCCAGCCTGTCTAGCTTCTTGTAAAGCCAACTGTAAAGGAGACATATGGAACACAGAGGTGTCTCTTTTAGACGTCATTTTAGGTGCCTCTGTCAGCCATTTAGGAGCAGTTGCCCTTGTGGTAGATGGCAAGTCTGCAAAAAGCTTTTGAACTCCCTGCAGAAGGCTGTCTTCATCCTCATCGTCTGACTCCTTATCCTCTGAATCAGAATCTTTTTTATTTCTTTGTCTCTTGTCTCATTCAGCCTTTTTAAGTTCTTCTTTATATTCTGGAGGGAGAAACTCATCTAAAATTTGTGCAGAATCAGGGACTAGCGAGCATAATTTCTCATATCCCTGTATAGTCTTAGCTAAAGTCCTAGAATTACCTTCCTCAGGCAATCGCACACATGCTGGTCTGTGGTCTAGATGTTCTTGAATTAACATCCACAAAGCCGGAGTATGTACAGGAGTTTTTTCAGGCCCATTGGCCGCATAACGATCCCTCAGTTGTTTTCCTACCTTTTCCCACGATTGAGTATTTATAGTTCCTTCCTCAGGAAACCAAGGACATGTTTTATGTACAAAATCTAAAAACTCTAAAACCTGCTGCCTTTTTACATTGCTGCCTTTAGCTTGCAGCATACACTTTAACATATCTGCATAGAGCTCTCTTTCCTTAGATTCTGAATGTCCCATGTTTTACACCCGGTCTTGTATTTTGCTCCCACTTACCGTAGTTGTTAAAAGCTGATGGCCTTTAACACTCTTTTACTTGCGATCACCTCTCGGGAGCGTTCCCTCATCTGACGTTTTGTGTTCCTCTGTACTCCGGTCCCTGTTCAGGCGCCACTTTGCTGCGACCTGCGTGGGTGAACAGGCGTACCGGAGGGGAGGCGATGGGGAATGAAGGAAAAACACACAGACACAGACACAGACAGAACAGCTGGGACCGGGTGGTTCTCTGCGCTCTGATGGAGACACAGAGACCCCGCCTGGCAGCAGCGAGTTTATTTTATAGGGTGAGCAGAACGAGTGAGATCACAGGGGTAACTCAGTAAAGCGAGACAGGAAAGTACACCTCAACTAGGAAACGTGCATTGTTCTTTCCTAATCCTTTAAAGTTCCGGATAACTGCACTTAATCCATATCTTGGTGCATGTTGCTAAGGCATTACTGTTTGTACTATTATTTTCTCCTAAGCAGGCAAGCCATACGTCATGTCTCGAGTCATTTCCAGAGACCAAACAGCTTTGCTCACAATGTCGTATTTTTTCCACCCAAGTCAGAAATCACATCCCGAGCATTGTCCTTGTGCACCCAGCTCTGGGCTGCCTTGCAAAAGCCTTGAACTGTGGACTCCAAGCACACAGGTAGCCTTGCCAAAACCTGTTTTCTCAAAGGACCTGGCTTCTGGCTCACGCGCTCCCTACAATGGGTATTTCAACCCATTTGACCGAACTGATGTTTATAAACCATTTCACCCGACTACAGTGAAATAATAGTTTTTTCAAGTGCACATGGAATATTCACTAAGATACACTATGTGCTGGCCCCCCAAATAAGGCAAGTAGATAGTTCTTCCACTCAAGGAATTAAAAGCGATGTATTCTATTGACATGGGCAAGTATTGTCACTCAAAAAGTTGTCTATACAAAGGAATGGGTATACATTGTGCAGCTAGCATTGAGCTAGAATGTCAATTCCTAAGCAAGGAATAACAGATGACCAGAACAGCAGGTGCTGTGCCCCAGACAGCTGGCTGGTTCTTGATCAGGAAAGAGGCAGCCCAAGGTTAGCGCCTTGATGGTGGGCGAGGGGCGGAGACGGTGGTGGCTGGTAGCCTGGAGAAGGATCCCGAAGGAGAGGCCAGAGGAAGTGGCTGCTGTCCAACCAACTTTGTTTTGTTTTGCTTTTTTGCTTTTTGGTATGTGGGTAGCTCCCTGACTGGGAATCGAACCCAGGCCGCAGCACTGACAGCGCCAGCGCTGAAGCCTTAAGCCACTGCACCACCAGGGAACTCCCCAACCAACTTTGGAGAAGGACTTTATGGCGCGTGCTGGACGCTGTATGGGGGTGATCCTTTCACTGTGCGGTTCATGAAGAGGCTCCTCCGGCGGCGGGCCCCGCCCGGAAGGGCTGAGCAAGTGGGCTGGAGGCGGGCTGCCCTCCCGCCCGCCTGGGAGCACGCCGGCCGGTGCCGTGAGACACCTGAGAGCAGGTCGCAGGCCAACCTGTCTGCCCGCTGGCAGCGTACGACCTGAAGAGCCAACGAGAGGACGTTCCTGGGCTAACTGCCGCGCCCAGGGCGGCCGGGGCGGAGAGCGCCCCTGTTCGCACCCGTGCCCTGCCCTCGCAGCGCCCCCCTCCCTCCGCTCCCGCAGGAAGCAGACGCCGCGCGAGCCGCCCCGCCGCGCCCCCAGCTCGGACACCACCTGGCGGGCGCCGCCCAGTCAGGCTGGAGGGGGCGCAGCGCGCGCGAGCGGGGCGGGCGCAGGTGCAGGTGCCGGGGGCGGGGCGACGGGGCGAGGCGACGGGGCGGGGCAGCGCTGGGAGGCGGGGCGACCCCGAGGCCCCGGGCGGCCCGCCGCGCGACCCCGGCATCAGAGGCCGCAGAGCGCGGCGCCCGGCCGGCCCCTCCGCGCCATGGTCCCACGCGCCTCGGGGCGCCGCCCGCTGCCCGCGTGGCTCGCGCTCTGCGCGCTGCTCTGCCAGCTGCAGGTAAGGAGGCCGCCCGCGCGCGCCGCCTTCTCGGACTCGGGCGAAGGACGGGGGGTGCGGGGTCGGCGAGACGTCCCGAGACTTGGGCGGAGAAGCAGGAGCTGAGGATTTGGGGGACGAGAAGGCGGAAACCTGGGGAGGCAGTGACGCGGGGTGGACAGTGGCAGGAGGGAAAGTGCGAGTGAATGGGGGAGTAGGGGCTGTAGGGGGAGTTGCGGGACCTCAGCACCGGAAACGGGCGCTTCCAGCAGCCCACTTAGTGGCAGGATTCGATGTCGTGTATTCCCCCACGATTGCTGGAGTCCCACTACGTTCCCACGCGGAGTAGCTGCTGCGTAGGCACGGCTGCTTCCCCGGGCGAACGGAACACGCGGGGGAGAAAAGTCAGGCGCAGACAGTGCCCACGTTCGGTAACCCCTAAATGCGAGGTCTCGGGCCACTTTGAGTCCCCCAGAGCTCCAGGTCAGTCCCTCTGACTGGCTTCGCACCCTCTCCCCACCTCAGGCTTGGTCACCTGAAGGCTGGAGCACTACTCGCCTCGCGCGGATGTCCGGAGTGTGCGGGGAAACCGAATTGGCCGGTTTCTTAGAAAAGCTGGCATACTGATTTTCTGCCCCACCCCCCACCTTTTATGTCTCCCCCTCTCCACTCCAACTTTGCTCGCAAGCAGTTTAAGGTCCACCAGTTCAGATTCTGGTCCCGAATGACCGTAGAACCGCTTGTTCTCAGAAAGCCTTTGATGATGATAGCACACAATGCTGTTTGCAATTGGAGAAACCGAGGTACGCGCGCGGAGCTTTAGGCCAGTAGGGGAGCCTGCTGTCCGGAGCTGCGCTGGGCCGGGCCGGGCCCGCGGGCACTGCGCGGCAGCGGCTCCCTGGTCTCAGCCGTGCCAGGCCCTCCCGCGGCTGCCACCTCCTAGAAGTATCACCGGCTGGTGAAGGGCTTCAGCTTGCAGACTGCTGGGGATGCCCCCTAGAAGAGCGTCTTCCCGGGTCCTTGTTGCTAGCCAGTCCTCTCGGAAGAAATTTCCCTGTCAGACCACTCAGCACGCTTGCCAGGTAAATAAAGCCAGTTCCTGCCCTTGCGTCCCCGCGGAGAGCTCTCGAATGGCAAGCGCAGCACCACAAATACTACAAAAACCGCGTGCACTTGGAAGTTCCTCAGAGAGAAGGGTAAGCCGTGGTGCTTTCCTTGGTTTCAGCAGTTTCAGGTTTCCCTTCTCGGTTAAAATCGGCTTAGGCTGTTGTCATCACGGGTCAGCAGAATGGCACAGAACCGCATGCAGACACGCAGAGGCACTTTGCAGACCCGGGTGAGAAGAGGGGGAAAGCCAGCCTTGGATTAAAGCCTTCACAGAAATAAGAGGCATGTGCCTGTAGGCTGGAACAGAAAATTCTCATGAAGATTCGTTCTTCCTTCTGACTTATTTGTATGCGTCTCTTAGAATGGTTGAGGGAAAAAAGAAGGCGGAAAAACTTAATGGAATTTTCTCATTGTAAGCGCTTCAGATGTTGCTTAATTGAGTGTTCAGCAGGTTGGGCAGGCTGCTACCTTGTTTGAACTAAAGGACCAGGGCTCCAGTAACAGCAAATTCTATCAAAGCAAATCTACTTTTCGGAGAGACCTTTCAACAAGTGCTAATTCCCCCACCCTTTCCCTTTAGGTCACTTGAATTCTGTGCACTTTTAAAATGATACCTAAACAGGTGTTCTAATAAAGTGATATTGTTTAAGCCCGATCTCCCCAGTGGAAATCCACTAACCATGCAAGTGGGAATGCAGTATTATCCCCAAGAGATACTGTGGTTTCAAGCATTCTGTATGTTCAGTTACTACTCCTTTGGTCGACCTAGTCCATTAGTTTAAAAAAAGGAACTGCTGGCAATCTATGGATGTAATCATCACACACTGGGCAAGGCTTGACAATTGCTTTGGGTGGTTGTGGGTGGGGATTGGTTTTGTAAAATGGATGGCAAGAACAGCTTCTAGAAAGTGCTTTATCTGCAAGCATTGTATGTGGTTTCATTTACATTGATTAAATAGATTTAAACTTACCTGGAAGGCTATAAGTTTTGCCTTTTGAGACATTGTTGTGATTGTATCTCTGCCTGCCTGTCTTTGGGAGGGAATGTGTTCTCTGACATATGAAGAGCATTGGCCTACAGATAAAAACATTTTAACTTTTTATGTTGATAGTTCTGCTGTTTGTTCCAGTAAGAACATATTATAGGAGCACGCTGTTTTCATTAAGGTGATTGGTTCTACCCAACCATGTTTATTTATTCCCAATTATCCAAGACCTAAGGGCAGATTCATTCATACCCATAACATTGATGGGATGTAAAACATTGAGCTAGTGAGCAGCAGGGCGGAGCCATAACTGTGTCTTCAGGGATCACAGTCCAGTGAAGAGCAAAGCTGTAAGACAAGCAGAGCTGTAATGATAAGAAAGCGGCTGTGATAAGAGGGGTGCAGAGGGTGGTGGAGAACAAGTGGAGCTAGGTGGGGCTGGTGGATCAGGGAGAACTTCGGGTGGAAGAAGTTCCCGAAGTGGCCTTGTTGTGGGGTGGGGGGGGTGGGGTGGGAAATCAGTGGTCAGAGAAGAAATGATTCCAAGAGGCAGGTGAGGAAGAAAGCTTTCTAGTTGAGAGGATGGCGTGGGTGCTTTCGGCTTACAGGAATCTTGCCCAAAACAAACAAAAAGAACCTCATGTATTTTTATAACTTTACAGATAGCACAAAGCACTTAGTTCAGGAAACGCCAGCAAACAGACAGGGTGTTAAACTTGCAGTTTTTGAGATAACTCTTCTATGGCCCTTATTGGGGTGGTAAGGAGACTAATCAGACACAGACAGGCTGCAGGGCCCTGGAAGGCCTGTGGGGAGACCCCACAGAGGAAATCCCCTAGGGTGGGGCTCTGGGCTGTCGGATAGGTGGCTGCCTGGCACCTCCGTGGGCTGTCGGCCTGCCTCCATCCCATCCTAGAGGGAAAGCTTGGTATAGGTGATACTTTGGAGAACCACAAATTGCTTTGGGTGGTTGCAGGTGGGGGTAACAGATCAGTGGCCTTTTAGTTCATTTTGCAATAACAAATACTTCAAATGCCTCCCCCATTATTTCCTTCCCACCCCCCACCCCCGAAAATGGCAAATCAGTAATATGAACGCATTCTCTGAGTTGATAAGGAAATACGAGCTTGCTTTTTCACTTATCTACCAGAAATTCTCACACCAGGAAGACTAAAACAATAAAGGTGTATCTCTGAAGGTCAATAAATCAGTGTTTTATGAGGCCATGAAAAGGGGAGTTCCAAAACAGGGTCTCCTTTGCAGAGACTGTTGTTTTAAGACAGTGCTGCGGGAACTCTATCTGCCATGTCAGTATTAAAACTCCCCCCACTGGATTTTCCTATTTTTGAAGTGCATGGAAAAAAGATGAGTGTTTTCCCCACGTGGTGTGTCCAGCAGGCTGGGAACACTGTCCAGGCTGTTCTTTTTGCCAAAGAGGGTCTGCATCCCGCCCTGATGGTCATCAGCTCTGCAGGTGACCTGGAGCCACTCCCCAGGACATCTACCCTCTGGCCAGGTGAGAGGGTGGCGTGCCTGCCGTCTCCCTGCCGCGGCCTGACCCCAGTCCACAAGGGGAACTTCCAGCTCCATGGAGCGAGCACACGGCTCCCTGACCCCCTCCACGCACCCAGAGCTGACGTGGGTAGGACTCTGCCCACAGGCGGTTTTGCCTCCAAGCACCTTTACGTTCTCCACCTGGTTGTAGGACGTCCTTCGCCTTCCATGTTTCCTCTGGTTGCCACGTGAGGGCTTCCTTTAGCATCTACTGCTAGAAAGACAGCGTGGGCTCAGGTCACCCTTTCTGCCCCAAAGCACTGAGACCCAAGAAACCAAGAGGGAGACGGTGTCTTCAGCGAAACGGAAGACCGTGCCCGTCTGAAGTTCTTAGTGAGCTTTTGAGGTTTAATGCTGAGTGGGCGGTGAGCGAGATGACACACCGTCCCTATCTCTGTCCTCATTCTGAGAGCCATGCTCAGGCTGCTTCCTGCCAGCGCCGCTCTCCGTCTGGGTCGCCGGGGGCTGGCTGGCGCTGCTGTCGTCCCAGCAGCTCCCCGGCCACAGCCACGCCTGTTCTTTCTGGGTGTGTGCCGATAACCCCGTCTCTGTGCTTGTTTCCTGGGCTGCCATAGACTCCAGCCTCCGAGCTCAGGGCCTGGCGTCCACAAGGAGAAGTGAAACGCGTTGGTGTTACGTGTGTTGGTTTCATTTCAACCAAGTGAGCACCCCCTCCGCGTGGGGCGTGCGGCGGCAGGCGAGGGGGTGCACATCGGGGCACGGCCTCGTTTCTGGAAGCGCAGTCCAGACCCGTGCAGCAGTTGGAATGACGTAGGGCGCTTGTGTGACTGGGGGCGTGTTCACAGTGTGGCGGACAGGCAGGGCGGTCACCGGCCTGCAGGGGTCGGGGAGAAGGCCCATGCTTCCCAGGCACCCCAGGAGGGATGAGAGGGCCGCATTGGAGCCAGGGGTTCCAGGTGGCTAGTGCCCTGTGTGCTGGGACTGGCGGGTGGGACTGGCAGGCAGGCTGACAGTGCAGTGTCTTCAGGGAACTCGCCCAGGTTCAGCATCCGGGAGTCCCCGGGCACGCGGGCGGAGGGAGGCACAGCCAGGCGCAAGGGCCTCGTGTGCAAGCACGGGAGTTGTGATTTTATCTGGGCGGGCTGGGGGCGCGGGGGGACGTGAGCACAGTGGTGTGTGGTGGGAGGAGTGTCCGGGGTGGGTCCACGGGGCAGTGAGGAGGCCACTGACCTGGGGACGAGCTTAGTAAGGGCTTGAATCAGGTCAGCGCGGTGGTGAGGGAAAGGAGAACCGAGTGTGGGAGCCACGCAGAGCCAGCGCGGCTGTGCTGGTGCCGACAACACGGGGGCAAAGGATGTGGGCTGGTCAGACCTATTGTTAAAAAAAGAAAGATGTGGTAGATATCACAGCAAATAGCTGACTCTTCAGATTGTCTTTTTCAGTTTACTAAGGAAATTTCTGTCTTTCTCCCAGTCAAAATGTTGGGCAGGTTCAAGTGAAAAGAGATTTCTTTTCTGAACAGTAATGGAGGATGACGTGTGGGCTGTTGAATCTCAGCTGCCTTGGATTCTTTTACTGGGGCGCAGCAACGGGGGTCCTTAAATTCCATGGAGGTAAACAAGCTCAAAGCCCCAAGGCGTTGGGATCCGCAGGAAATTTGTGTGCTCTGGAAGTTAGAGCCGTTTCCTGACCCAAAGGTGTCTTAGAAGTTTCAGGATGCAGGCAAGAGCTCCGAAACTCAGGACTCAAGCCAGATCAGCAAGAGGGTCTCGAGTCCGAGCAGGTGTGACCTGACCCCTCGGCCTCCCACGCTGGCCTCCCGCAGGTCACCTGCCCCCAGCAGAAGTCATGTTTACCTTGGACCCACAGCTTGGCAAAACGTTTCGCTTGCTTAAAGCACATTTTCCTGGTGGATTGCTGGTGCCTGAGATGAGCACTTCACTTCCTCTCTGCGCAGCCCCCTTACCCCTCCCGCCCGCTCTGGCAGGTGACACTGGCCCCTGGGGCACAAATGCAGTCAGAGCTGCCAGGTTTTAAAGCAGCAGGAAGAACTGACTGCAAAATCTACCCTTTCAGTTCACTGGAGTAATAATAACTTATTACATTTCCTGCTCAGTGTTGAGAGGACAAGAGCCACTTCCCCCAGCTACCAGAAATTTGAAGACTTTTCATTAAAAATGAGGAAGAGTAAGTCTTCAGTCTTTGCAAATGGGATCGTCAAAGCTGGCACATGGGAAGAAAGGATGTGTGGTATTGCGTAAGTGCTGGCTGCTCTGGGTTCTCATTAACAACCCCCAAATGGGAAATGACCCACTTCCCTCAGTTATGGACTTAAAAACCACCACCACCACCACAAACCTGCATTACTCTTTGTAATGTACTTGGCAACTCACTGAAAAGTGTATCCTTCAGGAGCACTCACAGCTGCCCAATGCACGTCCAATGGGAAGAAAGCTACAAGGGTCCCCTCCACCTCTGAATGTTGTCCCCAAGGTATAAAAGCAGGCTCGCCTCGGAGACTTTCACGGTAATTGAGATACTCTTGTCTCATTTTTAAAGTTTAGCAGAGATTATTCTCATCGACCCTTGCTAACCCAGTTGATCGTTTAATAATTCTCAATGTCAGGAACTTCCCCCAGCAGACCTAGACCTAATATGTCATAATTTGACCCCATTTCCTCAAATTTGTTCTTTTATAGGGGTTAAGCTCAGTTGGTCGATGTCATCTTTATTTTAATGTTTCTATTGTTGAAGATTGTTAGCCCACAACTTCCCCTTGTTATTCATGGTAGTGCCTTAACCTCTCCATCAGCTTGTCGTCCTTTCAGTTCAGTGGGTACCTCTCTTGCCCCATCCTGGCAAAACGCAGAAGCAAACCAACCAAAGCCCACAAGGCACTGGAAGACCTCGGCCTTCACCTGCACAGGCTCTGCCCCGACAGCTCCCCTGAGGGCGGGGAAGGTAGCGACACCAACAGTCCCCAATCCCTGCCGCGTGTGGCTCTAATGCACTGCGAAAGAGGAACAAGGGCGACGCCAGGGGGACGCCGAGGGGGCCGGGGCTGACGAGAAGTGGGTGGGCAGTGCTCGCTCCGGCACTGGGGAGGCGGGCGCGCTTCTGAGAGCAGAGCACGCCGGGCAACACTGTCCCTGTCCGGACGTCTGCGGCCCGGGCCTGCGAGGGGACCCCCGGGGGGTGCAGCCAGCTGGCGAGGCAGGGGCTGAGTCGTGAGGGGCTGTGTGAGCAGACCTCAGGACGTGGGGCTCTGCCCTGTCGCGGGGTGCTCCCTGGACCCAGCGTTTGTCGGACCTGCAAGTGGGTTGGAAACGCACCTTTTGTGGGCCCCCCCTCCCCGAATCGGGTATTCTGGGGGTGGGCCCGCAGTCTGGTTTAACGCCTCCGTGGGGCGGTCGCATGCCTGCTCAGTTTGGGAACTGCTGTCGGCCAAGGGGTTCCGGGAACAGGTGCTGAGCCCCGCTCTCAGTCACCCAGGACTGATGAATGTGTGTTAAGAGCCCCTGCCGTTTGCCGAGTCCCTCCTGGGTGCCAGCCGTGCGCTGGGTGCGTTACAGAGATTATCTCTCATCCTCAGTGGGGGGAACTGAGGCCCAGAGAGGCTAAGTCACTTGCCCATGTGTGCACAGCTCCTAAGTGGCAGGCTGGAACTCCTCCCAGGCGTTGCTCCAGTGGCGTGGTCTTAACCCCTCAGGAAAACTGCTTATACAGGCAGCTGTGGGATGGTGTGGGGAGCAGAGGAAGAGCCCCCCGGGAGTGGCGGGACAGAAGCAAGCTTCCTAGTGTCTGGGGAAGTAGTGTCACCAGCCTGCATTTGTGAGGTCTGCTCATTGAGGGCTTTCTGTTAATGACTGTCCTTCAGCAAAAAGAAAAATGCTGTGATTTGAAGGCTCATTGAGTGGAAACAGGCACCCTGAGTACTCGCAGGGCAGGGTCCGTGTGCCAGTTGATCCCTGACTCAGAGGGAAAGGAAATGTGACACATTGAATAATCTCTGCCACTTCCTGAAGCAGAGGCATCTCTGAGTCCTCCGTACCCCCCCACCTCTGACTAGAAATAAGCCTTAGTGTGCAATGGCCCTGCTCCCCACCTGTCCCGACAGGTGACTGGCGTGTTGACCCTCCTCCCACCACCTGCCAGGCTCTGTGCTGAAATGGGGGGCGGGGGGCAGAGGGAAGGGAGACAAGGCCTTTGAGCCCCAGGGCGGTGTACAGTGAGAGGTTAAATGTAGTTCTATTATCTTTTAAAGGTTCTCTCTGTCTTAGTATCATAATTACAGTGCATTTGTGGACTCCTCTCTTGGCCCCAGTGACCTGGGCTCCAATTTTAATCTGTCTTCCCTGACACAAATCTAAACCATTTCCATGACTGACGTTTTTTTCAGCACCTTGATAGGCACTCCCCTACGTAGCAGGAGAAGAGTTGGAATCAGGAGGTCTGCACATGTTTAGCCTCTGGGTCCCTGTCAGGCCTCAAGCCTCTTCTCAGAGTGTCATAGGGAGCCGCCAGTGGGACTCGGGTCGGGGAGAACACCGTGCTCCTACTGCGCGCAGAGCCCGCCCCACCCCACCCCCCGGGTGATTCAAGTCAGTGAGAGCACAGCTGGGTTCTTGGACTCAACCTTTAAGCTCTTCATTTCTAATGGTCACAAGGTTTAAGCGTTTAACAATGGAACCGTGAGAAATTGCCCCTCTTCTGATGGGCTCAGGCTTTCCATGTCCCAAGGGAGGTCCCCGTGACCAGGCCATTGAGTTCCCATTTATGTGTAAAATTACAGATGACCAAAGCACCAGCGTGCACGCGGGACTGCACAAAGGAGTCCTCACAGGTGAGGAAATGCAGACATGATGAGCACCCCCTGAAGGGTCAGGGGCGCCGTGTTCGCCAGCATGTGACAGGCAGGAGAGGCCAGGAGAGCTGTGCTGTGTGTCAGTCAGGCAGCTGGTGTTCTCTGTGAGAAGAGAAGGTGGGCCCTGGAGGAGATTTCTCATCTTGGTTTTGCAAGTCCTTTCCCCAGCGTATCTCTGATTGTGCCCCACATTGGTGGAGCCTTTCCAGGTCCATGCTTGGGAGTGTGATTTTGATCCAGAACCAGTGGGAAACTTCCAGTCTTCTGTGAAGGGGAATTGTGACATCCCAGCCGTCCTTCAGGAGAAACGATGCATTGATGTAACAAGAGCCTGAACATCTGTTGTGTGCCCAGCACTGGTCAGTGTGCTCATCACTAACTACTACCTCTGGGTGAGGATGCTGAGAGGTTAGGAGCCTCAAGTCTCGTGCGCCGTGCAGCAGGTGTTTTTCATCAGGGCCAATCCCCCTCCTCTCCTACTCAGGATGAATGGGGGAGAGGTGACTCTCGACCTTCATTATCTGAATGGAGGTGACTGTGCAGTGTTTAGAACATGAGGAAATTCTGGGGTTTGGTAATTTCTGACCTTTCGACTCAAAGACCAGCAGTGACAGCATCACCTGGGAGCTTGTTTGAAATGCAGACCCGCAGGCCCCACCCCAGACCCACTGAACCGGAATCTGTACTTTAATAAGCTTTCCAGGTGGTTCTTGTGCACGTTGCTGACTGAGAAGCACTGCTCTGTGAATGTGGGAGTGCTCTGTGAATGTGGTGCAGTGCATGGCTCACAGGTTCTCAGTGGACATTGATGGGCTGAGTTTATTTTAGAGAAATCTTTAGGTCAGTCATGGCTAGGATGAGAGAAGATAAATATCAACTATGTTAATCAAAGAAAAAGAAGAGGGACAAGTTCAAAAGAGCTCAGGGGAAGCGCTCGGTGGGGGTGCACAATCTTGAAAGGCAAGATGGATGGAGGGTGTCTAGCATAGCAATGACGACTCCAGAGGCTAGGGCCGTGGTGTCTTGTGCCCCCAACCCAGCCACCATGAGTACGAGGCCCTCCCTCTGCATTCTCCCCTGGCGTCCAGCATTCTGTGTGCTCCTGTTCAGTAGCCAGCGCTGGCCTAGTTCTTCGGGGAACGTTCTCCACGAGGAGCTTCTAATCTAGTTGAAGTCCCTGAATGTGGCCAGTGGAGGGTAGGAAGATGTGAATACGTGATATGCATGGTAGAAAGTCAGGAAGGGTAGAGGGTTTTGTGGGCCAGAGTCCCCAGGTCTGGCTCCTCAGCAGAGGCCAGGAGGGAAGGCTGGCATTTGGATGGGCAGTGCAAATGGGAAGGGCAGAGCAGGGCTCGGGGCTGAGTGAGTGTGGTCCTAGACCGGTGTGTGGGTGAGCAGTGTGTGATCGGCAGGCACAGGTAACCCAAAAGCAAGTCACGGGGCCTTGGGATGCCAGAGAGCATAGAGTTAACCAAGAATACCTGGCAGGGATCATCCTGGAAGCACTCTGAGGACATCTAATGGCAAGTGTTGGGGACAGGTGAGTTGGGGATGATACATGGTGTGCTGCAAGTGCATGGAGGCGTGACCGAGCAGGCCTGAGGCCTGGGGAGCTAGTTGAGGAGCCAGGCTTCGTTTTGGTCTTTAACACCCTCTCGATCTCGGCATCACCTGGGAGCTTGTTAGAAGTGCAGCATCTCAGGCCCCTACCCCGACCCCCTGAATCAGAACGTGCATTCTAAATAAGATTTCCAGGTGATTCTGTGCACATTTGAGAAACACTAGACTTTACCCTGAGGGCCAGGGCTTAGTCCGATCCTCTTCCTGGCCACTTCGGGAGTTCATGGCCTTATTGGCTTGGTGCTCCCCCAGAAAAGAGGCAGAGCCTAGGGGGGGCCCTGGGCCTCTAGCAGACCAGTGATATTTAATACAGGAAAGAAGAGAGAACAACTCTCATCACAAATGTGTACAAGTTTAAAAAAAAATCTAAGAATGGGGGCCTGGCAGGGCAGGGGTGCCTAAAACCCTGGGAGAATAAAGGGTCTTTCACTGGTGCTTTTGCAGATCGTGTTGAGTGGTAAGACAAGGACCCTGGTGACTGTGTTTAGGAAACAAACCTTCCTTGCACTTTCATGCCAGGGAGCCCACAGCTGCAAACTTCTTCCGCGCCTTATCTCTCTGGAAGACAAAGACACTAGCAATTAAAGTTTTGAAATGTAAGGTTATTTCTTCATTTTCCCCTGGGCCATGTGTTTTCTTTTCTAGGAGCAGAGATAATAAATGCATTGTGAGAAGAGTGAGAGGGTTGAGTAAAGATCCATAGACCTTTGATAGGCTCCTGTCTGAATAAGTACAGCAATCTTTTTTTTTTTTTTCCTGTAAGGACCATATCTGGAATTCAGTTGGTCAGTTACTCTACCTTTTTAAAATCAATCCTAAGTCAGATTATTTTCTGTGCATAATACCTATTCCAAAATTATCTGTGGCAAAATGGTTAAGAGTAAATTTTATATTATGTGTATTTTTAAAATCTCAAAACTAAAAATTAAAACCAAATTGTCTATGGCAAATACAATTACTGCCTGGTAATGAAAATGGCAGAAGGTGCTTATTACTTAAACCTCAATGGAGTAAAGCAGGGTCCCCTACGGACCTACAGTCAGTATCATGCAGTCCTAGTGCTGCAGGTGTATGTGAGCTCATGATTTGGATAAACTATGTAATCAGTGGTGGGACTTTATCTCCCTCCCTCCCTTCACTGCACTGGTCACACAGGCCTTCTTGCTGTTCTGATCCCTCCCAGGCCCTTTGCAAATACTTTTTACATCCACCAGGAATACTCCTGACCTTGCTATTCATTTGGCTTGTTCTGTCACTTCATGCAGGTCTCCACTGGTGTCACCTTTTCAGACAGGCTCCCCACCATCATCCCATCACCTTACTTACCCTGTTTTGATTTTTTTCGTAACGATTATTACAACCGGACTTCATTATTTGTTTGTTTATTCTCTTCTCCCATGGACTATAATGTAAGCAAGGACTCTCTTTCTCTCTGTCTAGTGTCCATCTAATGCATCCATAGAACTTGAAGTTGTCTCTGACACGTAGCATATGTTCAGTAAATATTAAAATTAAATTACCCCCTAAAGAAATTGCAGGGGAGTTGAACAGACATTTGTCCAAAGAAGATAAACAGATGGCCAAGAAGTGCGTGAAAAGATGCTCAGCCTCTTTAGTCATTAGGGAAATGCAAATTGAAACCACCATGAGAGACTACTTCACACCCATGAGGGGAGCATTACTGAAAAACCAGAAAGTAGCAAGTGTTAATGAGGATGTGGAGAAACTGGTACTCATGCATTGTGGGTGGGGATGCAGCCACTATAGAAAGCAGTTCGATGCGTGCTCAAAGAGCTAAATGTAGAATTACCGTGTGACTCAGATACGGACTCCAAAGACTTAATAACATGGACTCAAAACAGATGCTTGTGTGCCAGTGTTCACTGCAGCGTTACTCACAATAGCAAATGGTAGAAACAACCCGAGCGGCCCGTAACAGATGAACGGATAAACAAAGTGTGGAAAAGCCACGCAGTGGAGTGTTATGCTTCCCTAAAAAGCAATGACGTTCTGGTTTATGCTACGGTACGGTTACGCTAAACGAAATAAGGACAAATAGTGTATGACTCCACTTATATGGGGTACCTAGGGCAGTCAAATTCATGGAGGCAGAAAGTGGAAAAGAGGTGACCGGGGGCTGGGTGGAGGGGAAGACAGGGGAGTTAGTGTCTACTGGTTGGAAGTTTCTGTGGTGACGGTTACACAGCCTTTTGAATGTCCTTAATACCACTGAACTGAACACTAAAAAATGGTGAAAATGCTAAAATTTTTAATATGTATTTTACCGCAATCAAAAAAAGTTTATAATCAAAGTGCTCCAAAGTTAAAATGCATAAAGGCATTGGAAGGACAGACATAGAGCCAAAGGCGCTGTTTCACAGCGGGAGACGGCCCTTTCGCACCGCCCCAAAACAACGAAGTGGCCCCACATCCGGAGTGGCTGTTTTACGGTAATGATCTGTTGTTACTTTCTACTCTGTGATGCCTGTGTCACCTGGCTTGCACAGAATATACAAGAGACAGAGCTTTTGAAGAGACTGAGGCTTTCTATTGGTAAACCCTAGGCTAGACCAAAATGTGTCTTCTGTCTGTCATTATGTGAAAAATTATTTTACAAGGTAAAGGCAAATGATGCAGACAGAGGAATGACTGGCCTTACGCCATTATTTTATCAATTCACAACCTCTTTATGGGGGGGGGGGGGTGTCTGTAAGTGGGGAAGGGGTGGAATCCTATTTGTGGTTTTCAGTGAGACCAGTAGGACTTGATCAGCTGTGACAAATGGTGAGTGGGAGTTTTAAATACTCTCGCTGGAAATATATTCATAATATGCATTGTAGAATGCCCCAAACCCTTTAGTAGCAGGTCAGTTATAATACTGTTTGTGACAGTCCTCATTTTTTTCACAACCTCCTCAAATTGGCCTTATCTTTTCCTATTGTAGCAATCAGAGAATATTTGAGCCTCACTTTTGGCAGCTGAATTTTTTTTTCCAAGAGCTGCATGTGAAATACACTTCTGTGAAATGGATTATATTCTAAACACTCAGAGTTTTCTGTTGTAAACCTTCTGATTCTCTGTATCCATTTCCGTTATGATGTAAACCAAGGACCTGGCTGGTATAACTCAGGGTCTCCACACTTCTAATGTGTTCCATATTTCAGTGGTCTCCCAGGTGGGGTGAACGCACCCTGGGGAGAGTACCAGTGATCCATTGGGGTGCTCAGGAGGTCCCCCAAAAGCTGCCCCTTTATTCTCTTTATTTCTTTCATTTATAACATACTATCTTTATAAATACCTGCACAATGTGCTGAAGCGCGAGATGTGAAGCTTTGGTTTGTGCAAAAGAAAATTGAGTCTCTTTTCTTCATAAATCTGTAAATTTGAAATTCTATCTTATCAAGTTTATTTAAAATGAAAATGTCTAGAAGGGCATTCGGTCATAACTCAGTCATGTTCTAGCCAACAGAATCACTGACAGATAATGCTCTAGCAGCCTCCCTGAGTAAACTGTCCCCGCATTCACCCAGGAGGCTTTTGTCACTGACTGAGACCTCAGACAGATGGGCACTGAAATGACTCGGACCCAGTGTCACGGAGTCAGTCCCATGAGAAAGCATGTTATTATGTGAAATCAAACATGCTTTTAAAAAAATTAAACCTCTTTGATTAAAACACACACTCTTCCAGTCACCCCACTGACACACCGTGCCATCGGCTTTTATTTGTCACGGCCGGCTTAAGAGCAAACAGGGAAACTGTCAGGCCTTCAGAATTTGTCAGCAGGTCCCCTTTCTGCCTTTCCTCCCCGCTTTCCCCTCTCTGATGCCCCCCTTGCCATTTACCCCCGTGGGGAATGATCTCAGGAACGGATGCTTGCTAAACCCACTCAGGTGTGCTCACTAGCATCGCCCCCCACCCCCATGGCTGCAGGCCAGGTGTGTGCCTCTGTGCTGAGTGACTAATTTGATTACTTCATTCTCTCAGTTGCCTAATAGAAAGGTCTTCAGCTTCAAATGAAGAAAGCAGAACTTTTATTGAGTATTGCCACTTGCCTGTTGCACATTGTTTACATAAATTACCACATGGGCTCCTCCGTGCAGTGTGGGGGTGGGGGCACGGTTATTGGCCCCATTTTACAAGAGAAGAGACTAGGGCTTAGAGTTGGCTTCCCCCCCTTGCCCTCCACTTGTAGAAATGCAGACGGTTTTATTAAAGAAACGTCAGGCACTCCTCTGTCTGGGCCATGCTGGAAGCCCGATTCTGAGCGCTGGCCTGTGTGGAAGCACCTTCCTGCACTGAGCGCTCCTGTCTGACCATGGGGGTGCCCAGCCAGGTCTCCTCCTCCCGCCTCTCCAGCACCCCAGGGACCGCGCTCCCCTCCTCAACCCCGTGTTCCCCCAGCGCCTGTCTCTGCTCTGCTAAATTTCTGCATTCAGGCAGGTCACCCTTTATTTAAGTTAGTATTTAATTTTTCTTTTTTTCTGTGGAGACCTGCCCTTTCTGATTTCTGAGCGCCAAATGCCTCCCAGATTGTTTCCACTTCCAGTCATGAACTTTTCACCGAGAAGCACGATGCTGCGATACTTTTTTTCCGTTCACAGACATATGACTGTGCCAGGATCGAAAATAGAAAGGTAGTTAGGACAAGACCATCTGGAAACTTCTGGAGAAAAGGCACTAAGAAACGGGCAAAACCTGCCCCCAGAACGTCTCCGTGTAAAGGGTCTGCGTTTGACTCACTGAAACGAAAGCCTTTCCCGGCTCGTCTCCTCCGCCAGCTGCGAATAGACAGTCACAGCAGTGGACAAGAAGCGACGGCGTTCGTTTGTGGGTTATTCTGCCTGGTCATGCTGCCTTTTATTCATTTGTTTCTAAAAACAGAGGGCTTTATGGACAAACAATTTTCAGCGTGACACTGTCATAGTGAAGAAGCTGTCTTGAAGTTCTGGGGACACAGTCACTAGAAATTGGTTTGTATTGTATCCTGCACAGGAGCAGTTTCAATGGAGACTTTCGTTAAGGATTTTCCTTTAAGGAGCAGCAGCACGATTAAGTGAGGTGCTATTTTTACATTTAGTTTCTCTCTTAACGAAAACCACGTCTTTCAGTTCTACGGTTTCATTCAGAAATTTGAAACCGTCTTTACTTAAATTATAGCCAGATTCTCCAGTAGTATAGTCACCAGTGATGTTTTGCACAGCAAAACCTATGGAAAAATCCCTCTTGGTTCTTCTGGTTGGGTTCTTTTCTCTTTGATTGGACAGGGGGGCCAGGCTTCTTTTTGCTTTGTTGTCACCATGAATTTTCAGCAGAGCAAGGAAGAAATTTTAGTATTCATAACGACTTTCAGTACAATAGCTTCAGTTAACAGCATGGAAAATAAATATTTAAGTCAACCTTCCCTACAGGATTCTAAATGCAGATCCACTAGTGTCTGTACTCCACTAGCAGAAATGTTCTGTTTGTTCAGTTTAGATCCCCCTGGAAAGAAATCCACGTAGCTTTATAAAGAGAATTTTGATTTACGGTGTATCGTCTTCCTCCTACCTCCCAAAGCCTTATGCAAACTGTGGACATGCTTATTCCAGAAGAGTCTGTGAGCCATTCAGATATATGCCCTGAAACAAATATATACACAAGAAAGTGAGGCAACTGAAGGCCAATGAATTAAATGTATCATCTTGCCAGTTTACCTCCCTTAAAAAACAACAAAAAACTTTGCAAGGACTTCATATGGGAAGAAGAATGTAAAGGGTTTTTGCTATAACAGACTCCAGTGTTCCTCATCAGTTCTGGGGAGGTCTGCTACAAAACAAACTCTGTGAGCCAAACATTATTTTTGTGGTTTACTGATTAAGAACTGTAGTAGGGCCCTGTCAATCCATCGCTGTTTTCTACAAGACTTCCAAGTAGCAGAAGTCAAATTGTATTCATCCCAGCACAAGTGCTACAAACAGACCTGATCCCAACTGGTCTCTACGACAACTGTTATATACAACTGTCCCCTGAATGGACCACAAATCAATGCTTCTGCACAAGGATGCCTGAGGGAATGGTGACACTGGTTACCTGTGGGAGGGCGGACTGGCAGAAGGCAGCAGGGAGACCCCCCAATATCCTGTTGTACCTTCTAAGTTTCTTATCATGTGACTATTCTTTATTCAATAAATACAAAATTTAAAAGTTCTGCTTTATTTGGTTGATGAGATCAGCTATGGTTCAAAAGCTCTATTGTTTTAGAAAACAAGTCACTCTTAAAGATGAACTGGAAATTAATCTAGACAACTAAGAGTTTGTACATCTCAACTCAGTTACCAAAGGCCTCCTGTTGCTACAGGACACCGAGAGGGGAGTGTAGGTGCCTGTCAGAATCACCCCAGTAACTGAAACTCTGCAGCCTTATGCTAAATTCCCCCATTTCCTGGGAGATTACTCCCATAATATTGAGGCAAGATCATGTTTGTTTGTTTGTTTAATCAAATCACTGTCTTATACGGATTGCTATCAATGAGAGGCATCACCTCACAACCCTTGGGAGCTCGGTTTTGGAAGATGGAGTGGTCCAAATTCTAAGCAGTTGGAAGGGGTGGGGGCTTGAGCAGCCTGGGGGCTCTCCCCAGATGCGGTGAGACAGTAGGTAGGGGAATTAGAGTTCCTTAGGCTAAAGGAGGGTCAGACTGGGAGTGGCTGAAGAGCATTTATTCATTCATACAAAAAGTGCCATTCAGAGGATATACTTGGCAGGACAGCCAGCCAGAGGGAGACTGACATGAAGGAGAGCCAGCACAGGCCAATCAGAAACGGAGCCCAAGGAGGCGGGACTCGGGGGCTTGGAGTCTGGGAGTCAGGAAGGTAACGCCTGTCTGGGCTCCAGTATTGAGACAAGTCATCGCGGGTCAGCAAAAGCGGGACAGGCAGGGTGTCAGAGATCTGGATTTCCTAATTGTTACAAACACCGCGGGGACTGCTGTGTAGACAGCAAAGCAGAGAGCCTGTTCCTGGAGGCGGAGCCTGGGAGCAGTGGGGGACCAGCCCGCAGCCCGCTCCGTGCCATTCCAGGCCTGGTTGCTGCACAGCCCTGGTACAGAGGGTTCTCCTGGTGCTGGGTCCCTGCACGCCGCCGAAAAGAAAGCTGGAAGCAGGCAGCCAGGACAGAAGAGCCGACAGGACAGCAAAGGCACATCTTGCCTTTTCCTGAAGGTGCAGGCACCTTAAGAGAGTTCTCCAGATTCTTTTTATTTAACCCCCAGACCCTGTTCCCTTAAATACGAGGGCTGTCCGGAAAATATCCAGCCAGGCAGTATGAAAAGTAGAGGCACTTATGGCTGGATTTTTTCCAGACTGCCCTCTATGCCTATGTATGCATGTTGCCTTTTAAGTCTTATATTTCTGGCCATTTTGAAGGGTGAAGGTCAAAATATAGAATGTAACTAGAGAAGGCAGTAGGGCCCTGTGAGCCAAGCTGGTCCAACCTGCAGCCCACGGGCCGCATGCGGCCCCGGATGGCTTTGAATGCGGCCCAACACAAATCCGTAAACTTTCTTACAACATTAGGAAAATTATGCATGGACCTTTTATAGCTCATCAGCGATCGTTAGTGTGAGTGTATTGTATGTGTGGCCCAAGACAATTCTTCCAGTGTGGCCCAGGGATGCAGAAAGGTTGTATGCCCCTGGTTTAAGCTGTACCTTAAATTAGATGAACACGGCGATTTTCTGTCTCGCCACAGCGCGTTTTCCCAGCAGCAAAATTGCTGCTGCTCCTTGAAAGACCTGGAATCCAGTAGCCCTGTCGAGTAGACATGTCAGTTTGGGGTAATGAAAGAAGTTCTGGAATTAGGCAGCAGTGGTGGTCACACAACCTTGTGCATACGCTGACCAGTGAGTTGTGGCCTTTGACGGGTGGATTTTGTGGTATGTCATTTATCCCCCCGTTCTAAAAGAAGAAGGCATGTCCAAGTGCACAGTCACAGTAAGCTTAGGAGACAGAAATGCATTGTCAGGAACGGTCCGGGAAAGTCTGTTTTAGAGAGAGGACATCTGGTCACCCCTAGAATCAGTGACTTCCCGTCCTTGCCAGGCGGTGAAAGCCCCTGGGCTGGAGGGCAAATGAGCTGCGTGAATCACAGCCACACTCCTACGCGTACAAACAAGTTGTCCACGTGTTCAGGTCAGACGATGCTCAACAGGAGCCCAGGGCACAGCCAGCAGCTGCTGACCATGTTCCTAGGCAGCGTCGCCTGCGCCAGGGGTGGCCCTTTAACAGATGCCCCTAAAAAGAATCTTTCTGTGTATGTCACGGAGACAAGGTATGTGCTCATCTTACAGAGACTGGTCAGCTTTCTTATGGGTCAGAAGCAATTGATAACCTTTCCCATCTGAAATATGGCCTCACCACGTATTTATCTTCTTCACCTCTGTCATCAGCACTGCTGCAGGGTGCACATGTCATTAGGCTCAGATAAATCCTGTTTGTTAGACAGATTTACACCGACCTCGTTCAGCATTACCATTTGCCTCCGTCCATCCTTCTGGGTGCAGACGTTGTGCTAGACACGGAGAAGGGTGCATCTGCCTGCAGAGACACAGATTGCTATAAAAACAGAGAGGAGGCCAGAAAGCAGGGCGGGATTCTTCCTAATGTCTACGGGGCTCGCTGTGCTGTCTTTAAGCCCCCATCCTGCAGGGAATGGGTAGGGATTCCCGATCATTGGTGTCCACAGGGAGTGTGTATCACTGTGCTCACCTCCCCCCACTCTGTTGATGGTCTCCTTGGTCACCCCACCACCCCCCTGCCATTTCAGACCTCAGTGCCTGTTTGAACCATTCACACTTCTTAAGGAAGTCTGCCTTACCTCCCCTTACCTGCACCAGCCAGTTTCTTTTTCCTCGTTGGGATGATTCCTGTTTATCCTGAGACAGAGCTCACTTGTCATGTCCCTTAGGAAACCAGCCCTGGCTTCCTTCAGCTGAGGTAGGGGCCCACCTGTCTCCGTCATAGCTCACGCCATGGTGTGTGTAAGCCCCCAGAGGGCAAGCTTTGTAACTGGATCCCCAGGACCCAGCGGGGAGCTAGATTGACTTGGTATGCACGATTTGATTTCTGTTCAGCTCAACCCAGCTATTCAGTTTCACTGTTCAGTTTCTAACATGTCAACAAGAGTGTTATTTTTTTATTTTCTCACACTGAGAAAGCTGACAAGGAAAAGAGCTTTTCTGGGCCACACTGATAAGAATCTCTAAGTGAAGTGTAGGGGACTTGGCTCTTTTGTTTTGCTTTATTGAGATGGGCAGATTCGGAAATGAACTTCTGTATGAACATAATACAAAAAGGAAACAGACTTAAGAAACCTTAAGCCGCTCATCTGGGGTCCCTCAGCCAATACAGTCCAGATTTCAGCACCGAGACCACAGAGTCCCTATGACACCTTGCTGTCCCACTTTTTGAAATTATGTGCACGTTTAAAACTTTAGAGGCTGAGCAGTATTAAACATCTTTTAGAAACCAGACATTGCTTGGAAAACCAAAGTTGACATCCCCAAGTAAAGTAGACAAATTATGTTCTACAGTCTTAAGACCAAAGGTGACTGAGAATATTGCCCACCATGTGACCCACAGAAGTGGGACCAGTTTTGTGTGTGGCTTGTGTAAAGCAATTTCCAACCTTCTTCATCCAATTTGTGATTTTTGCTTTAATTCTTTGTATTGCCACAAGCGTAACAAGAATGTTTTTAACATGTTTGAATGGACTTCCATGCCAGCATCAGTTGGTTTTATACATTCTCAGGGAGAACTGGGCTAGAACAGGACAGTGACTTCAGGGGAGGAGTGGTAATATTACATAGAGCAGGACTGCTTATGACCTATTTCTTTAAAAATGTAATTCACTTACCCCCTTCTTTGTTTTATTCAGAAGGAGCTGGTGCGTAATGTTTTTCCCATGTCCATTTCCTTTCAGGGGAGCTCTCAGATCACCCCTTCCTGTGCCAGCGAGAGGCATTATGAGCACTTGGGTCGGTGCTGCAACAAATGTGAACCAGGTTTGTACTTCTGAGCCACCTGTCACTGCCCTTAAAAGTGGGTAGGACTTTGACTTTTTTTTCATCTAAGGGATGATTTCTACCTGCCAGATGAGAAAAGAAATTGGATGGACGTATTATGGTCTGTCACTCTGAAGTCAAAAACCATTCTCTCAGGGATAAAATCACTTAAAAATCAAAAGCAGTTTCAGAGACTGGCACTCAGTTTATGGTGGAACACCGTTTTCCCAAACACTGGTTTTTGAGATGGGAAGAAGGTTTTTAAAACCTTATTTTGGCACTTGGTGATTCAAACTCTCAAAATAGGAATGCAATTCTTACTTAAAAGTGTTTTCACAGAAAAAAATTGGGGGAGGGAGGTGTGGATAACCATACTGGAATTGTTGCTGCTGAAAGTTGCCTATACTTTATTCTACCTTCTCCCTACATACCTGCTGAGGGGCGGGGGGTGGACTGGTTACCCCAAAGTTGTTCTGCCAGAATGCAGCCTAATAGCTCCACAGCCCCCAGCGACATCCTGAGTCCAGGGGGCCCTTGCTTATTCATTGTTCTGGGGACAGGAACATCTCTTTGAGGAAAAGGTGGGTACCTTACAACAAGACCTTTTAGATATTTCAGCTACAAATAGTTCTTGAATTTGCAGAACCGAGATCCCAGTTGTGTGCGCGTGCACCTGCACTGTCTGTGAGTCCAAGTGTGTGTAGGACAGGAGCGAACTACCCAGATTGACAGTAAGGGGGACTTTGAAGATAGGAGAGGAGGGGTGAAATGAAACCCCTGTTGCTTAGCCCCCAGGGAGCCTCTCAAGATCTGCAGGAACAAGTTTGAAAACCATCCTTCCTTTCCTCAGGCGGCAGAGGTGTGGGGTGGAGAAGGGTGATCGTTCACTTAGAAGACGAATAGATTGCTGTGACCCAGGAGGGGCCACTTTAGCCAGCAGGGAGCCCTGAAGAGCCCACCCCTGTGACATGTGGCCTTGTCTTGTGTATCATACCATCCGGGGGGGACTTCCTGGGATCATGGGCATGTAACTGGTCCAGTGGATTGGTCCATTTTTGTGGTTTGGTTTTCTGGGGGATACTTTTGATGGGTGTATTTTTCCCCTTCTAATTTAAGGGACGTACATGTCTTCCAAGTGCACGGCTACCTCTGAAAGCGTGTGTCTGCCCTGTGGCCGGGACGAGTACCTGGACACCTGGAACGAAGAAGATAAATGCTTGCTGCACAAAGTTTGCGATACAGGTGAGTCAGTCACCTCAGTGGGAAGCGTGGATCCACGATGTTTTTAGACACGGCAGTGTTGTCTCTTTGGGGGGCTCAGGAGGAAGTTTTGGCCATGGACCCTTGAAGGATGTGCCTCTGATCCCAGAAGCACTGTGTTAAAATTCTTCCTTTAGAATTTTGTTCTGGAATATGTCAGTGTAGCAGTTTCATCCTGGAACACATCTTACAGTTGAGAAGCTATTTTCACCCTGTTTCCACGTATGTTGTGTTACTTCATTTTCACCAAAGCCCCGGGAGGCAGCTGTGATGATTTCGTTTTGAAGATGAAGAAACTGAGACTCAGAGAGGTTGAATGACTTTAAGCTCAGCCAATGAGAAGCAGGACTCAGAACCAGATTATCTGACTTGCAAGTCATTTTTCCAAACCGTGAATGATTTAACTCTGTAGTTTGATCTTTTTGTCACACTACTACAGTTTTTATGTTTTGCCTCAAATGTTTAAAATGACAGCTTATTTGTAGGAATCAAAATATGTCTCTTAAGGGTCCATCTAGAGGTTCCTTTCCCTTTCTTTTTTTCTCTTTTTCCATTTAGTGGAAGATACTTTGTTGTTCATCCAAAAATCAGTCTGATTTTTGCTTGGTGTCATTTAACGTATTCTTCTGTCTCCTGTATTTCCTGCAACATGGTCATTAATCTAAGACTTATCAGATTGTGGTTAATCGTTTGCTTTGTTTTGTTTTCGGCCAGACTCCTGCATAGCTGGCATAATGGAGTTACGTCAGGGATGCTATCGTGGCTGCTCTTCTCTTCCTCTGTGGTATTAGCAGCTGCTGACGATTACGGCCTGGGTCCGTTTCCGTCAGGGGCTGCAGAGAGCTTGGCGTTCCAATTCCATCATTCCTCCTGCATTCCTTAGCTGGCATGCTTTATAAAGAGAAACTATCCTCATCGAATGTTTGTTACCCTGAGGTGCAATATATACAGGGAAGGCGGAGTGAATGCTTGTGACTTGGTTTACCACTTTTCAAAATAATGATTTGATCACCATGCTTTTTCCAAAGGATTTGTGTGAATATTACAAACTCGGGAATTTAGATGTACTTGAGGTGTTTCAGTCTGTTACCGGTTTTCCTGGTACTCACATTGTCCCATCTCCTCCACGTGGCCCCCACGTGTGACCCAACCCAGGGGTCTTTGAGAGTTCCCTCGCTTCCGGGCTCATCTTGGACATCCCCTGCCCTGCACCCGCAAGCAGCCCTTTGTGCAGGGACCCTTGATCACTTTCAGCAAAAAATCTTATTTAGTGACCTCAGTTTGCGTGCTAGGGCGGCTCACTGCTACTGATCAATCCTTTTTTGTAGGTTTTTCCCCCAGTGGGCAGAACTAAGAAATAGGTGGTTGTTTTTTTTTTAAACATCATAATTTTTCTGAGGTGTTAGAGGCACCTGGCAGATTTTGGTTAGAGAAGGTAATGTGGAAACTCCAACGAGCAGAACCATCTGATCAAATCCCCCCCCCCCCCCCCACTGCTTAGTAATGACCTTGACTCATTGCTGTCTCTCGGAAATAAAAATTCATTCTGTCTACTGCCAGAATTCATTAAAGCACAAAACCTGGTGCATTAAGGTATTTACAAGTAAACCAGAATGGTAGATCACCATAGGCTTACATTCACTCACATTTAGTGGAATGCTGGAATTAGAATTTTCCAAGGGGGTGACAGTGTCCATGCATGTTCCAGGCATCATGTGCATGTTTATGCATGCTGGCCTTGGTGTTGCTGAGCTGACCGCGGCCTTGGAGAGTGAACACAGAAGGGGAAGGAGATTTCTCCAAGTTCACCTTGCTCAGGCCCGAAAAGAATGGAAATAAGAAATGTCCCTCCCTACTGGCTATAACTTGAGACAGTGAAGGAGGGAACGGGTTTCGGTTTGTTTTGTTTTCCCTTGAAACTCTGTCCTGGTCAGCTCAGGCTGCTTGGACACAATGCCACAGACCTTTACGTCTCAGCGTTCTGGAGGATGGCAGTCAGAGATCAGGGTGCCAGCATGGCTGGGTTCTCGGTGAGGGCCCTCTTCCTGGCTTTAGGACGGCCGCTTTGTTGCTGTGTCCTCCGCTGGCGGAGAACAGAGAGAGGAAGCGAGCCGTCTGCCAGTTCCTTGTCTGAGGGTACCAGTCCCATTTAGGAGCGCTCCAACCTCATGACCTAATCACTTCCCACCATCACACTGAGGGTTAGAAGTTCAATATAGGAATTTTGAGGGGACACAACCATCAGTCCATCACAAACTCTTATAAGTATTCAGGAACATAAACTATGAGGGCCATTGGCACCGTCTAGGTGAACAGGATCCTATGGGGGTAGAAACTCTGTTTTACATATAATAGACTCTCAGTTAACCGGCACTCAAGCAACCAGCACAAAAAAATGTAAAAGTGTTTTTGCCGGTTGCTTGGAGTGCCGGGTACATTTATCCGGCATCTCCCAATCCCAGTGGGTGCCAGTTAACTGACAGTCTACCGTAATGTTCCTGTGTTGTATCGTGTGTGCATGTGCCCGTGCGTGTGCGTGTCTGTGTGTGCATGCTGCTGAGTTATTCACAGTAGTTAAGCTCTGTAAAGTTACCACGAACACTGAACTAGCAAGTACTGAACCATTGTTCCTAGGAGAAATACAGGTTCCTACCAGCCTCTGCTCACCACCTTTTTGTCAACTGATAAACATAACCTTGTTTCTGTTAAAGGATGCCTTATTTAATAAATATTTTGATTCATTAACATTGAACTCACAATCGGCAGCACTGTAACTCGTGCCTCAACAAAGTATGTCTAACACCCGTATTTTCTCCGTAAGACACATCACAGCCTTCTTGGGCTTAAAAGCACTAGACAGCACTTCAGCACTATGCTTGGAGACCATTTTAAACAGTGAAATCACCAAAAATAATAATAATAAAATCCACAAATAGGACACTAAAAAGACCACAAAAAGGACATCTTTCCAGTATGAGCTGAAACAAGAAGGCAGAATGTGTCACCTCATTATCCTTCAGCCAGGAACATGCACGTCAAGCGAGTGGCTCACGATTTTCAGTTCTGCACATGTCTGAGAATAACTGCGTAAGTGCCAGGAGTGTTGGTTTTAGGTTACAATGAAGGTTTAGCAAGCGGATGAAATTGCAGATATGAATCAGTGAGTAACTGTGAGCATTTGCCTCTATTGCACGCAAAGTGAAAAGGACCATGAGATTTGGGGTAAGAGGCACTCACTTTGCTATGTGTTGTAAGAAAAGAGACAAACATGTGAGCCTAAGTAGCTGGGGAGAGCTGAATTTCCAAGTGTGTCTTCAGACCCAGCCTCTGCAGTCCATCCACTTACCTAATTACACAACTACTTGTTTCCCAGACTGAGCAGCGCTGTGGCCCTGTACCGTCCCAGGAGGATTCCCCAGTCTCCAGAAACCCCGCTTCCTTGGGTCCTATCTAGCACCCCTGTTGAGACCCTCATATTTGAATTGACGCAAAAATCAAGAAACTGTGACATCTCTTTTGCATTAGTCAAAACAGTGATTAGAAACCCGCCATTCCTTAATTTTCCTACCAACTTGAAAACTGACTTAAAAAACAAAAAACAAACAAACAAAAAACCACAGGACTCTTAATTGAGAGAGAAGAAAACCCACTGGGATGTTTGACTGCGGGCTCGGGAAGCGCCCGTGTCCTGGATGGATGCCTCGCGGGCTGGGAGGAGGCTGGCGCTGGTCCTGGGTGGTTTGGGGCTGGTATTGGGGAGCTGCACGAGGTGGAAGGTGTGTGTACCCGTGCTTCCTCGAGCTGCCTCGCAGCTCTGTCTCTGTCGCCCGCAGGCAAGGCCCTGGTGGCGGTGGAGCCCGGCAACCTGACGACCCCGCGGCGCTGCGCATGCACGGCCGGCTACCACTGGAGCGAAGACTGCAGCTGCTGCCGCCGCAACGCCGAGTGCGCGCCCGGCTTCGGCGTCCAGCACCCGGGTACGCGGTCAGCTCTCGCCGAGCCGTGCGATCACCCCGCGGCCCAAGCGGCTTTGCGGGGGCTTCCCTGCGTCATCCACGCTCCGGGGCGCTAGGGGGCGCTGGAGGGTCCCCTGGGAATGGCGCCCACGTTGGGTGCGTCCAAGGGCGTGCGGGCGCGCGGCCCCCGTGCGCTTCTCCAGGCGCCTTCACCTGTGAAACCTCAGGCTCCCCACTTAGGAGGGAACCTGATCGTCAGGGGTCCCCCAGTTGTTTTTAAAGCTATGTCCCTCTCTTTCTTTAGCACAGTTTTGAAAAACTGTGCACCCCTTGTATATTTTTAAATGGATAGCTCAAATTTTTTAACACAAATGTAAGGATTTGCTAAGGACTTAGTTTCCAGAGAACCGTAACACTAGGAACACTGAAATACTCAGTGGGATGTAAGCACCGTGGCAGTCGGCCCTTAGAGTTGGAAACGTACTTTGCTTTGATTTGTACCTCTTTCATCTTTCCTGCAGAATTTTATACTAATGTGTTTTTGTGCTTGGAGGGTTTTTACTCATCATCTTTTATATATCCTTTCACACCAGAAAATGCCCATATTTGAAATCTTAATTTTAAAAAATTTCCTGTGACTCAAGTTTCTAAGGGTTAAAAGCACTTCTTCTGGACTAAGTTGTTACTACAGTTAATATACCACAGGTCAAAATGAATATATTATGTTTTGCTACATATAATTGTAAAAGAAAAAGCTTTCTGAACTTCATAATGAGTGTAGTTTTTCCCAATTCGTTCACATATTCGTGGTTGAATATACTTATTGCTAAAATGCAACTGAACTCAACATCAATTCTGTTTCCTCTAAGTGCTGAGAAAGTTGTTCACATAAATGACCAAATGGCTAAGGAAGGACTTTGGTTATCGGAGTGTCACTCAGTTCTTTCAGCCCCTCCTGAATTATGTGTCCAGGATCACATAGTGGTGTGACTTCAGAGTTCTTTGTAATGATCTCGCAGTTAAGAACTCAATGTGTCCTTCACTTTTGGGCAAAAGTAAAATAATAGAAATCTTTTTGACTTGCAGAAGTGTTTCTTAGAATTGCTTACTTTCCTGACTTCTAGGAAACATAGCAAAGCAGTTTCTTCAAGACATAACAAATGAGTATTTATGTCTGTGAATCTTTCCCTTAGAGGCATTTTGTTTTAACCCAGAATCCTTCAGCAGGATTAGGAGAATGAAAATATTATCCATTTCAGTGCTTATTGAGGAAAATGTCCATCCCGGAATCGTAACTGTCAAATGCGTCAACTAAACCAGATGAGCTTTCTCTTAGGAGAAGTCTGACTTGATTCTTTTAGTTATTGGAACAAATGCCCCTATGATAGCCAGCTCCCTTCTGAACCCAGAATCTCAGATGGACAAGGCCCAGAGCCTTTCTGCAGGTTTGTCACCTGTGTGAAGAAAGGTGCCGCCACTTCTTTGGCTTTTTTCCTGATCACTGTTCTCTGTGCCCAGCACCTTTGGGAATTGGGCATTTTTGTGGCAGTAGGTGGAGGATAGAGGGGGTGACATAGATAGAAAACTTCTCTCCTGCCCTACCTTGCACTATACCATTGATCTTGAACAACATGGGTTTGAACTACATGGGTTCCCTTATATGTGGATTTTTTAAAACTTACAGAATCAATAAATATAGTACAATATTTTCTCTTTCTTATGATTTTCTTTGTAACATTTTTCTCTAATTTACTTTATTGTAAGAATATAATATATAACACATGTAGCATGTAAAATATGTGATAATTGACTTTATGTTAACAGCAAGGGTTCTGATCAACAGTGGGCCGTTAGTGGTAACGTTCTGGGGGAGTCAGAAGTTACATGTGGCTTGTGACTGCCCAGCAGGTGGAAACCCTTAAACCCTATTGCTCAGGGGTCAGCTGTATTTGAATTCAGGACAACTCCACCTGGCCCCACTTCCCTCCTTTCTGCCCTTAATAGGGAGGAAAAGAGATGCTGTCCTGAGCCACCCTGGATGCGGCGCCTCTGCCATCACCCATTTTTCAGCTTGTTTCTTTGTTTTTGGCATCTCAGAGGCGTGGCGCCATAGCAAGGCTTGGGGTGTGTCAGCAGTGTGCCCTCTTTTGTAAAGTGGGAGAAGTAGGTTTGTGAAAGAGGCAAAAGGAGAGGAGAAGCTGCAGGAGGGCAGGAGCAGAGGCGTGAGGGATCAGGGAGCTCTGCTGCTGTGTGGCCCCTCGGGAGGTCTGCGTTTAAGGGTTACTCTTCTCAGGAGTGTTTATCTTCCTAAAAGCCGTTTGAATTAATGCGAGTGACTAGACATCAATGGAGCTTTTGTTAATATCATCTCAATGCAAATCAGACTGCTCGATTAGGGGTGAGGGTGACCCTACTCATTGAGGCAATTTCAGAAATCAAAAGCGTACTTCCGATTTGACTATGGACAGAGAACATGGAACTCCTAATTTTAGTGTTTTATTCATAACAGTAAAGCACAGAAGTGCTGCTAATTTCAAGAGTAATTTGTGGTTTCGGGTGAGTCAGTCAGTTGCCTGGTTATGACATCACATGGTAGCCAGTGTTTTCCTTTACTGGAATCACCAGGGGGTCAGCACATGCCAGTAGCAGTAAAAGTAATGGACATGGGAAATCTGAGACATTTCCTATTTCGATAATATAGTTTATGAGGAATATGAGAGTTGAAAGCTTACTCACCAGGATCAATTCGTGCTTTCAGTGCTGCGGCTTGAGGCAGGGGTCCAAAATCCACCCCGCCACTTGTGTTTGTGTAAACAGTTGTACTGGAAGAGAGCCATGTCCATTTTTTAAAAAACATATTGTCTGTGACTCCTTTCATGCTACAAGTATTTGCAGCAGAGACCAGAAGGCCTGCAAAGGATATTTACTGCCTGGCCCTTTGTAGGAAGAGACCTGTAGGGTGTGTGTGTGTGTGTGTGTGTGTGTGTGTGTGTGTGGTGTTTGTTCGTTTAGTTGGTTTTGTTTTGTTTTTTTGAGAAAACTGTTGTCATCACTCCCATGCTCGAACTGGTGCAATTAAGCTGGTCAGAAGGGGTCATGACAAGAGGTTCCCCTTAATAGCAGTAAAAGGGTTGCCATTTCTCTAGATTAAAGTTGACGTACGCCCAAAAGGCTGAAAGTGGGGAGCGGACAGGTGCCTGGTTAAAGCAAGTCGGCCAGAAGGTTCCCCGGCCAGGGAACAAAGTATCATGACCAGGGTGGTCACTCCGAACGGCAGAGGGTCAGCAGCTAACTTGGATACAGGCGTTAGTGGCCTGACACTGAGCCAGTTCCCTTCCTGAGCATACTTACCTACTGCTGGGGCCTGTGGGGGCCTGCAGTCAGCCGCGGGTGGCAAAGGCAGGGAGCGATGGGGAGCTCAGAGGTCCAGGGGACCACTGCTGATCTCTGGCTCCCTGGGCCATCATCCTGGCCGATCTCTAAGTGTCCTTGTTTGGGTTTTGTGTGTTCTTTTTGTCCGTTTGTTTTTTTGACAGTGCAGCTCAACAAAGACACAGTGTGCAAGCCCTGCCTCGTCGGCTATTTCTCAGATGCCTTTTCACCCACAGAGAAATGCAAACCCTGGACCAAGTAAGTGACAGCAGAGCAACCAAGAGAGTCTGTTGATTTTAAACACCTCAGCCTCCTCTGTCTCATCTGGGTTGAAAACAGACTGATTCAGTTTGGTGACGCTTCCCTGAAGCCATGTTCACAATGGAAGAAGTCTGTCAGTCCGGTGTGGGCCAAGGAAAGCAGGCCCACAGCTCTTCCCCCTGGTGTGCGACAGGGACTGGGTGTGACCTCTTAGATTCGCTTTGACTGAATCTTCATCTTCTAGGTGCAGCTTTTTTTTTTTTTTTTCATTTTTTTATGCACTTGTTTAGTTGAAAATGATGGATGGCGCTTATTATTATTTATTCACTTTTCCCAGCCTCCCTACACCACTGGTTTATTTGTCCAGAGACGTGTGTGTGTGCGTGTGCACAAATAAACCTGTATATGTAATTCTTGGCATACTATAAATGCCTTGCTCTTTTTTTCACATAATGTATCTTGAAGGAAGCTGATTCCTATTAGTTCACTTAGATTTTCATGGCTTTTTATAGCTACATAGTATTTCATTGTAGAGATGTACCATAATCTATTTAATAAGTTTCCTCTTAATAGTTATTTAGAGTGTTTCTACTTTTTTGCAGTAATTAAAATCTTTGAGTGAATCATTTTGTACATATATTATTTCACCCTTACATTAGTATTAATATACCTATAGTGGAACCCTGTGTTCTTCCCAGCTTTTTGCTGAATACTCATAGTATAATGAGTCTTTTAGTTCCCATTAAATGCTTGTCAAATATGTGTTTTCTGACTTACTTATTCAATTTTATGTTGAAAAAGATTTTCTGTGTTTTCAACTTAAAAAGAGCATGCATCAAAAATGTATCACTTAGGCGTGGGAATTGAAGTGTTTTGAGATCTTGACTGAAGACACCAGCCTGCTGTCTTTCAGGCCGTGTTCTCGGAGAGGCTTTTAGAGAACACTGGCAGTCGCTGCTTTCACTTTGTTTGTCCACCTGCGTGTGTGGACAGGCACTGGAAGACCTGGGTTCCTCTCCTGAAGGAGCTGGCAATCGAAGGAAGTAAAGCCTTTTGTAGCATTTTTTTAAAAGCAAGCATATGGCACCAAAGTACTCAACTGCCTCTCCCCGCCCCCCACAGCTGTACCTTGCTTGGAGAGACGGAGGCGCGCCATGGGACTGATAAATCAGACGTGGTCTGTACTTCTTCCCTGCCATCTACCAAACTGCCCAATGGTACGTTGGAGCAGAGGAGGTCGGCCGGTAGGTTGCCCCTGTCTGGCCCGCTCTCCGAGACCTCTCCCACGCTGCCTGCTGCCTCTGGAGGGTCCATCTCCCCCTTTTCATCCCATCCCATCCATGATCAGTTTCGGATTTCACTTTTGTGACTGTTTCAATTCCGCATGTGTTGTTTACGTGATGATTTTCTACTCTGGAATGGATCACTAATAATGTATTGATACATACAAAAAAAGAAGAAAATTGAGCTGCAAACATTTATTAATATGCCCCTGATATGGTAGGATGGTGGTCCCAGTAGGGAAGGCTATGGGAGATTTTGGTCACTAAGCAGAGTTAGCAACTTGTTAGACTCTAGCTATAATTCCTTATGAACCATTTTTTGTACTAGATTAAATTAATCTTAAGTGCAATGTCAAAGATTGACAGGAGGTTGGCAGTTAATAGTGGATGGTGGTTGTCCAGGTGAGTGAGAGAGTGTAGAGGTATGTCCAGATGTCACAGTGCACGAGATGACATATGTATCAAGAAGACTTTTCTAATGAGGCAAGAGAACCTAGGCTACAGAATAATGGGGTTGATGAACTTTGATTGAGAAAGTCTGGGGTTTAGATCTGACACTTTGGGAGAGCAGCGTTTTTAAAAGATCATTTTGAAGACAATATTAAAAGTAACCAAAGAAATAAAAGTGTTATTTTAAAAAAGAGAAGGAGAGGGAGGGCAGAGGCCCAGGTCACCTAAACCAAGTGTTTATAATGTAATGAAATGCTTGAGGGGGATGAAAGAACATAGTCGAGTCCACATTGTGCTGCTGAAGACATACCTGAAGCACTTTGTGGGGTGGCTGGGGTTCTGCTCTCATGACCAGAAAAACCCGGGTGCCAGGTTGTTATTTGGAAAGATGTAAGACAAGGGGCTTCCTTTTGCCTCAGAAGTCATCCGCCTTGGAGAGACCGAGTGTCCTGTAAGTAAGCCAAGATGGAACTGGATGGTGTAGAACACGTGATTGGAGTTGTCCTGAAGTAGAAACATTTCAGTGTGGTCCCGGCCTGGCCTTACTCAGCGTGATGCCAGACGGGAAGACGGGGCCACGTGGTTGACTGCACCCTTAGAACATGGGCACTCTGTCACAGCTCCGGTCAGGGTCGAGGACCTTCAGACTTCTCTTGTTTCACACCAGCATCTTCAGTTTTGGGGTTTGATTTAAAGTGTTTTGTTTTTAAACTTAGAGACTAAAATTAGATAACTTTTAGTACTGCTTTTCTCATGTCCTTCTAATACAGAGCCCCGGATTTATTTGCCCAGTTTAATTATCCTGCTCCTCTTCGTGTCTGTGGCATTAGTTGCTGCCATCGTCTTTGGTGTTTACTACAGGAAAAAAGGGAAAGCACTAACAGGTACGGTGTCTCTGGTGGTTTTTGAAAATGAATCTTCAAGAAAATAGATGCATGTCTAGTTACATACTTTGGAAGATGTGTGTAATGCCCACTGACAGCCTCTGGTGATCTGCTTAAAATAAGGTGAAACACCCTTTATACCTAATTCATTGTTCTCTGGCAAAACAAGCAAATGGAACCCATTGTGCCTAGTTATGTATAAGCCAACCAAAATGTTCTTCTATTTTAAAAAAGTGATAGGTCAGGAAACCGATGACTCATAAACTGTGTGTTTATGTTGTATAGTTAGGTAGTGTCGGATGTAAATGGGTTGCATTTATCCTAGAATACAAACATTTTTAATGCGTCCAGTAAAAACAGGGACAAAGTAGTTGGGTCAGTGATGGAGGGAACGTTTTGATTTGGGTATCACCTTCAAATATGAATCTAAACTTAGGAAAACAAGTTATCTTATGTTCAGTAAAATTTGGATACTCATTTTGAGAATGAACAATGAAGTGTTATCTTGTTTATTGAGAATAACTTCTGCACAAAAAATTGTTTTATGGTGTCTTTTTACATCCCATAATGTTTGACGTTTCTGCTAAAAAGATGTGATTTTTAAGAGGGGATCTGAGCCTTTGTTCGGTTTCCTGAAGCTGCTGCTTAATACTTTGATTCTCCTTTGAAGCACCTGTTGTCTCACCATCCTTTTCCAGTCTCAGTGGCTCTCTCGTTTATCTTGTCCACCTCTGCTTTGCTGTGATTCGATCAGTTCTCCCATTGCACATCCATGGGCTTCATGAAACCCTGCTATTTCCATTAATATTGCATTATGTCCTGTAACACTAGGCAATCAAAAAATTAAAGAGGAAAGATAGTGATTGTAGATGCCAGTGTTAAGCAGCGAGCAACGGTAAACCCATTTTTAAAAGTCTGTTCATTATTGACTGTTTCTATTTAAGGCAACTGCACTTCCCTGGCAACATTTTAACTGGGGATTCGAATGACGCCTTTTCAGATGACGTTGATGGTTCACATCGTCATCTTTACGTGAAATAAACAGATTCCCGAATTCTGTTCTGTAGTTTTTACCTCTGTAATAATCTCCTGCTGCCATCTTGTCAGTGAGGACAGTGGGCTGGGCACTTACTGAATCGGGCTTTGTGACTGTTAGCTTTGCCTTCATGCCTTCATACAACACATGCTTATCGGCCACCAAGCCCTGGACAGGCCCTGGGGTCTCAATACTGGGCCACGCCAAGGCGGTGAGTGCCCTCATGGAAGAAGTGTCCCAGGGGGCAAGGCAGGTGTCCGGCCCACAGTGGGAGGCTGAGCTTCGAGGGAGAAGGTGCACAGCTCCGGGGGAGCAGATGACAGGGGAGCCTGCCCAGTCTTGGGGTCGACCAGGGCCAACCAGAAGAGGTGACAGGGGAGCTAGCCCCAGGGAGCCCAGGAGGATGCAATGCGTTCTGTACAGAGAGAATTTTTGTAATGGAGAGAGCAGGGTAAGTGGGGGGATTGAAGGAAGGTTCACACAGCTGGAGCAGAAAGTCTGAACCAGGGGAGGGAGGCGTGGCCAGGGGATGCAGCCCAGCAGGCCTTGCTAAGGAATTTACTCTTAGCCTCAGCAAAGGGAAGTAAAAACAGCCCTCTGGTTTTAGCGTAGAAAACAAATTTGGGGATACAGTAAGAATGGATGTAGACACACCAGTTTGGAAGTCCTTGGCAATCATCCAGGGGAGAGATTATTGTGGCAGTTATGAATAACTATCACCTCTGTGTACAAATATTATCTTTAGTACCATTTATAATCGTCTAGTACTGGTCCCTACAAGGAAAGAGCTACAGCCTTCCTTTTATTTGGAGGATCTTTATTCTTCTGTAATTTTAAAATGATAGGAAAGAAGCAAGAATAAGGCTGCTGTTGCTGATAGCAATAACTGACATATATTGAATATTTATTCCATGCTAGTACATGCATTTCACAGGTACAACTAAATAGCTGCACAGCGCTGTGAGGTAGGCACTGTCAACTTGATGATAATATCGACTAGGTAATCTGTCACCGAAAGGATTTATTTGGGAAAAGTTAAAAAAAAAAAAAAAAAGAAAGAAAAGGTACCGAGAGCCTGAGAACACGCGTTCCTGGCCGGCCACCTGCTGCTCTGGCTCTGTTCTGAGATGGAAGAGACGTATGTGTGCAGGGTGCAGGAAGCTGAAACCATGGAGCTTACGAACAGGAAGTGAGGACCATAGGAGTTCCTAGGGCTCAGCTCTGCCCAGAGACCTCCCAGCCTGATCGGATTTCTTTTTTTTTTTTTTTTAAATTTTAATTTTTTTTGCTTTTTGGTACATGGGTAGTTCCCTGACTGGGAATCGAACCCAGGCCGCAGCACCGACAGCGCTAGCGCCCAAGCCTTAAGCCACTACACCATCAGGGAACTGCCCTGATCGGATTTCTTAAAGTCCCGGTTCGACTTCATGAGCACCGTGAGTTCCCTTGTTCTATGATGAGGAAACTGAGGCTCAGAGAAGTTCAGTAAACTGGGCAAGGTCACATCATAGGCGTCATTATCCATTCCTATGACCTGATTATTTCCAATGGGCAGTTGACAACCTCCTGAATTTAGTCTTTATAGTAAATTCAACTTCCAATAGCCGGTGGAGGTGGGCTAAAAATTTACCTTTGTGTGATATAAATTTATAGATTTTCTTTTCAATTCATAGATTTGACCTTATGTTTCATCACTTCTATTTTAAAAAGGTGACGGGGATATACTTCATATACGCCACAGAACACCTTTCTCTTTCTTGGAAGAGGCAATAGGCTACAGTGGAAAAGGATCTGGACCTCAGCGGGGTCTGACGCAGCCACTGGTCTGCACTTGACTTTGATTGCACATGTTTTTGAGTTAATTTCCTGGAAAGTCGATCTTGTGGTCCCACATCATCTTCATTCGTCTACAGTGCCCAGCCTAGTCCCTCATCGTCCAAGACAAATTGCTAAGGCAATGAGAATGCCTGTTGTCCTAACTGCAGCTCTTGCTGCCCTCCAGTGTGCTTGTAGGTGTTCGGCGGAGCATTTGCAGATTGCATTTTGCTTTACAGAATCAGAAAGCTGTGTTTTTGCTAAGATGCCTGCATAGACTTTTTGTTTTGTTTTTGTTTGGCATCCCTAGGTGGGCTCAAACCACATAGACTTTAAATCCGTTCATTTTCTTTTGAATATTTTCACTCTCAGGAAGTCTCACTGAAAGACTTAGAGAAGCTTGTGTTTAAAGATAATATTGAACTGACGTAGTAGTCAGTGATATTGAAGCAGGAATAAAAAATAATAATACAAAGCTCTTATCTTTGCTTTGTTTTCTAGCTAATTTGTGGCACTGGGTCAATGGGGCATGCAGCCGTCTAAGTGAAAATAAGGTAAATTTAAAAGTCTTAAGTACCTGCTTGAAGAACTTTGAACAATTAGGCTGACACAGTTATTGATCAGTTGAGCCCCATTGTATAAAGGGTACGTCTTTTAGGGGATGGAACCTCAAATCCCAGATTGATCCCCACAGAATATCCCAAAGCCCAGGTCAGTAGTCATCTTAAATGCTGCTTTTTTTGTATTTCACTCTATTTCTGTCACCTCTGTGTACATACATATTAATTATATTATTGTTTTAGTGCCAATCTTGATTGCTTAGTATAGATTTCTGGGAGAAAAGACCTTCCATTTTCCTTTACTTTGTAGTTATTTTGATAACTTTTAATTTTGGTATTATTTCAAAATGATAGAAAAGCAGTGTGTATACTACAGAGAACTTGCACACACCTTATTCTCAGGCCCACCAGTTGTTTACACTTTATCCCATTGCTTTAGTATTTGTTCTCTCTCTGTATGTGCCAAGGTCTGATGACTAAGTTCACAAACGCATCCTAGAAAATGTGCTACATCCCTCACTGCTGAATATCACTATGGTCACCTTCAAAATACTCCCCTTGGGAAACTATGCACCTAGTCCACCCTTCAAAGGACTTTTGAAACACTTTTTCTGGAATGACCATCAGAGCTGTTGTCATGTTACCCTTGATGCCCTGAATGTCATCAAAATGTCTTCCTTTCAGTATTTCCTTTACTTTGGGTAAAGAAAAAGTCATTGGGGGCCAGATCAGGTGAGTAGGGAGGGAGTTTTAATACAGTTATTTGTGTACTATCTAAAAACTCCCTCACAGACAGTGCTGTGTGAGCTGGTGCATTGTCATGATGCAAGAGCCATGAGTTGTTGGCCAAAATTTCAGGTCATTTTTGTCTTTTTCATGCAGCCTTTTCACCACTTCCAAATAGTAAATTTGGTTGACTATTTGTCCAGTTGGTACAAAATCATAACAAACCCTCTGATATCAAAAAAGGTTAGCAGCATCATTTCGACTCTTGATTGGGACTGACAGAAATTTTTGGTGGCAGAGAACCGGCTGACTCCATTGTGCACTTTGACACCGTTTCAGGGTTGTATTGGTTCACCCATGTTTCATCACTAGTGATAACAAGGCACAAAACAGTGTCTTGCCTCTCCAAAAAGTCTTGGCAAACTTTGACTTTCCTTTGCTTTTGTTCATCAGTGAGCTCTTTGGTACCATGTTTATACATACCTTTCTCATGCCAAGATTTTCAGTTAAGATTTTCCTGTTTCTCTATTGATGTTTACTTCATCCGCTGTGCATCTCACAGTCAGCTGATGATTTTGATGCACAATTCGACAAATTTTTGCAATATTTTCATCAGTTCTCCTTGTTATTGGCTGCTGTGACGTCTCTTTATCAGTGACACTTTCTCTCCCCTCAAAAAACGTTTAATCCATTTGTACACTGCTGTTTTCTTCATGACATTATCCCCATAAACTTGGACTAACATGTCCCTGATTTCACTTCCACTCTTGCCAAGTTTAACAAGAAATGTAAGGGTTTTTTCGTTGCTCTAATTCAAGCACCGACATTCTCACAGTGGCGCACAAAAACATACAACAACAATGAATGCCACTCAGCAAGACACTGCCGTACTTTGACACGAACACAGCTGTGAGACACAGATACACCAAGGTTATGACACCTTACCGAGTTGCCTGTACAGTGCTGCCAACATAAGTGCATGGTGGCAAGTTCATGAACTTAATTGTCAGCCCTGGTAGTCACATTGAAGTGAGAAGAAGAGGCAACCCAAATAAGTTTAGAATACAGAATTTTTACTATATACCCTCAATCTAAATTAGGAAAAAAAACAAAAAATCTCCAAACAAATATTGAACTCTAGTTAATAGTTTTTTTCCTTGCTGTGGTACGGTTTAGTAATTCTGAAACTACTTTCTATATATTCTGGAATTGAGTAAGTGAGTAAATGTATTAAGAATAATAAGAGTCAGGGTCATACTGTTGGAGAAAAGACAATTCAAATATAAAACAGGAAGACTAGAATGTGGTATTGGTACTGGAATTGGAGAAAGCAGTACGAGCTCATAGTTTAAAATTTATATATATTTTAAACCTAAGAAAATAGATGTAAAGGACATAGTAGGATCCATAATGAAACTTTAATATCAGCTGTGGATTGGATAATAGTATTACACGCTATAAAATTTCTTGATTTTGATAAATGAACTGTGTTTATGTAAGAGAGTGGCCTCATTCTTAAAAAAGTGATACTGTCATATACAAGGGTAGAGGAGCACAATGTCTGCCATTGACTCTCACGTGGTTCAAGAAAAAAAAAAAAACATGCTCATACAAGGTCTGACAATTAAGTTCGCAAACTTGCCATTGTGCACTTGCGTTGGCAGCCCTGAACAAACCACTCGGTAAGGCTCCATAACGTTGCTATAGCTGTGTCTCACAGCTGTGTTCATGTCGATGTGTGGTGGAGTCTTGCTGAGTGGCATTCCTTATTGTGTGTTTTTGTGTACCATCACGAGAATGCCAGAGCTTGATTAAAGCCATGAACAAACATTAAATTTCTTGTTGAACTTGGCAAGAGTGGAAGTGAAATCAGGGACATGTTAGTCCAAGTTTATGGGGATAATGCCGTGAAGAAAACAGCAGCATACAAATGGATTAAATGTTTTTCTGAGGGGAGAGAAAGCATCACTGATGAAGAGAGGTCACGGCAGCCAATAACAAGGAGAACTGATGAAAACATTGCAAAAATTTGTCAAATTGTGCGTCAAAATCATTGGCTGACTATGAGAAGCCTAGCAGATGAAGTAAACATTGACCGAAAACAGTTAGGAAACTCTTGACTGACAATCTTGGCATAGGAAAGGTGTGTGCAAAAGTGGTCCCAAAGGAGCTCACCAATGAACAAAAGCAAAGGAAAATCAAAGTTTGCCAAAACCTTTTGGAGAGACGGGATGGTGTTTTGGGCCTTGTTATCACTGGTGATGAAACATGGGTGTATCAATACAATTCTGAAACAAAGCGCCAAAGTGCAGAATGGAAGTCAGCCAATTCTCCACAACCAAAAAGTTCTGTCAGTCCAAATCAAGAGTTGAAGCAGTGCTGCTAACCTTTTTGGATATCAGAAGGATTGTTCATTATGATTTTGTACCAACTGGAGAAACAGTCAACCAGGTTTGCTGTTTGAAAGAGCTGAAAAGTTTGTGTGAAAAAGTTAAGACAAAAATGACCTGAACTTCTGGCTAATAACTCATGGCTCTTGCATCACGACAATGCACCAACTCACACAGCACTGTCTGTGAGGGGGTTTTTAGCCAGTGCACACATAACTGTATTGGAACACCCTCCCTACTCACCTGATCTGGCCCCCAGTGACTTTTTTCTTTACCCAAAGTAAAGGAAATACTGAAAGGAAGACATTTTGATGACATTCAGGACATCAGGGTAATATGACAACAGGTCTGATGGCCATTCCAGGAAAAAGAGTCCAAAATTGCTTTGACGGGTAGACTAGGCACTGGCATCAGTGCATAGCTTCCCCAGGGGAGTGCTTTGAAGGTGACTGTAGTGGTATTCAGCAGTGATGAATGTAGCACTCTTTCTAGGTTGAGTTCACGAACTTAATTGTAAGATCGTGTATGCTATTCGTTTGAAATGCAGTCAGATTCATTCATTTCTGGTTGAATTTGATTGTCAGATTCTTTCCCACTCTATAATTTTAAATAACACAAAGTATCATAGTAAGTATTCCATCTGTACCTGTTTGGGTGGAAATAATTACCGTACACACCATTTTCGGCAGTGTTTAGTGGAACCATGTTGTAATAACTGGGAATTAATGCCTCTGCCGTCTGAATTTCAATCAGCAGGAGTCCTTAGGCAACAGTTTTAGCAGCAGTCCTGTGGAAGCCTCCAGTCAGCGTGAGATTTGTGACGGTGTCCTACTGCTGACCCTGGAGGAGAAGATGTTCTCTGAAGATATGTGCTGTCCAGACGGTGGTGGTATCTGTGGGGGTGCGTGTGCAGGCGGGGGCCCCTGTGCACAAGGAGAAGATGCCGGTTTGCTCACCTTAGTCAGCGAGATCGAGGGGGACCCCTTCAAGCAGATTCCCACGGAAGACGAGTATGTGGACCGGCCCTCCTGGACCCCAGACTCTTTGCTGTTCCTCACTCAGCCCCGAAGCAGTTCCACACCCCCTTTCTCTGAGCCCCTGGAGGTGGGGGAGAATGACAGTTTAAGCCAGTGCTTCACTGGGACAGACAGCCTGGCGGATGCCAAGAGCTGCCACTTGGCCGAGGCCCCGTGCAGGACTGACTGGATTCCCACGTCCTCCGAAAAGGATATGCAAAACCAAGCAGAGGGCGGCAGTTACCCGCACTGGGCAGCCGCCTGCACGGGCTGCGGGCACCCTCCTGGGGAGGACCGGGAGCCCCTGACGGGTTCCCCGAGACATGGACCCTTGCCGCAGTGTGCCTATGGCATGGGCCTTCCGTCTGAGGAAGCAGCTGATGGGGTGGCGGGCGGAGGCCCGCCCGTGGATGGGGCTGAAGTTCGGCCTCCCAGCTCCAGCAGGGGAGCCCCTGGACCTGGAAGCCCCTCCAGTGACCAGCCACCCGCATCTGGTAAGTGACTCCCCGGGCTCTCCCTTCTGACCAAAAGGCCTGTTCGTGGTGCAGTGTTTGGAGGCAGGAGTCCCAGACCATTCGGGGAACAGTGAGTCTCCCGTAGGAAACCCTCAGTGTCAGCATTTTCTCCTCACGCCCCTCTTGGCAGGTTGGGTTTGAATTCAGTCCGCATGTTGGGTTTCTGCATGGTGCCCACTGCCCTGCGACTTCTTCCTCTGCCTCTGGGGCTGTCTCTTCATTTATGTGTCCCTTTTGCTAGTTCAGGCCTCTCTGCGATGGGATTAGACCTCAAATGCCAGCATGGAGCCCCTGAAGCCAAAGCCAGCACTGACCTCAGGACTGCCTCACCTCAAGGCCGGCATTCCCTCAAATTTCTGGGTTTTGTTTCTTTTAAATTTAAGCACCCTAGCCTCAGACCGCCCCCTAAAAAAGCTCTTATAAATTTCGAGAGGACACACAAAATTGTTTTGTTAATCCTTCATTAATTAATATTTATTGAGAGTAGCTCGTTGGTCCTACACCCAATTAGTGATGCAGTCAGGTGTCCTTTACTTTATATGAGAAGGCCCTCCCGTAACCACTGCATATGATAGCATCATTAGAGACTTATCACTGTACCTCTGCTTGAGCATGACTAGCCTGCCAATGATAATAGTAAGTAAGGCTTTTCTGCGGGGGAGGGTGCAGCACCCCGTTTTATTATGTACTTATAAGGACCCATGCCACTCATGGTGAGGGCTTCCGGCTCAGGGATGTGTGTGTATGTGGGGGGGGGCTTTGCTTGGGGGGGCCAGGGATCTCTGAAAAATCTCCTGAAAGCTATAGATACTCCCTCCAGATAGATGAGTATGTGGCTGTATACTATTTAAGGGTCTTCGCAGAACCCTGTCACCCTCGGAAGGAAGAGCCCATTCATGACCGCCTGTGTCCTGGGATGCTTTCCTTTTTCTTTCCTGCGCCTTCATTTAGACTGTAAGTGGTGCTAGCTGCTGCTCTGTAAATTATTTTATATAATTCACCAGTGGCTAGATCCTCCCTGCCCTAAAGGCAGAGTCACTTTGCCTCATGCTGGTGACGGCTCCTGGCTTATTTGGTAGAACCATGTGCTTTAATGTGTTTTCTAAGCTTTGTGGTTTTGCTGCAACTACACAAGTTCACTGATGTGTAAATTCTGTAGTATCACTTCTCAGCCAAACGGGAGGAGGAGGTATGTTTGAGGATATTTTTCAAAGAACTGACGTGTTTTTCCTTCAGAAGACCTCAACATTTTTATCAAGATTTTAAGGAATTTTCATAACTGAAAGTTTAGTTCGATTGTGCACTTTCTTTTCAGTGGTTAATTTTGTTCACGTTGACTGTAGAGACACGCAGAACACGTGTTTTGAGGGGCTGAGGGGAGTGGGAAGGCAGCAGCTCAGGGCAGCAGGAACGATGTCTTGGTAGCACAGCCAGCAGACCAGTTTTTCAACTGGTGACACCAGGAAGGTGACGCTTGCTACTGTGTAAAAATGACCCACATTTCTTGAAAGAACAGCACTGGCCATATTTAAGGAGATATCTTTTCTCTTAGTGTCATGAAATGAAAAGGCAGATCAGTGCTCTCCTGTCAGGAGTTAAAACAGTGCCCGAGTCTGCTTTTCATTATCTTGTATTTCTCCAGCATCTAGGCCTAGAGGAAAGAACAAAGGAATGTGTCACCCACTAATGGCCTTAATTTGCAAAGTTTGCATTGCCTTTTCTGTCTCTGCTGGTGCTTAGCCGTGCAGAAGCTCAGTATGGAGGCTGCACGAGGTCGCCGGCGAGCAGGCCGAGTCATCTCCATCGCCGAAAAGCAGCGGCCAGGTTGATTTTTGTTGTTTTTTTTGTTTTGTTTTGTTTTTGCTTTTTGGTACGTGGGTAGCTCCCTGGCTGGGAATCGAACCCAGGCCGCAGCGCTGACAGCGCCAGCACCCAAGCCTTAAGCCACTACACCATCAGGGAACTGCCCAGGTTGATTTTTGAGGCTACACATTCTCTCCGTAATTACTGCTGCATGAACAGGCCTCCTGATCAAAATAGCGCTGCCTGTCTCATTATTGCTATTTTTGTTAACATCATAATTTGTGTTCTACAAAACATGTGAAAGAGGAGGGAGTTTGGGTGAAAGCTAAGCGGGCGGGGCTAATTCTGTTGGATCTCCTCACAGCTATTTTGTTCCCAGGACTTGAGGGAGGTGGCCTTTTTTTAAAATTAGGTGTTGGACTTTTGTGTGCGGGTGTTTAGAAGACTTACAACCAAACCAAGTGGTTTCTAGACAAATGACAGTAACTGGGCCCTTCCTCCGTAGACAAGAGCACTCCTTTGCACCCAGCAGCCTTTTGAAGAGACTGATGACTCTTCAAACAGCTCCACAGGTCTGTCTTTTAAAAATAATCCCCAATGGTAAGGCTCTTGTAGCAGTGTTATCTCTCTTAAAGGACAGTGGGAATTATTAACAAAGACTAGTGAAGGGGGAAAACATACTTTTGATCATGGTTGGCATAGCCACATCATAATGTACATAGTATATTATTATCCTGATGACATGATGGTGGTTACCATGGTTACAGCCTTTTTGCCTGGAGTTTCAAGATCTCTCACTATGTCTACAAAAGTATTTCACGTCAAAGAAAAAAAACCAAAACAACTGCTTATAATTAATGTTTCTGTAGTTGGCCAGTGACTTGCTTTTGCCTTTGGCTCCTGAAATCACTTGGTGGGCTCAGCCACTTCTGAGCTGGGGAGATTTGTGTATTTATAGGGTTCGTGATGATTCTTACTGAAAACCAGCTACATATGTGTTTTTCTATCTAATATGTATTGAGGGCCCACTGACCCATGGAGATTTGGAGAACCTTGGAATACAAGGAGGGACTGAAGTCCGGGAATGGACAACTCACAAAGCATCAATAATCTGAGAAGGCAAGGCCTTCCGCTGCCTGCCACTCTCTAGCCTGTCGTCTGTCATTATCCTTTGCCCACTCACCCACCTAAGTTTTGGCCAATGTCAGCACCTTTTAACAGGGCCTAACACTTTCCTACTTTTGCACTGTAATGTGCTTCTCCTGGTATGAGCCACCCTGTGTGCACACTGTCCCCTTTTCCAGAGTGCCCAGTTCTTCCTGTCTTTTAAGTCCCAGTTCAAATGCCCTGTCCTAAACCAGGATGGCAGGTATGCTGCCTGTGTGGCCACTTCCCCTTCTGTGCCCTTGGCATCCCTTCATAATTTATCTTTCTCACTGAGCCTGGCAAAGGCATACCTTATCAACAGCAGCCAGAGCAATCATAGGAATTTCCCTGACCTTCGCCACACCTAAATCTTTCTAGTCTCTTCCAAAGTGGCTCAGTCATAGTGTGTTAAGTGAATAGGTGCTGATAAGCTGTCATTCATTCACCCATCCACCCATCCATCCATTCATCCGGTCATCAGTAACTAGAGAGACAGAAACTAGAGCTCTCCTTTTGTCCCCTAACTCTATGCTTAGCTTCCCACTTCCTCAGTCTGTTCTGTGGAGCAGGGGTGGGGGGCAAGCACAGGGTGGAAGGACTGGTACTGGGGGTCCTGGGCACACCTAGGTATCCTGGGTGGAAGAGGCAGAAGTGACAGAAGCACAGGTGAGCTGGTCTGGAAGATAAAGGACACTGCCTGACCCCCATATTTTCCTCACCCTCAGTCTCCCATCCCTGGGTCCCACCTTCTCTTGCAGTGACTAATCTTGAACATCCGTTTCCATCCTGAAAGGACAGTTTTTCCCCCGTTTCCTCCCCTCCCCCCCAGCAGTGGCCAGTCCTGTTTCTTTGTCCTCTCTCCCATTGAAATGTGTTTCACTTTCAGCTGAGTATTGTAAAGTCAGGTATTAGCTCACTGACTCTGTGAGTTAAAAAAATACTTTATAATTTAGTGATGTGGATATAACATTCAGCATTCATTGATGTTATATCAATGCATTATTTCAAAATATAGGAAAAATTTATTCATGGTATACTTTGTTTTATTTAGCCCTGCCCGCCTTCTCCCCATTCTAACAGGGCTCGTTTTGGAGGGGTTTCATTCATAAGCCATGCTAAGTAATTTTCAAGCGTCATTCAGAATGGAACGATTAAATACTGCTTCTCTTCCCTTATCATCACTTACCCAGTTTCTTCCAAACTCTGAAAACAGAGCTTGCATTTCCATAAAAAAGGAAAATCACATGAGAAGCATATGGGTTGAGTATAAAACCAGTTTTTAAGAAGTTCCAAAAGCACCCCATGTAGTCTGGGCAGTTTGAGTGTTTTTGTGTGTATTTTTAGTTCTCCTTGGAAGAGTATCTGCATGACAATTGGGTGGTATTATTTGCTGTAGTGATTTAATATTCGGACGTGAGCCTTTGGAACAACACAGTAAGCTTTTGGGAAGAGAAGGGTGCATTACTTTGCTTAAAAATGTAAACTGTCTTTCTGATCACAATGGGCCACTTCGTTTGTTGTTTCTGTTGACTTACATGCTATTTTTAACTCCCTCAAGTTGCCTGAACATTTTTCTAGTTACGTCACATTAAATATTCATGTGAAGCCAACTAAGCCATTTTACATGTTAAGACCTCTTCAAAATTGCTAACTTACTAAATACTCTCATGGCCTTCTAGCTCTCAAATCGTACTTTTTGGGTAGCCTCCAGAATACCATCGTATCAGTCGCCATGTGTTCAAAGACGAGTCAGCCAGTTTGGAAGTCTGGATTATCTGACCGTGAGCACTGTGGCAGGAACCCCTGCACCATGCCCCTGACATTGATCTCATTCGTTCACTGTGTGGTGGAGATTCTTCCAGGGCCCATAGAATGCAGGCAGACACAGGCCAGGCAGAGTCGGCTACTCTGGCTGAGCAAGGGGCAGTGCCAGGCCCAGAAGGTTCCACAGGAAAGGACACGAGGGTGATGGCTCCCTTGGCCTGTGAGTCCTTTCTGCTCTCTGCCAATTTTCTCCGGAAGTTACTGTTTTCGCTGGCAGAGATTGTTTTGTGAGGAAAGCTCGTTCTTACACATCCCTCCAATCCCAACTGCAATAAAGTTAAAATGAATGCCAGGGGCAGCCTTGCCGGGAAAGTTGTCAGAAAGGCAGCCTGCTCTGCCTGTATTCTGAGAGGCTCTCAGGGCTAAGGCCTCAGGCCTTTCTAAGAAGTCTTGGATATGCCTCGTCCTTCCATTTTCATACCCCACGTTTACTAGCTACCAACAAGGGAGGGGTCCCTCCAACAGCAGAACATCCTGGGGCTTCCTTGGCCGTCAGTGGAAAGAGTTACCCCTGTGAGGCATGCAGCAACCACCAAAACCATGGCAACCATGCTGACACGGAGGCCCCAGCACCTGGCTGGTCATGCAGCTTCCCGGCATGGTGACCTACTGATTGGCATCCCAGGGCCTTGCCCTCTGAGGTCAGCTTGCACAAGCCGGTAAGGCCTTTTCTTTCCTGAAAGGTAGAAAGCAACTTTTATGGAATTACTGCTTTTAAGCAAGGACAATTCAGGACTGAGAGATATGATGGCATAAGGATATTGTTCATTCTAAACCTTGATCTGTTCTAGTGCTACATTCAACTTGCAAGGCCAGACATGAGACTGTGGCATTTAGTGTAGAATTATATAGACGAGTGTTCAAACCAGAGATAGTCAGAATGATGGGTTATTCCAGCAAAGATGACAAAAGTTGATTAGATTTCTAAAGTGCCGCTTCAGTCTTCAAGACGTGTTGAGATGCTCCAACCAGACAAGGATGGAAAAATAGCATTACTGTGCGGTACAGTTCCTAAATCTCCACCTCCGTGGGGGTTCCATGAGCACGAACTGCATTCTGGGAGTAGTGACGCCATCACTGAACCTGTGATTAATACTTGGCTATTTCACAAGCATTTTCAAATCCATCGTCTCCTTTGACCCTCATGCCCTCCTGCCGGGTGTTCATGCATTCATTCATTCATTCACTTAACATTTGTTGTATGCCTGCTCAGTCAGCTGCACCCTGCCAGGCTAGCAGAAAACTGATGCTCATTTCATAAATACTCAGGCTGAGGTCTGGAGAGTTGTTAAGTGGTCTGTCCCAAATTCCCCGGCTAGTGGGAGCCGCGCCAGGACAAGACCAGAGAGAGCTTTCAGAACCCTGCACTCTCCTCTGTCACACGCCCCCTGCCATTTCTCACCTTCCTGTACTCTGCTCTTCAGACACCAAAACACCAGGATGACCTTGATGTTATTAGACTACTTGAAGATGAGTGCATTATGACAAGCCATGAAAAAAGGAGGCTGTTCGTTTTCGTCTTGAAGCAGTGTCAGCCAGGAGAGGGAGAAGCAGCAAACCTGGGGTGCTCCCATGCAAAGTACCTGTGAGCTGGGGTTTAAAGTGCAGCCAATCTGGCATGGAGAAAGCACGCAGTGCATTCTGGGTTGGGGCTTTGTTTCAGTGACTGTTATTCCTGTCATGGGTGCGCTCTCATCTCTCCCCATTACCTCAGATTGGCCCACGCTCCCCTTTCCTTCTGCAAAGCAAACTGACTGAGGCCCACAGTACACTGACTGCTCACAGCTAATGGGTCCCCAGAACTCACCCAGGCCCTCTGCTCCCACCTGTCACACTGACTAAAAACCAGTCCTGAGAGTGTGAGCTAATGCTGTTGTGACCCCCCAAAACACCAGCTGTTACATTAACTGGCAAAAATTGAGGTGGGTGAACATGAGAATTATTTCTGTGGAAACGGTTAACTACTTTAGAACAATTTAAAAAAATGAGTTGCTAAAAACTTTTGCCGTGGAGGTTGAGGAGCATTAGGCAATAATGAAGGACAGAGGGGCAAAAACTCTGGGAGGGTCCTGCTCATACGCCACTTGGCAATTTACTTAGTTTCCATTCCACTTTAAAGAAACCCAAACTAGAGATTGCTGACAGAGCACTAAAGGAATAATCTGTGCAGTCAGTCCAACCTTTGTGAAGGGCACAGGCCTCAGTGCTGCATCAGGAAGTTGGCGTTGAAGGTTTTACAGTGAGTGACCGGTGGCGTGAACCTCAGGGAAACATGTCGTAGGATCCGTATTTTAAGAGCACTGGTGGAGCACTTCTGAAACTGGATGTTCTACCACATATTTAGTTCTTTATCAATAGCGAAAATTAGATTGGTAAATAATTCTGCAATACTAAAATGTGGCCAAGTTATAAGACATTCCCTCCAAACGAGTGACACTAAATTGGACCAGCTGCGCTTATGTGGGCTGAAGGGTTCTGTTTGTGGTGCTCATTTCCGCTTTTCACCTGGGATATTACTAGAGCGTCAGTCTTTAACCTGGAAGAAGAAGAGGTCGCTGGTTTCCTAACATTTGTTGAACCTCCTATTTGGTTTTCAAAAGGCCCATTAATTAGAGCTTAGCTGAATCTAGTCACCCATGGAGTAGTGATAGTAGATCCTCCTGGAGACAAAACACCCCTCAGGGTTCAGAAAGAAAGGGTGATTTATAGGACTGAGATTTTATATACACACACACACACACACACACAATTTTTTTTCCCCCATTGGAGTTGTCTGAATCTCTTTTTTTAAGGAGTTAAAAAATGTTAAGGAAATTGATTGACATCCACTAAATACTGAGCCTGGGTGACCGCATGGCCCTCCAGGAATGAGCTGTTAGGGACTTCCTTCCACAGTGGGAGGGCCAAGGGCACCAGGGGTGACAGAGGCCTCAGATGTGAGTCTGGTCACACTGATACAGGAGGCTGGGCTGAGGGGCGTCCAGGGTCCTATCCAGCAGCAGCCTTCCCTGCAGCCTTCGCTTCCCCGGCTGATTGATGCACTTGACCGTAGCTGGGCCGTTGGCTGCTGGCTGCCTGTGCACCGTGCGCCCGCACACAGCCGTTCGCTGACTCTGAACCCACCTGTGATTCTGCAGTCCGGCGCGCGCTGGCCGGTATCCCCGAGTCGTCCGCAGCAAAGGACTAAGCTCGCGCGTGGCCCCTGGTCTTCCTTCTCTTGTCTTGTCCTCTCCCTTCTCTTCGGTCTTGCTCCGTCTTCGTCTTCTCGTATTTCTCTCGCCCTCCCTCCTTCCTCAGCCCGGGTCAGGCCCCCTAAGGGGACGAATAACGAACTCCTGGGCATGCCCGGGCATTGTCGGGGCCTGGGCCGAGAGGAGGGGCCGCCATCGCCCCTTAATTCCCGGGGAAACTTCCCCCTCACAAGACCCAGCTCTCACCACGAACCGATGACTCACCCTCTGCGTGTTCTCTCTTCCTCTCCCCCGTAGGCAATGTGACTGGAAACAGTAACTCCACGTTTATTTCCAGCGGGCAGGTGATGAATTTCAAGGGCGACATCATCGTGGTCTACGTCAGCCAGAACTCCCAGGAGGGCCCGGCGGGGCCGGGCGGCGGCGCGGGGGAGCCGGTGGGCCGCCCGGTGCAGGAGGAGAGCCCGCCGTGCTGCGACTCGTTCGCGGGCCTGGGGCCGCGCTTCCCGGACGCGGGCGGCGCCCCCGGACCAGACAAGGCCTCGCAGCCGGTGCAGGAGCAGGGCGAGGCCGAGGCCCGTGCGCCCGCGGCGCGGCGCTGAGCGCGCGGGGGACGCGCTGGGGCGCGGGGCGCGCCTGGGAGCCGAGACGCCACCTGCGGGCCAGCCGCCGGCTGCAAGGCCCCACCTGGCCGCGCCGGCCGGGGCGCACCTGAGCCTGAATGGGGCGGGGCGGGGCGGCTGCCTGGGTCTGCGCCTCGGCCCCGCTCCATTCGGTACTTACAGGAGTCTCTCTACCCACCTTGGTCTTCGTAGAATCGGGGACTTCGTCAAAAACGTACAATGTGTTATTACCATTTACTGATATTCAGTCACGTATCAACTCATGGCTCAGGTACACGTTGCTGTCTTCGGTGGCCCCACGTTTTGTTCTCTCCCCTCCCTGCCCCCGTTATCCTTCCGTGGTAGTCTGCCTCTTTATGACATCTGCTTTTAGGGCGGCCCAGTTCTATTTGCATTTCATCTTTTTTGAATTTTCCTAAGGATGACGGTCTTCTTTACATACTATCTCTTGCACCCCTTCTCACAAATAGGGGCCTTGGTTTTGGTGATGGCAGGGAGGTGGGGTGCCTGTACTAAGCTCTTTTGGAAAAAAAAAAAAGCTAGAAATGTGAAGCCTAGAAAGAAGTTCAGGGTCAAGTGGTTGGACTGCTGCTACGTTTTGGAAAAAAATTTTTTTGGCGGGGCGGATTTCCATTTTTTCTAAGAAAAGGAAAGAGGGAACCCCTATGTTCCTTTCTGAGTGTTTTTTCCCGTTCTGCCACTGTCCTCAGGTGTGTCTGTCTTCCCGCCACCGTCCTCAGGTGTTCACCCCTGGGGCAAATTTATCTACCGGCTCCAGCAGAGGCCATGCGGTACTTGGGGTAGCTGAATTTCTAAAAGTGCAGCTGCTGCAGCTGGGCATCCTCATTCCTGATGTCTCCCTGGAAAAGCTGAGCAAAACGAATAGGAATACCCTGCACAGAGGATGACAGGAACGTCCAAGAGCGAAAGAACCAAGTTGGAATGTTAATATGCATTTTCTCTCTCAAGACAAGAATGGCATAAGTGTGTTTAGGCAGTAGGCCCTATCGTCTTCCTAAATAAGTGTCCACCTGTAATTTAGCATTGTAGAAGTAGGACACATTCCTGCTGGTTTCCAGCATTTAAATGAGAGACCAAATCCTCAGATTATGAATTAAGGAAAATTTATCATAAAGGTGCTTTTCTCTTTGCATCAATCCTCCTGTGAGGAAACCTACATTAGAGTCAGCTTGAAAGTTACCTGGGTTGTTCCGTCTTTTGTGGTTAGTGAACAGCTTGTTCTCCTCAAATACTAGAGAAAAGTTAAAATACCTTAAATTGACTTTGCAGATCTGGGAGGTTTTAAGAGTGTTGATAGTGGTCCGTGTGCCCGTGTTCAGGGCTACAAATGTCCAGCTGAAAGGAATGGCTGTCGATGACTGGTTTCTTCCTGCTGGTTGCAGTTCTCTTGGAAATGCTTGAATAGTAGCAGCTAATGGTAATTTTTAATGGAGAAGCGGAGGGTGACTATAATTTATGGGACTCCTTAGCTGACATAAAAAATTGCAAGACATAATTTGTATTCCCAGGATGATCAGCTGGTGGGAATTTACTGCCTGTCCTGCCCTTTTAGTTAATCTCCATTCAAAGAGAGATGTTACTAAAGATGGAAGAAGCCATTATACCTTCTCATATGGAATATATTATGTTAGACAGGCACAGTTCACAAAGTAGAATGTCAAGCTAAAAACCCAACTTTTTACTCTAACTGTCATCTTCTCGCCAATATTACTTTACTTGTCTGTGCTTTCATTTTTCTTCCTGAAAAAAGGCACTAATGGTAATTTTTGACACTCTCCCTACCCAGAGAAAACAAAAGGATACTACAGTGAATATTCAAGTGTCTTGAGCTCCTTCAATAAAAGGTGCTAAACAAATACATAGGAATCTACTTTCAGGAAAAGGTAGTATTCTTTCCCACAGTGATCCCTACTGATTCTACACAGACTCAAAGGCAATGAAATGATAGGAAATACATAACAATCACAGGCCTTTGTATTATAGATATGTATGTGACAAATGTAAACAGAATGAAATGAAGATAGTAATGAGAAATTGGGGGGGAGGGGAATGTGATAGAGATTATTAAACATATATTTGACCATAAAAGATTATTTTCATGGTTTGCTTAAAGAGCATTTTTTGTAAAATAACTATCTGACTTATTTCTGATCTCTGTGGTATGCTGTGGTGTTAAGCGTGGGTTATATTGTGTCTTACTGGTAGAACCCTTGACAACAGAATTGGGACAGAACATGCCTTGCTTGTTTTGATGATAGATCTGCTGTTGATCTTATAAGAAATTCCTTTACAATATATTATAGGTTGACTATTGCAGTGACAGTATTGAAATGGAGTCTAATAATTCCTACCCATATTTAACTCAACTACCAGAATACGGAAGAATCAATTTCTCTATCTGTAAGCATAAAGATCAGTTTGCATGTGATGTGCTGGAACCTTCATATGTTGGGGGAGAGAGGGCTCTTGCTGTGTAACAAACCACCCCAAAGTTAGTGGCTTAAAACACCGACCATGTATGTGTTCTTAAGTCTGTGGGTTGGCTCAGCTTGGCTGGTTCTTCAGGCCTGGCTGCGCCCAGCTGGGCTTGCTCACCTGCCTGCGCTCTGGGGGCTGGCTGGCTGGGCTGGGCTGGGCTAGACCGAGCCTTCTCCACATGAACATTGCTCTGCTCCAGGGCACCAGATGCAGCTGCTGGGAAGGGGTTGTCTGTGGACCTTCTGTGCCCTCAGGGCTGTGTGTTAACGAACTGCTTTGAAACTACTAAAGCTTGGCCAAAAATAGGTGGGGACCTGAAACTGGGCTGTGTCGGGGCCAGCAGCAGGCACAAGCACGTTGGGTGACATCACTGAAGCCCAGAGGTGCAGGGGGGCCACAGACACTGGGGACTCTGGACCAATGTTCCCGTGGCAGCCCCCCGTGCCCCTCTAAGGAACTGCCTCCCTTGGTGAACAGCCCCATGTCCTTCAGGATTTTAACAAGGGGAGCACTGAATACATTTCCAAGTGGGGAGGGACACCTTAGTCACCCTGTGACTGACCCTGTGCAGCTGCTTAGCCTTGTTTCCCGTGTGAATATGCTGATGACACAGGATTAGTTTGTGGGGCTGGTATGTGGATGAAGTGGGATGGGGTACAACCAGGCACCTCACGCAGAGGGCCTGGAAGATGCCAGTAGTAGAGACGCAACTGTCATCCATCTCCCTCCCCCGCCCCCTTTCATTCTGGGACACAGAAACCATCTCAGACATCGCATTTCCTTCCTGAGTCAGACCACTGACTGTCAGCTGACTCTGCCCCCACCTCAGACGCCTTCCCACTCTTTGAAGCCAGTCCGAGGGGCACACCTTTTCCACAGCCGATTGACAGGACCGTAGTGGCTAATGCAAAGTTATCGTCTTCCAACATCGCACGCTTATGCCGTGCAGACCCGTAACACGTGCCTCCCCTGGGCCACACAGTTAGATGGGTGCTGCTGGCCTTTCTCTCCTAGCCCTGGACATTTGGGGACAGTGAAGGATGCTGGGACCTGTAGGTTGAAAGGCCATGTTTCTCCTAGTGTCCCTAGTGGCACTCCCGCTTTGGGGAGGATAATCAATTTGCCACCAGCTTGGAAGAGATGACATTATGGGCCCAGGCCCCCTTGGGAGGGGACTGGAGCCCAGTAAAAGCCCTCACTGTGATGCAGGTTCTTGATTTCTTACAGGCAGGTGTAGCCCCAGGAACACGGCTACAGGGACCGTAAAGTCACGAGAAAGACGGCGTTCTGATGATGAGACGTGTATGAGCTGCCTCGATTCAGGCAGAGGCAGTAAAACATCTCTCCCCAAACTGGAAACGCAGTCCATATACGTACTGGCTTGTATGGCCTTTTTGTTTCAATTGCAAAGGAAGCGTGAAAAGGAAACACATACTTAAAGTTCATGCAAGAGCTTTCTCTAACTACTGTACCAGCGGGAAAATAAACATAACTTTTGTCATCAGGTTTATTGAGTTTGTGATTTATATCGAATAAGATTCACCCTTCTTAGGTATATAGTTTTATTATAAGTTTTGGCAAAAATATAGTGTGTGTCAGCACCTCCTCTGTAATCAGGATACAGACTGTTTTTAGCACCCCCAAGTTCCCCTGTTTTGCTTTGTGGTCATTCTCCTCCCTGCGGTCCCCAGCCCCCAGCTGCTGTCTATTCTTTGTCCCTGTAGTTTTACCTTTCCCAGAATGTCACAGAAATGGAATCATTCAGTCGGCAGCCATTTGGGTTTGGCTTTTCCCACCATGATGCCCTTGCGATCCATCCAGGTCGTTGGATACGTCCGTGGTTAGTTCCTTTTTATTGCTGCTTAGTACCCCACTGTAAGGGTGGACCACAGTGGTGTGTTCGCCAACACCGATTCTTCCAGTCGGGCAATGACAAATAAAGCTGCTATAAAAACTTTTACAAGTGTGTGTGTTCATTTCTCTTAGCAATGAGGTGGTGGGGTCACATGGCAAATCTGTTTGTATCTACCTCTCTAAGCAACTCAGACTTGCTTTCCCACATGGCTACACTATTTTGCCTGGCCGTGAGCAGTGAATGGAATTCTGAGCATCTTCCCATACATTTATTTGGCCATCTTTATCTCTTATTTGACGAAATGTGTCTGTGCATCTTTTGCCCACTTTGTTAAATTGGGGGTTTATTTTCTTACTGCATTTTGAACATTCTCTATATATTCTGGATACGAAAATGGATAGGTTTTAGGGCCTTTCTATTTCATTGATAAAGAAGCCACGAAAAAATACCTATTTCAAGCTTTAGAGCAGGGGTGTCAGCCTTTTGGCTTCCCTGGGCCACAGTGGAAGAATTGTCTGGTTGTGGCCCAGGACAGTTCTTCTTCCAGGGAAGCCAAAAGGTTGCACCCTTGCTCTAGAGCATTCTGTAAGTGCTTACTACTATCGCTAAGAAATAAAGACATGACAATTTTTCATGAAAAAAATAAGTTTCAGGAGTAAATGTTTCCACCCCAAAACTTCTTTTCACAGTGGGACTCCGTGTGTCAGGACCCAGAGCCACCACTGGCTCTGAGGGCCACCATGTCACACAAGACCTTATCGATGCAACAGTCAGCTTCTAGCGACATGGTCACCCGTGACCCCTCTGAGCTTTGGATAATGAACATGCTGATACAAATGTCTTTTCCGGTACAGGTAACATGGAATGTTTTTCTGTTGATATTTTCTGATTTCCTCATTTTATAGATTGATATACTAATGAGGTGCTGCGTGAGGGAGGAAATAAAAACAAACTCTGATGCCATCCTCCTCTGTGTTTGGAGCTGGAGAGAGCAGGTGCCTTGGGACCGACGCTGTTATCCTGGGAAAGGTCATTTTGTGACATGACATAAAGCCAGGCGGTGCCTGTTGTCCTGGAGCATAACAGGATCTGTTGCGCCCTGACAGAAATGTTCCACGTCTGTCCCTTGTCTGCAGCACTAGTGCTGGTGGACGAGGAAGGCAAAACTGCACGTGAGCCCAGCCGCCTCCTGAGAAGTGAGGGAGCTTCCGGAAGGATTAGGATCTTCTAAGTGAGGTTGGCTGGCAGACAGACACCGCAGACTCCGAAGGGGGCACTTGGGCTGGTGGCCTACGTGGAGGGCTGATGGTAATGTTGCAGGAAACTGGGCCCAGCAGAAAGAATCAGCCAAACACCCAAGATAGAAGAGGAAGGGATCCTTTATTCAGCCGGCGGAGCAAGGCAGCCAAAAACCTTAAACAGCAGAGCTCCCTGACCCACTCTGGTCCCGCCCTTTCATAGGACTTAACAGGCTTTTAGACAAAGAGGCAATCATGCTGCCTTTTGATTGGTGGTCCTAACATATTGGCGTGAATTTTTGGTGGGCTCGTCCAGAAAAAAGAATTTTAGGATTTATTATTTTAGTGCAGGGAGCAGCCTTATACCAAGACAGGCATACTAGTAGGACAGGCACACTAGATAGGGCGGGCATGCTAGATATGGGGTGGATAACTCCCCAAGGCAGGGCCTCCTCTCTCAGTAAGGAGTTGGGGCTGGACAGGTGGGCGCTCCTGCGGGCCCAGTCACCTCTGACTGTGGCTGAGTGTGAGAGGCTAAGTCTGATTTTAACCCTGGAGCCTCCCCCAACCCCAGCCCTGTCACCAGCAGTAGAAAAGTAGCTGTATGAGGTCTGACAATTAAGTTCGCGAACTCGCCTTAGAAGAAGTGCTACACACCTCAGTGCTGAGTATCATTATGGTCACCCTCGAAGCACTCCCCTTGGGAAGCTGCGCTCCGATGCCAGCATCTAGTCCACCCTTCAAAGCAGTTTTGGAATTCTTTCTGGAACGGCCATCAGAGCTGTTGTCATGCCCAAGTCTGACAATTCAGTTTGCGAACTTGCCACCACGTGCTTACGTGGCAGCGCTGTACCAACAACTCGGTGAGGTGTCATGACCTTGGCAAAGTTGTGTGTGTACAGCGCTGCCAACATAAGTGCACGGTGGCAAGTTCGCAAACTGAAGTGCCAGATTTTGGGCACGACGGTAGCTCCGATGGCCATTCCAGAAAATGAATTCCAAAACTGCCTTGAAGGGTGGGCTAGGTGCTGGCGTCGGAGCGCAGCTTCCCAAGGGGAGTGCTTCAAAGGTGACCGTGGTGATGCTCAGCAGTGAGGTGTGTACACAGCACTTTCTCTAGGATGAGTTCGCAAACTTAGTTGTCTGACATTGTACGTGGGACAGTGCTTGACAGTGAACAGAGATGTGACAGGACACGACAGAGCTCACTAGCCTTTCTCGTCCTCTCTCAGGTATCTGGAAGGAGAACATGTCCCCTTTGAACTGGGTAAGACCCTGGGTGTCTTGGATGCCTGGAGAGGGGAGGTGTCACTTGTGAGCAGTTTGCCATGTGGGGGCTCCAGCAACTAATAGGAAAAGTCGCAGAGGCGTGGCTGTGGTTATGCTTGCAGCTGGAGCAGACCGTGCCAGAAATGTTCAGATGATGGGAAAAAGGAATTCGGACATTATGACGCTGACCACAGCTACCCCACCCCCCAATTTCTGCTCTAAGGTAATGAATGACTCAATAAAAGATACATTTTTCTAGTTGGAAGCCGTGACAAGCAGCAGCCACAACTGAAGGCTCTGCTCTGAAGCACCTGGGGAGGGGGGAGGGGGACAATTAAATCAGCATTCTTTGTGTGTCTTCTTTATTTTTTAAAAAACGCATTTTTATTAAGCAGAGCTGGCTACCGTCCAGAAGGTAAAGGAAGGAGAGAACAGTGATTGCTGATGACATGGCATTCAGCCATAAAAAGAAGGAAATCCTGTCATTTGCAAAAACATGGATGGCCCTTGAGGGCACTGAGCTGGGTGATGACTGGGAACGCACTGGGGCGGAATCCCACAAAGACAAAGACTGTGGTTTTACTTACACGCGGAATCTGAAAAGGCCCAACTCCCAGATTCAGAGGGTGGATTGGTGGTTGCCAGGGGCTAGGGCTGGGGGACAGTGGTCAGAGGGGGCAAATCCCAGTTACAGGAGGATTGAGTTCGGGGGCCTACGCTGCAGGATGGTAAGTATAGTTAACAACACTGTATTAAATGCTTGGAAGTTACTAAGAGAGTAAATCTTAAATGCTCTCACCAACGCAAAAAAAGTAAGGGTGTGAGATGATGGAGGTGTTAACCGACCTTGCTGTGGAAATACTTCGTAATATGTACGTGTATCAACTCGTCATGTTGTACACCCTAAACTTACACAGTGTTACCTCAACCTGTCAGGGAGGGGGGATTATTCTTGATGATAAACAGAGTTCACGTGTCACGACTGGGATGGGGTGTGACAACAGAGCTGCAGCCCTGAGCGCTGACCAGGATCCTTGCCCGATGCTAAGCTGTCCTTTGTCACTGCTGCCTCTGAAAATGACAGCAGCCTGTGCTCTTGACCCTAAACTTCTGTTGTAAATAAATCCATGGTGACTGCCTACTGAGGAAGGAGCAATGCGGCAATGACCAGAGAATTCTATTAGAGAAAGAAGAGAAGAATATGAGCTTTAAGCGAGGGCCTCACTTCCATCTGTTAGATGGCACGTAGGCAAGTAGCTACCATGTGTTGAAGCCACCTGCACAGTGATTTGCGTATGTGCTGTCTCATTGAATCATCACAGCAAATGCACAGGTGAGTATTGTTACCTTTACAGACGAGGAACTGAGGTCACAGAGGTTAATAAACTTCTGCCAGTTCACGGAGATAGTACGTGGGTTTTCACCCAAGCTCCAAAGTGTGTGTTCTTGTGACAGTGGCTCTGTGGGTGGCTGGCCACCGTGTTTAGATACAGTGTATGTTCGCTTCCTCCTCTGTTTTCAGCTGCAGCGAAATGATTGAACTGGAGGTGAACTGATGTGGATAGAAGAAGTCGACGATGGGAATACTTTTTTTTTTTAAACACTCCAGACCTTTGCAATTATGGTCAGACTTAGTTTCCCCAAATCAGTAGTGAACCCTAAAACTTTATATGAGATTCTTCATATCTGTTGGCTCTCTGCACCCGGAGAGCTTGCCTTCTGTGAATAAGATGCTGCTGCTCGTCCTCTTGCAGCAACCAGAGCAAGTGCAATGTCAGAGGGTGAGCACTGCCCCCTGCGGTGGCTGATGGGCGTTCGTCCCGCGTTACGCACCGCTGGGGGTGTGCTCCAGGGTCTGTGTGGGTGACCGTACTCATGACAGCATTTATCATAAATAATGAAAACAGCCATCACGACATGGTTGAGAGGTCTTTAACGTCAAGCAAACAGATACTAAACCAGCAGTTTCCTGACACTTCGTGTCTGGGCCTCTGTGGACCACAAATAGATGTCCGTGGGCTGGAGGGCAGTTTCCAGGAGGGACAGATGGTGGTCACAGTTCTCCAAGAGCACGACAGCCAGTCACGGGTTCCGTCGACTGAGTGTGTCTGTCTCCAGCTCAGACAGAAAGGCGCTCTGGGCTAGTTATGTGAAAAGCAAAGAACCTGCCCACCTTCCCTACACTTGTTTGCATCAAGGGTGTTAACGAAAGTTTATTGGGCATCAGCATGTACTCCGGAAGGCACACGATGACGGGCTATTAAATCAGTGTTACTGAGTCAGTGTCATTTTTGTGCAGTAAAATCAACTGTTTCAGGTCTGCAGGGCTGTGAGTTCTAACAAGTGCATGTAGTCAGGTAACTGGCACGACCAGCAAGACCTTACTATCCTTGCAGCTGTCCCTTCTGCTGCTTCAGATCAACTGTCACCCCCCCAGCCCCCAACTCCCAGCCCGTGGCAACCATGCATCCTGTTCTCTGTCCCTGTAGTTGTGCCTTTTCCGCGATAAATGGAATCACACAGTGTGCAGCCATGTGAGTGTGGCCTCTTGTCTGTCCCTTCATGTTGCTGCCTGGTAGTCTTCGGCCTGGATGTACTTGTAGTTTCTTTATCCGTGTACCGGGTGATCGGTATTGGGGACGTGTCCAGTTTGGGAAGTCACAAAGAGGTTATAAGTAAAACCGGTATAAACCTTCATGTGCAGGTTTTCGTGCGGACGTAGGTTTTCCTCCCCCTGGGTAGAGACCTGGGGGGAGGCTGCCGGGCCGTATGGTGAGTACACGTTTGTGCCGTGGAGGGAGGCCACGGCTGTCCTCGCCAGCACCTGCCATTGTCCACAGACGGACTCTAAAACCAGCTACAAATAGCGGCTAAGGATGCACAGATCTTGGTATGTTTGTTCTGTTTCCTAAAAGCAAGGCTTCTGTAGGCTTTAGCTCTATCCAAAGAAGTACTAATGAGATAAAGCATTCCAGGTAATTACACTCTTAAATTATGGCTTTTCCCTCTCGTTATTTAATTAAAACTTTTATAACCAACATCCTTGATACCCAAGGTGTAAATAGGAGAGCAACTGGTCCTACACTGAAGGGGTATTTTTAAACATTGAAATGAGGTTGTATTTTCATTTCCTTCATGCTGTTTTGAAGATTCCTGTGTTCTGGGGAAAACCGAAACCATAATTAGAACAATGGCAACCTTGGACTGTCCTCGTTTCTCTTGCAGGAAATGGCTTTTTTTTAAAAAAAAATTTAAGTTAGCCGACTGTGATACACATGGATTATCTACTTCAGAATTACGCACAACCGGTTTAGAATACTGAGTTGCTCCAAATTTGCCTCCAACTCCCCTGGCTGTCGGAGCCAACTCATTTCCCCCCCAGCCAATGCAGGCAGGCTGCAGACTGATTTTAAATAATGAACATGAGCTCCAGTGGAACATAAATAGAGAGCTCTGTAACCAAAATAATCATGTAAGTGTCAAGACAAATAGACCTTGAAGTAGTCACCATCTTTGGAGCATGGATTCTGCAATCTTCTGCATTAGCCTCGGAAACTGAGACGAAAATGAAGGTGTGTCAGCCACGAGGTGACGGGGAGGACATGGAGGAGACCCGCCTGGGCAAGGCCGTTCCTCCCCTCTTCCCCGCCTCCGGGCCGGTTTTCTAGCAGCAGTTCACAAGCCAGGTGACCGTTATTTATAAAATGAGCCCTTTGCAAATGAGAGAGAAGATTTCAGCTAATTGACCCTGCACTTCCCGCCTCCTCCTCAGGTCGTTGCACAAACACTTCTCGTTGTGCGTTTTGGGGGGTGGAGTGAGCAGGAAGGGCTGTCAGGGAGGGCTCCGTCTGAGCACAATCACGTGAGAGAAAATCACAAGCGTTTCCTCTGTACGTGTCACTGAACTGTCACTCCTGGAAAAGGCTGGGCTGGCCAGGCTAACCCTGAGCTCTTCTGCGGGGAGATGACCTTGGGAAATGCAACAACCAGCGCCACCTTGCACATGAGATCATTGGAAGTCTCGAGGAAGCCTATGGAAAAGACGGCCACTGACCTTCCAGAACTGAGACGTGGTCAGTCCCTCTGAAGACGAGTTGGAGGCCCAGTCGGAGGGGTGACCAGAAACCCAGTCCTTTCTCAGGTTCCCTTCTGAGATTCTCGCTAAGGGCCCTCAAGCCCTGTTCACATACTCCTTTGTGTTGTTGTTTTTTTAATTTGGGGGCCTGGGAGTGGAGTTGAGCCAACTGTACTGAGTTGCTAGCACGCAGCGTACAGTCTAGAGGTGTCAGCTCCCTGGGCTGGCTCGCACTCCATCTGCCTGCCCCCTCTTGCCACTCTGTTACCGGCTTGCCCAGCTGTGGGGCTTGCCCCTAGCGATTTGCCCCACGCGTACACACTAGCTTGCTCCTCAATTCCCCTTTCCCAGGACGGAGGAGACAGTGCCAGCCCCCCCATCCGTGGTGCAGCCGGTGTTTACAGCTGGCCGGGGAGGCTGATTCCAGTGTTGCACTTCCGGTGTGTACATACGCCCCCCGGGGCCGATGGCAAGCTGCCAGCTGTCATGCCACTAAATGGCACTTGGGAAGAGATACATGATTGCATACCCTTCGAAGTATTTTCACCGGCCAACACATTGGACACAGATAACAGAAAATGTGGGAACAGAATTACGAAGTGATGAGCTTGAGTATTTATTAACCTTTTAAAAAACTTAATTGTAATTGGCATAAGGTAATTTTTAATGACGTCCAGGTTTATCAACTAGCTGGCAAAATCCCTGAGAATTTTCACAGTCCACACAGCTAGCTGGGGCTTCAGGGTTCAGATTTTTATAGTGTCCGCGAAGTCCCTTTGTCTCGAGCCACCCGAGTCCGGCACTGGCCATTGGCTTTACTTTGCATAAACGGCAGCGAAATCAGTGTGTTTCTCCCAAAGCAGAAGAATTGTCGGCCCGCAAAGGTGACTTCTGACTTCTAGCTGGAAGGCAGCACAATGGAGAACCACCAAGGCTCTGGAATTTGGGGGTCGTTCTTCTCCATAGGATTTCAAAAACTTCGGGACCCAATCTCTGACGGGGCGCCAGGTCTCTCCCTCAGGCATTCCTCTCCTCAGTCACCACTGAAGGAATGGCTTTCCCAGACGTAGGGCCTCTGGGAGTTGTCGTCGGTTGAGTTGTCACCCCCCAAATATGTTGCAGTCCTAACCTGCGGTACTTGTAAATGTGACCTTATTTTGAGGTCCTGCCCCTGGTCCCCTACTGTGGATGGCACTGCTCGGAAGAACCTAGAAGCCTGCTCAGGAAGAACAGCTCTCTTCGTAATTGAGCCCCAGGCCGCTCTGTCCTGTGCTAAGGGACCCTTCATGCGTAAACGCGCACGTGTGAATTCCCCCCACAGGCTCGTCCGTGGCCGTGGCACCCCTCCTCCCTCCAAGCCTCCCAGATAAGTCGTTTCCCAGATGGGGGGTGAGAGTTCTCAGGAGCCGAAGTCGGGAACGTGGAAATGCTTCACCCCGTTGGTTTCTGTCTCCCAGCGGGCGTTGCGTGACTACGTGAGTCCTGATAACATTCACGGCTCGTGTGTACCACGTCGAAGGGGGTGAGAAGGGCCCTCACATCGTGACTGCACGCTAACTCCCCTGGTGGCTCAAGCAGGACCCAGTCGTGGGACGAAGGGGATGGCGGGGGCGTGGGGGCCTCTAGGGCCCGTGTGCCATGTGTCACTCATGCTTTGCCTTGCCGTCCCAGGGTAACATTTTATGTTTCTAAGGGACACGAAAAATACCTGTCCTCTACTTCTCTCATCAAAGCTTCGGGCAGTCGTCTGGTTGAAGGCGAGTTGGCCATGGCCGCTGTAAGAAGCGACCACAGACCCATTAGTCGCAGCTTACAACAACGCACATGTATTCTCTCTCAGTTCTGGGGCTCAGGAATCTGCAGCGGGTCCCCCTGGGCTAACACCGAGGTGTTGGCAGTTCCTTCTGGAGGTTCCAGGGGCGTCTGTCGCCGCCTTTTTCAGTGCCCCCTCCTTGGCTCGTGGCCCCTCCTGCATCTTCAAAGCCAGCGATTGCGCCCCCCGACCTCTGCTTCCGCTGCCGTGTCTGCTCCGACGGCCCCGCTTCCCTCTCCTGCCCCTGAGGACCTTGGTGATTCCACTGAGCCCAGCTGGACGGCCCGGGATGGTCATCTCCTCTCAGGGTCCTTAGCTGAATCACACCGGCGAAGTCCTTTGGGTCACGTGAGGTGACACACATACAGGTTCTGGCAACGAGGACATGGACACAGAAACTCTGGCCCAGAATTGCCTTTTCTGCAGAGGTCCGCTGGCCCCACCCCTGCTGGCTCCTCTGTCCCGTGCCCTCTCGATGCCCTGAGACCTGCGCTGGACTGCCTGAGTCATCCGTCTTCCCTTCTGGAATGCTGGAAAATAGGAAATTCCCAGAATGTCAAGTTGGAAGGTTCTTTCGTAATGGATGTCCCAGCCATCTCAGTACGTTCTCTCAGCTGGAATTGCCGAGAACCACGGTCGCGTCTGCCAGAACCTCTCGGTGACCCCCCGGCCACGTTCCCGAGCGCTCACCGAACTCCCTAACGCGTGCCGCCACCTCCCTGCACGGGGCGGTGTGTAACGACTCCCAGGAGGCCAGGTGGGCACGTGCTGTGACGGCAAACCCGCGCCAGGAACAGCCTCCTGTGATCCTTCGGGCAAATGCTAGCTTCCGAGCAAAAATTTTAAGGAGTTCCATGTGGAAGGAAAAGACTCCCGTAAGGACCCACAGCGCGCGGCTCTGGACTCGCCTGGGCGGCCATAGGCCTCTACCTGACTGACCAAAACAGATTTCAAGGAGAATTGAACTGAATAGTCCCGAGTTGCGTCTTAGAAGAGGCGGGGCCGTCCACCCCTCCCGTCCTGGAAATCCCCTGGAGAAGGCAATTTCCGTGGTCCCCACGCTCCATCGCGGGTCCTCTGGCGCAGGAGGGAATAGGGAAAAGCAGACGTCGCCGTGGCAGCTCGTACTCAGGCTGAGAGCTCGAGCGGGCCTGGCTTCCTCAACAACCAGTTTATGTGCATATCCAGCTAGGAAGACTTGGAAATCAGTTACGTTGGCAGCAGTGATCAAGGTGTGTCAAGTCCACTCTACATCTAGTGGCTACTCGTCACCCCGGCTGCCGCAGTCTCCTTATCATAAGTGACACCCTTATCAGTAACCGGACTCCCATCCGTGTCGCCGGCCCTCGGCGCCCGCGCCCCCAGCCAGTGCGTCTCTCCCACCGCCCCCTTTCGTTCTCCTGCAAACGCTGACATTTTCCATTCATCTCTGCGACTGAGGAAAGGAAATACGATGCCTAAAATATAAAATTGGCCAAAACAGCAGAAATGAAGAAATGAAGCCACTTAAGAAATGAAGCCTGACGTGCCACATTTTGTTGACAAATGTCGACAACAGGTTCAGCCTTCCGACAAGCCCAGAGGCACAGATGGTTTGCATGACGCCAACAGGGTCTCAGGTCTGAAGGTTGGAGGAGGTCAGCTTAGCCAGGGCGCCTGCGACAAGTAGAAACGCTGCTATAGGTGCAGGTGCAGCCTCCTGAATTAGAGCTGTCCGGCAGAACTTTCTGGGGGGACAGAAGCATAACATTTAATACGTTTTTTTGTCCTTTCAAAAAGTTGTGCAACCATCACCACAATCAATTTTAGAACTTCAGGACCCCAGAAAAGAAACCCAGTCTCCATTAACAGTCACTCCTTACTTTCTTCCAACCCCACTCTCCAGGCCTAGCGACCCCTGATCTGTCTCTGCAGCTGTCCCAACATTTCATACAGGAGACGAAACCGAAACCATGACGACCTAGTCTTCTGTGACTACCTCCGTTCGCTGAGTATAATATTTTCAAGGTTCATCACTGGTGCAGTGTGTATCAGGTCTTCATTCATTTATTTGCCAAATAAAATTTCTTCGTGCAGATACAGTAGGCCATGTTTTTATTGTTGTGGAGATGACATTTGTATAAATGAATGACATTTGTATAAATGGCTATAGCACATTTTGTTACCCATTTATCAGCTGGAAAACATTTGGGTTGCTCCCACTTTGGGGTTAATATAACGTCGTCGTAAATGTTCACGTGCAAGTTTGGGGCGGACACTGGGTGAATTGTTTGGTTTAACCTTTGAGAAATGTGTTCGCTTGGGGAAGAAATGCATCTTTTACTTCCAGTATTGAGTGTAGTAGTCGGAATGTAAGCTGTCAACTTATATCAACGTACAAATGTAAGTCATCAGCCCCGCCTTCTCCCTGTGCCCGGGCGCTGGGAGGGACTTCGCTATCAGCGGGCTACGTGCTTTCGGGCGACGGCCATTTCTGATCTTGTTCACGCGGTACATGAGAGCCTTTGCCGGTGTCCTCGTCCACGAGCCCGCTGGACGCGCCCTGACTTGCTCGTCTAATGGTAATCCTACCGAACGGGAAAATGGGGTTCGTTTGCCATCACCTGCTCTTGGTGCTCATGCCTAGGGCTGAAAATCGTGACTGCTTAATGATCGATTCTAATCGTTAGCCGGGAATTAACTTACTTGTCTGTAGGGCTCAGGTTCCACCTTTCCTCTTTTTCTTAAATCATGACATTGGATTCGTCATCGGGATTTGTCATTTCTCTCTCCCTGCAGTCGCTCCCAGCCTCTGAAGCCTGGATCACGTGAGCCCGGAGGCCTGTGGGCTCTCCTGCCTCACGCACTCAGGGCATTCAAGCTGTGGGCTCCCCTACTTGCCCAGCCCCCCCACACACATACACACCGGGTTTCACGACTCTAAGCTTATTTTTGTTTTACACTTTCAAGTAGAAAGATCGTTTTTCGTGATACAGAAACAAAAGCATCATTGAGTCGTTCGGAGCAGTCTGTATTCCTTCCGGTGGGTATTTACACCATCCTCCCCCTCTGGCCTGTGAGATGTCTTCCTTGTCCCTTGGCTCTGATGCAGCCACAAAGCCCTCTGGGAGGGCCACAGCGTTTTCCACAAGCCCTGACGCTGTCGTCTTTAGAACTTCCTGACACGGTTCTTAAAGGTCCAGGCTTCTCTGAGATGCTTGGCCACATAGGGAAGCCACACAAGGGCCGTGCGCCTGTGGACGCTATTGTAGAACAATTTCTGCGTGGTGGGGGTGACCCTGGGTTCTCTTTTCAGTGGGTCGCAGGGATTGGCTGGCTGCTCTCCGTGTTCGCTGCCACCATCTGCTGATCCCCAGGGTCCCGTCTCCCACCGGGCACCACAAGCAGGAAGCCAGCTGTGCGTCGCTCTGCTTCCCATCTTACGATCGCATGAGCCATCTGAGAGCTCACTGAGCAGCTGTACTGACTTTTCAGGATCGTATGGAATTCTCTTAACACCCCGTATTACTCGTGTTGCTCATTGCATCTTCCCCTTCATTACATATATGATTTTATTACCAAGATTATTACACTGATACAGTTCTTTATGGATCAGAAAATCCATTCACATAGTTTCCAAGCCTACAGTGTGTGTGTGTGTGTGTGTGTGTGTGTGTGTGTGTGTCAGGCAGTTCTGGTTATGTGCAGCAGTTATGGTCTATAAAGTTGCCGTGATCACTGAATCCTGAACCACTGCTCCTGGGGTTAGTTTCCTCCAAGCCGGTCATCACATTTTCTTTCATCAGCTGCTCGAGACGTAACCTTGCTTTCTGTGTGTTTATGATAATCTGCAAAATGGGAGAATGTGGCTCGTTTGCAGGATTACCAGGCTGTTCCTTCATCCCACTGACCTGATGACAGCAGCGCTATCCAGCAGGCGGACGGAAGCTGACCTGACACGCGTGTTTCCTCTGCAGGCACGGCACAGCCTTCTAGAGCTTAGGAGCACGGCGGCACTGCAGCTTGGCCCGTGGGGGCGTTTTAAACAAAGTGAAATCCACACACACGCGAACAACTTGGCATTAACTAGCTGGTGAGAGGACGCCTGCTTACAGTATGTGTGCTGGGGCCTTGCCTCCTTCGCCCTCAGCCCGGAATGTGTCTCATCAAGGGAGTCAAACTTTTGACTCTTCCATGCATCTCAGCAAATGACTGCAAGTACTGATTTGGGGGTTACAGATAAAGTGTGGTGAGTGGGCAAACTCGCAAATATGAAATCTTTGAATAATAAGGGTCAGCTGTATACACAGGTACACATACCACATAGACATACTCATATATATAGACACACACACATATATATATATACACACACACACACACCACTCCTAGGGTCGATCTCATCTGTCTATGATGCTCCTGCGGTGGCACAGGCCATGACATGAGCCAGGAGTTACATCATCTGGCTCACCAGTATGTACACCACATGTTACACAGGGCCTGGTACACTGTCCAATAAAGTCAATCATATACCCACAGAGACACTACGCTCTATATACCATCTTCTCCAGGTACATAGACCCCAAAGAATAGATGTAATTTCATAAAAGCTACCAAGGCCATTTATTTATTTATTTTAATTTATTTATTTAACCAAGGCCATTCTAATGTTGTTCATTGCATCTTCCCCTTCATTACATATATGATTTTTATTACTAGGATTATTACACTGATACAGTTCTTTATGGATCAAAAAATCTATTCACGTAGTTTCCAAGCCTACAGTGTCTATTGGATATACATAAGAGGATGGCCGATTCAAAATCACTGTGGAATTTGGTTTGTTTTTTGTTTTCTCTTTTAAGAAAGCTTAGAGAAGCACTGTGATGAACAGTGTAGTTCATAGGCCCAGTTCTGTGTGTATTGACTCCTTATTAATCTAGTTCTTCTCCTATAGCCATTTGTATTTGGGGGGCGTGAAGCAGGGAGAGGACGAGCTCTTTCAGAGGAGAGGAAATAGGCATGTCTCCACCTAGTGGTCAAAAGCAAGGGACCACTGACGTGAGTTTGGACCATTAGGGATTGGATTGGTCTATGCACCTAAACCTGGTCCTTTTCTTCTAAGATGTTGGGGAGAGGAAAAAACCAGATTGGTCAAGGAAAACCCCCCAGGATTACTGTGGACAATATAATATGAGCTAGTCCAAAATGAGTTTTGGAATCAGAAACTTGAATCCAAATTCCAGCTCCAGCAATAAGGAGCTCTATGTGATTTGGGAGAAGATACTTAGTTCTCCAAGTTTCAGCATCTTCAGCTGTAAAGTGGGAATAATAGTACTTACAGCATAAGTTTATTTTAAGAACTAACTAAACAATCCATAGAAATCAATCAGCTCAGTGTTTGCCACATAGACAGTAAATGGCAGGTATTGTGATCACATCTCTTCGAGAGGAGGGACAAAATATTTCCTATAAGGACAGCACGTAAGCGATGCATACATGTGTGTATTGTCAGTAAGAAGACAACACAGATTGTAATAGGTATAAGGAATAAGACTGTGATATGCTTCAGTGCAACAGACTCTACTGAGTTCTCCGAGTAGACAATATATTAAATAAGAAGGAATGCTAGATAAAGTGACGGAGAGCAAAGTTTCTGCACATTTCAAATTAACACTCCACTTCAATGGAAATGCACAGATAGTATTAAACAGATCATATTTATTTGTTCTACACCCACTAAAAATAAAGGTCAGTAAGTTAGTGACAAATGTAAACTAGAAGACATTCCAAATAATGAACGGGCCCTTAATTGCCTTTCTAAGGAGATGGCACATCTTCAACATGGATTTCTAATCCTATTGAAATCATGGTCAGCCTGTGTTGTCTGGTGTTGCACGCGTGGCCTCATCTAACACGGGGCGGGAATGTGGGGACTTGGGAAAAGAACCAGCAGCATTACTGGGGAGCCCCTGCTTCCTTCTCCTCTCCTCACCCTGGTAACTCGTTAATCTAGTGGTTTCCTCCCTGAGTCCCTTCCTATTTCTTGTTGGTTGAATGTGACCCCCAAAAGTCCTAAACCCCCCATACCTGTGCCTGTGATTTTATCTGGAAATCAGATCTTTGCACATGCCATCAAGGTGTCAGTTAAGATACAGTCACACTGGAGGAGGGTGGGCCCTCATCCCATCTGACTGGGGTCCCTGTGAGAAGAGCAGAGACTCACAGAGTAGAGTGCCACCTGAAGACACAGGTGCACGCAGAGGGAAGACGATGTGAAGACACAGGGAGAGCAGCACGTGTGCCGGAGGGAGAGCTGGCAGTGATGGGTCTACACGCTCAGGAAGGCCAGGGATGGCTGGCAGCCCCAGACGCGGGAAGAAAGGCGAGGCTTCTCCTCTAGCGCCTCCGGAGAGCGCGTGGCCCTGCTGACACCTTGATCTCGGACGTCTGGCCTTCAGATCCGGGAGAGAACACACTTCTGTTGTTTTAAGCCACCAGTGTGGGGTACTTTATTAAGGCAGCCCCAGGAAATGAACACACGAGTCCAGGAGAAAGAACACGCAGTGTGGCTGTATGGTGGGTATTCATCCGAAATTCAGACCTTGTAAAATGCTGGCCAGACGCCTCTAAACAAGTGGGAATAGAGGATTGAAATCATGTGTGCTCAGGCCACGTGGAGCAACAGGTGATGTGGGGAGAACTGGGACTTTAAGGGTTCTGTGCAATGCCTCCTGCCTGGGGGAGGAAGAGACATGACGTTTCCTTCTCCGTGGCTGAGAGTCAGCTTCTAAAGCCTCGAGGGGCCTGGCCCTCTGCCTCTGTGTAAGGGCGACATTCATTTCATCTGCCCAGACCTGATCTTTTACAGGAACTTCCAGGACATGTGCCTCGTCCTTGCCTTCCCTGCTACTTTCCCAGCTGCCAGGGACTCCATCCCTGTGCTGCAGATCCACTGTGCTCACTCTAGTCAAGAGCAAATGGAACTCAAGCTATTGGGCTTGAAGATAGCCTCGCTCAATTAACGTCGGCCCCGTCGGCCCCGTTTAAATCCATGCTATGCGAACTCAGCCCATGTGGATTCAGGAAATGCCCCAGCATCCTGTTGACACAGTGCTTAAAATAAGAAGCAAATGCCAGGCCCCTTACGCAAAAGGGACTTCCTTGGCAGGCTAATGCCTGAATTTGAAAACGAGTCCACTAGATGGAGCTCCATGGACGGTTGGGCCCAGGGTCCCTGCACGTCCCTTTCAGTACCAGCAGTTAGGGGGAGCACTCCCAGCCCCAATGAGGAGCTCAAGAAAGCAGACCTAAATGACTGGTGTGACTTATCCTTACCGTTTGACTTGACCGTCACATTAGACAGAACCTCCGACTGCTTCTCTCATTAGCAGCCTCATCTATGATTGAGTTCCTTTTACTGCCCTCCCCTTGAAGGGCTCAGGGTCAACACATAACCAGTCCACAGAGTCCGATGGAAACCCGTGGAAGGAGGCTTTCAGGGCTTTGGGCTTCACACATCAGGGTAGCTGCTGCCCTGGGAGACCGATGGGGTGGTGGAGAAGGCACTCTCAGCATCGCCTCAATGGATGCCACCTGGCGCTGGTTAGACCACAAAAAATGACCAGCCTGTGCCTATTAACACCCTTCAGAGAGTGGCCAGCTGAGATGGATAGAATGACTTGACATATAGGATTAAATGCATTGCCAGGTGGACAGAAGAAGGGGCCTGCGCCCACTTCTCCCATGAGGATCACTGTCAGTATTTGAATTTGAGAGTATGCACAGACATCGGGCTAAAAACAAAAAGAACTAAAGAGCAATAAAACTCTAGAAGTGCTCTCCAGACACCACATGCATACCTGAAAGGAGGCTGCCCCTCTGTATTAGCTACAGAAGAGTGTACTTTTTCTACGTGGCAAAGGTTCTACGGAATACCAGCTTCATGACATCCTCAATTTCCTAACCTGTGAGCTGGAAAAATTAGTTCTTTCTTGTGGTTCTGCGATGAGGCGTGCGAAGAAAACATAAACTCCCCAGCAAAGTGCTCAGCACATAGTAGGTCCTCAATAGAGAACTCCCTCTTTCTCCTGCTACTCTTTCGAGAACGTTGGGGAAAGGGGTTTTGTAAACACAAGAGATCGACATAATTCTTGCCCACGAGTCACCGAAGCAAAGCCACTAAATACCTTCCTACACACAGGTTTTTGCCGTAGGTACAGCTGGTGCAATCCCACCACCTCCACCTTCCCCAGCTGCAATGTTAATTACTGGTTTGTGAATAGCGGGGAAGCGAGCGTGAGGTCCCCTGCTGCCCCCCGATTTGCCTGCTGAACGACTCTGAGGAAGGACCCAAAGAGGCAACGCCAAGTGTGCTGACTTCCCCCCCCCCGGTAACCCGGGCACTGGTGCCCCGGTAGCCGGCTGCGCGGTAGCCCTCCCGGGGTCACTGAGACGTAGACGGGGGCCTTCAGTCTCTGGTCCCAGCCGCCTCCCGTTCTTTCCTCTCTCGTCAGAGCTGCAGGCCCCGCCTTTCCTGCCTTTTCTCCTTTATCAAAACTTGATTCTCAGTAACTTCTGATTATCAGGAAAAAAAATGATTATCAGTAATTTGACATCAATGGACATTTGTACACTGCTCTATCTCTAGACAAGATTCACCCTCACTTACCCCCAAGAAGGTGGTGGGAATGTTTTGTTTGGTTTTACACAATCTTTTAGTTTTTAAAGCGGTGGGAGTGTTTTGGAAGCCAGGGATCTTCTCGTGTCCCTGAGGTCCCCCCAAAGGACACCTCTGCGCGTCACCCTCTCTGGGCCTCTGGCAGCATGAACATATTTCAGAGGCCCCCTCCTCAGTTACAGGTGGAGGTTTGAAATAGATGGGTACTTGCTAGTGGGATTCCTGAAAAGCAGCAGCAAATAGCCATACACAAACATGAGAAACGAAAAACGGAATGTTTGGCGTTTAATGTATCTTTAAAATATTGTTTACCGATTTCTTTCCTCTTTGCCAATTGTTAAGAGTTGCCAGGCGACTCTCTAAGATTTGGCCTGGCCCCACCTCTCAAATTATGACCCTGGCTCAAGGCAAACACGATCTGAATTCCAACAAGCCAAATGTGTATTTGTGCAGGCCTCAGCCTTCATTCTCATGGAGCAAGGACAAAGCCTTACAGTCCTTCTTGATGTAGCTATTTGAGAGTGGGCACTGAGATGAAACTCCGATTAGAGCTTAATGTGGGTCCCTCGTGGGAGGGCCTAAGCCACATGCCTACCATTAAATTCTTCAAGACAGTACAGAGTAGGTCTTTCAAAAGAGACAACTGGTCACCCCTAGCATTTCCTTCCAACTCCACTGTCGGCTGATGCCTAACGTTCTCTCATTAGAACATCCATTCTAGAGTTCAGAGCCTTGGTGTCTGCAGGGCAGAAACGATACTAAGTCCTCTATAAGTGTTTACTTATTTAATTTTCATCATCTGCTATTATCCCTATTTTACAGATGAAAAAGATTGAGGCTCAGAGAATGAATTGCCCAAGATCATACAGACAGTAGTTGGCAGAGCGAGGATTATCAAAACTAGGTCAGCTTTACTCCCAAGAAGTCTGCTTTCTCTATTGTGTCACACAAGCTTCTGCGGGTTAGGATTTGAGAGCTTTCTTCCTGGGGCAGAGAGCGTGGGAGACAGTAGAACTAAATTCCCAAGGGCGAAGAGGACAGAAGGAAGCCTGCAGGGCCCACGATAAATTATCCACATTTCCCATCCTACCTCTGTGGGTCTTGGGTTGAAATAAGAAAACCTAAGAGTTGAAGCTGACATTTCCCCAGAATCAAGGAGGATCAGACAGGATTCAGCAAACTCTCCCCTTGGTCAGCCAAGGAGAGAAGCAAAGGGCAAAAATCTGCTGTTTGACAAAGGTAACCGCTGAAATGTATCAATGTCGGTGCTGCTGTTATTGTAAAATTGTGTATCAAGTGAGGGCAGAAACTCCCAGAATGCTATGCTTGCTCCAGCAGGGGACCTTGGGTATTTCACACCTGGAGTGGATTTTTTTTTAACAACTCCACTACCGTATAACAAAGTTAGTTTTAGTAACATCAGGGAAAGAAATGCAAACCGACATTTTTCTTTAAATACATAGCCAGGGGAGTTAAATAAATACATGAATAAATGAGTAAATAAATAGTACATTACCAACAAAGGGGGAAAAGTAAATACTTTAAAATTATTTTGTTGGTAAGAAAAGGGGAAAACTGGGGAGTTCCCTGGTGGTGTAGTGGCTAAGGCTTCGGTGCTGTCAACGCTGCGGCCTGGGTTCAATTCCCAGCCAGGGAACCACCCACATTAAAAAAAAAAAAAAAAAAAAAAAAAAAAAAAAAAAAAAAAAAAAAAAAAAAAAAAAACGAAAGAAAGAAAAGGGGAAAACCTTTTGCCTGTTGCATATAAACCTTTTACGTGTTGGTAACACATAGAACATGAGAGTTTTTGTTTTTGAGACTTCTGCAAATTTGTTGATTTCATCAAAATTGATCTTCCTTGAATATTCACATTTAGTAGGCAGTGTAGCAAGATTTGTCAGTCTGCCTCAGAGCTGATTGATGAAGATTTTTCATCCGTTTTAATTTCTGAAGTTTCTTTTCACCTGTAATGAGAGATGTGTATGGTTACATAGAGTCTGAAGCATAAAGATAAATTTGGCAGGGAATCCTGTCATCTCCCTGTTACAGCAAATTCCAGAAACAGCAAATACAGTCCTCGTCTTTATTTCTTCAGGATAATTCCAGCAGCTTTAAATTGTCCCCACAGTTAAAAACTTTTCACACACACCCCCAAAAAAGCCAAATACAAAAAAAAAAAAACCTAAAAAAAGCAAAAACAAACCCCTCCCCCAACACACACACCCAAAAACCAAAACCAAAAACCAAAACCAAACAAACAAAAAACTACATCATCAGGAAACTTATCACAAATTTCTGTTCCACAATATTTGGGTCTCAAGTTCTTCTGCAAGAATCAGGGAAAGTGGCTAAATGACAGCCAACAGGGACTTACTTGTCCGGCTCCTGGTGGAGGTGACGCGGGCTTCGAACACGGCCCTTGTCATTTCATCTGGCAATGGAAGGTCAGCACCTTTGGCCCACATTTCTTCTTGGAATTGGACTCCTATCTCCACATAACTGTTTCCTCACTTTTTAAATGATTATTTCCGTGTGTGTATGTGTGTGTGTGGCAGTAACAGCCCTCTGCACAATTTCTTTGCACCGATCTTTAAGAAAAAAGCGTCAATGCCTTGTTCAAGGTGAAAGTTTCCGAACCCTTTGGCGCGGCTACGCAGAACTGCCCTCGGAGTGACTCAGGTGCGCGCCTCCCGCGGTGACCGCTCACGCACCGCCGGGAAGACAGCGTTTATTAAAGGATAAGCAGGAAGAACGCGCTCGTTTAGGTTTACGTCTATCGTATTAAACTCGACGGGAACCACGGCCATTAGAACTTACCGGGGCCGGACGGGCCGTCAGGGCCTTGCTCGGAGTCGCCAGCGCCCCAGGGGAGGAAAAGGCCGACCGGCTCTCAGGCGGCTCCACGGCGTTAACTTCTCCACCGACAGCGACCCGTCCCCGCATTCCTGCCCACGTTTACCCACAGCCGGTAGCTAGGAAGTTCCCTGGCCGCGGCGCTGGGGTTTAGATCCCAGGAACACCCCTGTCCGCTCCCCCCCCCGAGCCCACGACGTCTCACTGTCCACGGGGAGTAATCAAAACCCCGACTCCCACAGGTGATTTCCTCCCACTCAGGCTGCGGCCTCTCTACCCGGGAAGGGACCCTTGATCGTGAGTGTCCGTCCTTCTCGTCCCCAGGCCCAGCTCCTCACAGGGGACGCGGGCTTCCTTCCAGCCTCCCCTTCCTGCGGTAGTCTTCCCCCTGGCCTCCAGAAAGTGGGGTTCTGGTCCCACTTCAGCCACTAATTAGCTTTGGGGTCCTTGCAAACATGACTTTTCCTCCTGCCTCCTCTCCAGCAAACGTTTACCTGAGGAATTCATTCCTAAGGCTCTTTCTAATGTCCTCAGGGGCTGGCTGTGAGATCAAGTGGCTTTGGCCACATGGCCTGGGGTCCTTTAAATGCTGCCAGTGCGGCAAGACGTCAGCCTGTGTCACTGCCTCTCTCTGGCTGTTCCTTGTCCCACCCCGGGGCACCACTGACTTTTCATCCTGCCATGTTTCCTTGTTTGGCACCCTCAGAAGGGCTGGGCCCTGAAGACATCCAGATGTCTCTCTTTAAAAGCCAGAGCCGGATTTCCTGGGCAGCACCCCCCTAACGCAAACATTCTTATTTGTCGTGGCACTGCCCTCAGCATGTGCAGGAATCATCTCCAAAACAGCTCCCGCTCTGTCGCAGACCCACACGTTGGCTCCACATACACCTCACACCAACCTGTGGTGGAAGGGAGACAGGGCTGGGGGCATTTTCCATTTAGAGATGGGGACACTGAGATGCCAAGGGTTGAAACATGTTTCCCGTGGTACCGGCAGCTGCCCTGAGGGGCCGAACTGGGAATGAAACCCTCCCCAGCCCCGATTTCTTATTCACTTACCTGCCCTCCCTGCGACGAGCTGGGCTCAGGCTTGGCCCAGGAGTCCCGGTTACACCGCTGACACTCAGCGTGCCCTCGGCTCGAGAGCAGAAACAGACACAGGGCAGTGCCTCGCCTCGAAGAACTTAGGATCCAAAAATCACAGGATTTGTACGTTGAGTATCAAGATGTCTTTAGAAATATGTGAAAATGTAGTCAGAGCATAGAGATAGCTTGTTTCTATGACTTTGTGTCTTTTTATACCAGGACATAAAAATCTGTTACCTTTGTCTGGCAACCAACATACAAGATGGGACAAATAATTTCACGAACTCATCCTAGAAAAAGTGCTACGTCTCTCAGTGCCGAGTGTCACTATGGTCACCTTTGAAGGACTCCCCTTGGGAAGCCATGCTCCAACACCAGCACCTAGTCCACCCTTCAAAGCAACTTGGTAAGGTGTCCTAACCCCGACTGCCACATGTCGACACCAACACAGCTGTGAGACACAGATATACCAAGGTTAGGACACCTCACCGAGTTGTGTGTACAGTGCTGCCAACGTAAGCTCACGGTGGCAAGTTCGTGAACTTAATTGTCAGACTTTGGGGACGATGACAGTGCTGATGGGCATTCCAGAAAAAGAGTTCCAGAATTGCTTCCAAGAGTGGACTAGGCGCTGGCATAACAAATTGCTGGCACGTGCCACAATTGTCCCTGGGGACGTTAGCAGCCGATGGTGACTTTATCGTGACTCTCTTCCCGCTTAGCACAGATGTGGCCTCAGAATCTTTCCTGAGCCCTCTGCTCAGCCACCTATCTCACACAAGGTTTCCACTCGTGGGCCAAACTGGATTCGCCATCCCTGCTACAAAGTTTTAGGCTGCTAATTCCAGGAAATGTGACTTGTGTGAAATGTCCGTGGTTTGCCCTGTCAGAAGACTGCTCCCTGATGAACTTTCTTTTCTCTGCACCCACATTCCCCCGTCTCACCCCCAAACAAGAGCTAGGGGTCAACTAATTGTGAGCAAGGTGTAACCATAGTTTGAAACAGAATTACATACCTGAGATACATAACACATTTGCAGGAGGGACAGCCATTTACTATGGAAATGAATTATTTGCAAGGTACTCCTCCCCAGGTGTTCCTAGCACAGGTGTTCTTTGTATAATAAAAGACCACCCCCCCCTCCAGCCAGGTGATTCCAATGTGCCCCACCTCCTTGAGAATCACTGCCTAAGAAGTGAACTCTCCGAGATGTTCGCCATTTCTCACTGGACTGAGTCTTGAAGATGGTGTCAAGTTGCTTAGACATTGTTTACGGGGAAATTTCAGCCATATGCATTGGAGATAAGGGAGGTATTTTGAGCACCAGCTGTGCTCTTTATCTCCTTCCAGAACAGCCACGCTCCCTACCCTTTCAGGTGAGTTCCACTTCAACATTACATAATTCCAGAATTAAGAACCTGAAAGGAGTCTTGAGCCCTGTGTTGGGATGAATAATGTTCCTCCGCCTCCACCTGCCCAAATTTCATGTCCACCTAGATCTCGGAATGTAATTAAGGTAAAGGCTGAGATGAAATTGGACTGGATTTGGTTGAGGCCTAAGTTCAATGTGAGTGTCCTTATAAGAGACACACAGGAGAGTGACACAGAAACGCAGAGAAGGTCTTGTGACATCAGAAGCGGAGACCGGAGCAGTGCTGTTAGAAGCCGAGGGAACGCCGAGGCGTGAGAGCAATGGCTGGAAGCCAGGAAGAGGTGAGGAGGGGTTCTCCCCTACAGCCTTCAGAGGGAGCACAGCGCTGCCAGCAGCTTAATTTTATACTTCTGGCCCATAAAACTGTGAGAAAATGCACTTCTGTTATTTGAAGTCATCCGGTTTGTGGTCATTTGTTGTCGTTGTCCTAAGAAATTAATACACTTTCCAAATGATATATCAGCTCCCAATTCATTACTCGGGTTTTGCTCTTGGGAGAGAGGAAATCCAAACCAAGACAGTTCATATAAATATCCTCATCTTTATATCCACAGTGCGGAAACTGAGGCACAGTTTTGCTCACAAAGCAGCTATGAGATGCAGGCACCCAGCAGTTACATCGTGTAGTTTGCCTGTTCCCTAAATAGGGTGCTGATGGATGATTTTGAGCATAAGTTGAAGGCCTATTGCAACTTCGTGAGCTCAGTGGCCTAAGAAAGATGGAAGCAACCGTAGGCTTCGGGGAGTCAGAAATAGGGTCATAAAAACATAAAGGCATGAGATCCTTTTCAGAAGCAGCGTTTGCACTGAGCAACACGGGGTGGGCATGGGGCGGGGGAAGTAATCTCTTCCTTTATACCCTGCTAAATAGATCTTTAACAGGCTTAATCACCAGGTTACTTCACTTATAAGGTCATGGGTTGGGAGGACACAGTTAATCAGGGCATTTTGCATCAGAAAACTGCTTCAATGATGAGTAGCTCAGAAGAGAACACAAAAGTGCTCCTCTTTTTCCAAGGTAAAATTCCTTACTAGTATTTTCTGAGAGCTCCTGGCTGCAACCCATATTTGAGAATTGGGGGTGGGGTGCAGAATCCTCAAGTCTTCTTGCCATTTTTGAATTTACAATGATCACTGAAAATAATAGAAAGCTATTAGCAACCTATGTTGTATGTTTTCATAAACTTAAACCACCGGCCAGCCAATCATCCTTTATCCCCTTTGGAAAAGAAAATATCTTTCCCAGTAAAGAAGTGCCCTCATGAATAGTGATTTAAATCTCCGTGGCACTGTGCAGTCCCCTCCGGTGGGCCGATGGGACAGACGCCATTCTCAGACCGCTGGTAGGGCCTAGGCGGAGCGATCATGTGGCAGTCCGTGCTCCCAGCCTGCACCGCTGCGGTCCGGAAGCGGCAGGAGTGGAGTCCGCAGGCGCACGCAGCCGGAAGGACGGGTGGGACGTCATACAGCGCCTCCGTGTCGGTGAGCCTGCACAGCGCCTCCGTGTCCGTGAGCCTGCACAGCGCCTCCGTGTCCGTGAGCCTGCACAGCGCCTCCGTGTCGGTGAGCCTGCACAGCGCCTCCGTGTCCGTGAGCCTGCACAGCGCCTCCGTGTCGGTGAGCCTGCACAGCGCCTCCGTGTCCGTGAGCCTGCACAGCGCCTCCGTGTCAGTGAGTGTGCACAGCGCCTCCGTGTCGGTGAGCGTGCACAGCGCCTCTGTGTCTGTGAGCATGCTGCGTTTTCCTCCACCTCCTTACCCGCTATGCCCTGCGCGTCCACCCCTCTGCTCCTAGTGTCTCCCTAGGGGCGACTCAGACACACTGCTGAGCCACGGCAGCCATTCGATCAGTAGCAGTAAAAGGCGGTCAGAGCAAGGCCTATGAGAGTGAGGACAGAAGGCAGCGAGGCCTCCGGCTACCGGTGTCCGAGAATGGCAGCGGCTTCTGTCATGCCACGCAAAGAGCGGCAGGCCCAGGTAGATGGAGGTCTTGGGATGGCTCACCTTCCTGGTGGGCGCCGCTGCCCGTCCCATTGACGGCAGGAGCTACACAGAAGCACAAGGTGTGGATTGTGGGTGCTACCTGCTGACGTGGGTTTTAAGTAACGGTCATTTTGTGCAGTCGTCGCCCCTGTATTCACCAGCTCACTTCACGTGGTTTCAGTTACCCACAGTCAACCGTGGTCTGAAAATATTACATGGAAAGTTGTAGAAATAAGCAATTTATAAGTTTCAAACTGCATGCCCTTCTGAGTTGCGGGATGAAATCTTGCACTGTACCATCCCAAGACTTGAATCATCCTTTGGCCCAGAGTTACCACCCATTCGTCATTCAGTAGCGTCTTGGGGATCAGATCCAGGTCTCAGTATCACAGTGGTCATGCTTGAATCACGCTTATTTACTTAATAATGGCCCCAGAGTCTGAGCCCTGATGCTGGCAGTTCAGATAGGCCAAAGAGAAGCCATAAAGGGTTTCCCTTGTTTCCCTTCAGTGAAAAAGTGACAATTCTCGACTTCCTAAGAGAAGAAAAAAAATTGTATGTTGAGGTTGCTGAGGTCTACTTCATCTTCTGTCGGTGACATTTTGAAGAAGGAAAAGGAAATCCCCGCTGGTCTTGCCGTCGCACCACAAACTGTAAAAATGATGGCCACGGTGCATGATAAATGCTTAGGTAAGCTGGGAAAGGCACTAAATCTGCAGATGGGAGGCGTGCACAGAAAACAGCAAAATGTTCTGACAGCAGAGTGTTGAGCCAGAAAGCACTGAGCCTGTATCAAAACTTTGGCAAAGGGTCCCCTGAAACGAGTGATGCCAAACCATGTACTACAAGTGAGGGAGGGTTCCACAGGTTCAGGAAGAGGCTGGTGTTATATCATCTTCATCACGAGAAGAAGGGTGAGTGCAGTACAAGATACTTTGAAAGAGAGATCAAGTAACTTTCATTACAGTACATGATTTTAATTGCTCTATTTTATTATTAATTATTGTTATTCTCTTAGTGTACCTAATTCATAACTTAAACTTGATTATAGGTATGTAGGTATGGGGGAAAAACAGTATCTGTAGAGTTCAGTCCTATCTACAGGTTCTGGCATGTACTGGAAGTTACTCCCTGCAGATAAGAGGGTGGGGACTTCTGTATTTTCAAGATGTGCACCAAACATACGGTTTATTTTCATGATTCATGAACCATAGTCTGATAAATTGCAGTGATTTACGGGATATATTCCAAATAGAGGTTATCTACACCACCCTCTGGGCATCACCTGTCCCAGGATGCTGTGTGGAAATTCAGTGTCTCCAGAAGGTACAGTCCCTTCCAAAAGTCCGAAGAGACCCATGGAGCTGCCTGGAAAACTGCCATAATGCAAAGTGGGGGAAGGGGCCAGGAGCCTCAGGGTCAGTGACCGTGAGCTGGTCTGGATCTAGACTTGGCCCAGCTCTTCTCCTAACTAGCTACTAACTACTGACTAGCTCTCAGTTGGGGAAATGTTTCTCCCTTGGGCTCTAGTTTGCTTACCTGCAGGATGGGCAGGTTGTGCTCGGTGATTACCAGGTCCCATCTATTCCCTCCTGGTCTTGAAACCCAGTCAGCCCCCAGGTTACCCTCAGAGTGCCGGACAGATGCCCAGTGGTTTTCTTGGGTGGTTCAGAACCCTTCCTAGCTTGTAAATGAAAAAGAGGGGTCCCCCGCACCCCGTCGGAAGAGTCGGCTTGGAAAATAGCTGCCTTTCCTGATGGGTGGAGAAAACAAATCAGTTAGAAATAAGGGGGTGAGCATTCAGGTCAGGAAAGAATTTATAAGGGGCAATTTCAGGAAGGCTGTTTAAAAAGAAGAAGCCTGTGGATTCCCTCTCCATAAATTGTCACGAAACTATAGATGCAAGCTAATAACCATATCGTCGGCTACATGACTGAGTTAACTGTAGCTGGGAAGGGGCGGGGAGAGAAAAATACTACCCTCAGCTTCCAATTATGCTACGATAACTGTTTACATTTTATTGAATAAATAATTATCGCTGTGGGTTTAACAAGAAACAAAACATAGCATAACAACCATTAGTCATCTGTCTGAGTATATATTTAACACATGTGTTTTTTAAATTCAACACCCTGATTCAGAGCAAGGCCTGAGCTAGTCATACCTCCAAGGTGGGTAAATGACTAGTTCTTTTGGTAAATTAGGTTTTGGTTTTCATCTCTTATTAGGATCTTTGTGTAGGGTTTTTAATTTATTAGGAACCAAGGCAAGAACAGAGTGGAATATGCAGGTTTCTCATGGTCACCTTTGTGAGGATGGGGTATGTGGAGAGCAGGTCCAGGGGGTTGTCCATGGTTCCAATTCACAAGGACCCAAGAGGTTCATGAGTGTTGCTTGGAACAAGAAGGGAGACTGACAGCGTGCTTTGGGTGCACTGACCTGTCTTTAGAGGAGTAATTAGTAAGCCCTCTAATCGTGTCTGTGCTGGGCTGGAAGCTAAGGCCTTGTGGACAGTGACAGCAGGTGTGACGTTGACATAAAATGAAGAGGTGAGCAGTGTTTTTCCTTCGCATCATAAGAAGTCAAGCCAAAGCCTCAGGTGTGCATTCAGAGGATGGCTCTCTCTCCTTAAGAAAGGAACGAACAGGTCATCTGGGGTGCTGGCCTCTGAGGTTAGCTTTCCTCCTTTGGAGTCTCTCTTGGTCATGACTACATCTGGGTTGTCTGTCTGTCTGTTTGTTTGTTTGTTTTGCCGATCTGGTACAAGTGTAGTGAGTTGAAGTTGCCATGGTTTGAAATGGGGGTGATTATGGAGACTTGGGGAAAAGTAGTAGAGCTCTGACCCAACCCCGTGGGGACGCTGTTCAAAGTCTGGCACAGAGATGCCAGAGAACTCAGAGGTGGGAACGCTTGGGGAAATGGAAAATAGATGTATCGTTATGCTGTGGGCAAGTTTAGATTAAGCTGAGCCATTTGGTAGAACTGTAATGAAAAATTGGGGCTACGTATAGATTTCCTTAGCCTTGGGCACCATTCGCTAAAGACTCCCTTTGTCTCAGTTTGTTACTAAGCCTAAACTCCTCACAGGAAAAGAAGAAAATATGTAGATTTTTGCGTTTCCTTCGTCTTTGTTGGTTAAGCCCTCTTGTTCTAGTTTGAATTTCCGGGGAGCAGGCACTGGTTGCCCTTGGTGCCCACACAGGTACCCTTTCCCTGGCCCGCACACCTCTCCCCCAACTGCGTAGAGCTGCTCCCCTGGGCAGCTGGCCTGGCACGCAGGAGCTGCCTTGCTTGTGACTAACTGGCTGCCAGGGTACAATGACAGGGGTACAAAAGGCCAGTCCCCTTACATCAAGAGGGGACAACTCTGCCTTGCTGTTAGTGTTCCAGAGCTTCCTTCAAGTTGAATGGCCTTAGGTTCCAATGGTAATAATTCCTTGGAGAGTTTTGTGTGAGAGGTGGGGTGGCTTGGACAAATCCTCACAGCCTTCCAGTGAGAATGTGCGTCTAGCAGCGGAGCCCTGATTCTCCCACTGCGGGGAGAGGTGCTTAGGATTTCCTTGAGCTGTGGGGGGAGGTAGTGTCTACCCCGCTCAGCCAGCTAACCCAGAGGGGTGGGAGCTTGGTGCTGGGAGCCGATGGGGGCCGTAGACACCAGGGGAACAGCATGGGCTCCAAGGAAAGGCATGCTCCCAAAGCCAAAGCATAGGCAGTGATAACAACTTTGATTTATACCGAGAACTATTTGTACATAATTACTAAAATATTGATTGCACATTCAACAGTAGGCTTAAATTAAAGACAAACCAAATGGGGTAACAGCGCCAAAAGAAATCTTACTGCAAACAGTCACCATGTAGCTCTTCCCTGCAACAATCTGGTGGGACTTTGTGGGGCTCCACTCAATGTATCGAGCATTGTGTTGGAGGACTGTGGCTCATCGCTGTCCTCAAGGGGCTCCTGGCTCAGGGCACAAGACAGAAAGCACAATACAATGTCGGTTCTGTAAGCACAGACTGACAGAGACAGGAATGGGGTGCAGATAAATCTGACAGAGGAGGCAAGGAAGGCATCAAAGACAAAGGACTGGGGGAGGGAGCGGACTCCACACACCAGAGAAGTGCCAGAAGGGAGGCATGAAACGAGCCTTAGGGATTGCTGGGGAAGCCGCTTTCTCTAATTACATTCAAACCTAAATTTATAACCACTAACTTCAGATGGGCTCTAAAGTGTGGCTGCTGCCTGGCATCCCTCCTTTTATCCTGCAAGGCCCCCCAACCTGCCCTGCTGGCCTCTTAGACCCCCCGCCTTTCCACGCGCAGTGACCTCTTGGCCAAGTGGTCCAATTGATCGAGTGTACCCCTACTCTGGGGGGCTGCGCGTGCTGATCCCTTTGCCTGAAACGCTTTTCTCCCCAATATGTTCATGGATTTCTCCTTCAAATCCTTCCCCAAACATGAGTTTCTCAGTGAGGCCTTTTTCTGCCCTTCCTATTTCAAATCTAGCTCTCCCCACACCCAGTCCCCTCTATGCCTCGTCTCTGATTTATGGTTTTCAGAATATTAGGCTATGTATTTTATTACTTACAATAATCTGTTTTGTAACCTGTGTGTGCACAGGGACTTTGGTCTGTTCTGTTTAGTTATATTCTGCCGGCCTAGAACAGTAGTTGACTTGTGGTAAATATTTAATAAATATTTGTTCAAGGAATAAATAAAATGATCTTTTCAACTATACTGAATGTGCTGTTTTACCCACTCATCGAGGTGGAGTTTTTTGTTTTAATTTTTGCAAGTCTAGTTTTCATTTTTCAAATTTACTTTTTTTTTCTTTTCAAAATCTTCCTGGTCCTTTTTATAGTCTGTTACTGCTTGCTTATTTTTGTGATTCCTCCTCCCAGTCTTAAGACATTTGATGCCTTGTTATTTCCTATATTTCTGTGTGTGATCACTCCCTGGAGGATGAGGGTTGAATTCTGTGGTTTCATGGTTTCTGCTGACTCTTACTCATGGTGGCCTGTTTGCTTGTATTTTTCACACCCTTGGATTCTGAACTCATTGGTGGTTCTTCACTTGGGGGGAATCCTGAGGGCCTGAGGTGGGGCTGCTTTTATCCAGAGAGGGCTTGAATTTGCTTTCACTGAGGGCCAGGGCCCTGATGCCAAGTGTCTCCAGTTCTGTCCCTGTCCCCTTTGGCTGCGGCCATTGGCTTAGACTCATCATTACAGGGCTGACTCTGTCTTCCAGATTTGCTTGTTCCCCAAGCTGCCCACTCTGGGTTCATTTTGCTTTTCTTCCCCCTTATTTAACACGAGCTGCATAATGCAATAATAATAAAAAGGTCTGTTTTATACAGGAGTTAGTTGTGGGATGGCGTACAATGCTGTTAGAATTAATCCAGGTGTCCTTCGGCTCCCCTGCATTGTTCACCTGATTGTATACTCCGAAGCTGTCCTGAGACTCCGTTATCTCTCAAGCATAGTACTTCATAGACAGGAAGTGTCTAATATAGAAGTCCTGATGTGTTGCTTAATATTTAAACATTAAGTCAGGACAATTAGCATGCTTCACAGTTGTGGTCCTTTAAGTTGATGCTCTAGTTCCATATGGTACGACCTCTTCTGATGATCAGGGCGTGCATTATTGTAGAGATCGTCCTCCTGCCACACACAGGATTAAGGCCATGTTGCGGATACGGTGCTGCCCACCACCACCTCCAGGCCTATTGCCAGCCATGGGTCGGCGTGGCGGGCAGGCCTCCCGGAGGCCTGTTTGTCCTCATATTCATTACTTTTTGGCTCTCTTCCCATCTGCTGCCAGTGCTGAGTTATTTATATCAAATTCGAGCAGCCTTACTGAGCTTGGCTGTGATCTCTCACATCCTCAGGATGCCTCGCGTCCCCAGGCCCTTCACATGTGTCCACACAGGAAACCCTTCCCCACTGAGCCAGGGGGAACTCCTGCTCTGTCCATCTGCTTGGCTGGTGAGGTGTTTGCCTTTGGATTGGGAGCCCTGGCCCTCAAAACACACACTGGAACATGCCCAAGGAGGCCGTGACAGCTGAGTCATAGAGAGCAGCCTTGAAACTACAGCCCTGGGGGATGGAGAGCAGCTCTGAGGAGTGGAGCCAAGGCACCTTTCAGACCAGGCTTACTTGCTGTGGGTCACAGCTTCTGGAAGAAGCTGACACTGCTTAGGAGTGATCGCCCTTCCCACCCCCAGGCGTGCCCAAAGAGCTCTGCAGTTCTGAGACTGCCGTGCCTCCCCCTCGGAAGGACAGTCACCAGTGTCACATTCTGCCTGTAATTCATCAGCTCTCAGTTTTTTCAACCAATATCGCAGCCAACATTTTACCCTTAGACACAAGTTAGAGCCAAATGAAGGTCTTCTGAGGTTCCAGCTGTGCTCTAACTCATTTAACCAATTAACCGGAGTCCAGGGGCACAGAGCTCTAAAGAAATGAGATCACCTCTGAAAGAAATCAGGCTGGGGGCGGGGCGGGTCAGTAATCATTTTAAATGCAATCAAACAAATCATTGGTAGTCAAATCCATGCTCTCATTGGCGCTTGCAGCAAGCAGCATCGAAGGCAAGACGTTGGGGGGAAGAAAACCAAGGAGAAAATTTCTGGCTTGGCAACATTTTGTGCTGAAAAGAAATATTCAAATGCACTTTATTTGTAAGTGGCACACTACCACATCATCACGCAGGGAAGCTGCTAGTAGGGAGCCTGCCCCACCCTGCAGCCTCTGGGAAGGATTTCTGCCAGGGGAATATCAGCATTGCCCCACTAGACCAGTGTGGAAATTCGGCGGGTGCAGGGCGGTGGCAAGTGTGGGCGGTACGTTTCAAAACACTCGTCTGAAAACACCCACTGTGCCTGGCATCGTAGGTTCTGTGGCAGGCAGTCCTCGGCGCTGCTTACACGTCCACAGAAGGTTCCTCCGACTCCCCCTTTAGAAGCAGACCGTTCCCAGTTCTGGAAGAGCAAAGTGGGCTGCTTCTGGCCCTGTCTCCTTTCCTCCTCGGTGCAGCGTTTGCCATGGTGTATTGCCTTTGGTTAAAATGCTCCCTCTGCCGTGAGAGAGTCCCTTTCTCCTTCTCTGGAGGTTAGTCCGAGTAAATATTCCAGTTTGGACTTGCAGCTTAGGACAGGCAGAAGTCCCCTAATCTGTCACTTTCATTTCTGGAAAAAGGTGAGTAAGAGTGCGGTTTCCAGGACTTGGTGGTGCTCTTTGGTGGAGAAACTGCTCCTGATGACCCGCAGTTTATTCCCAAGACAAACCCAGTATATGTAAAACTGCCCCACTTCTGTTCATTCCTAACCTTTTAAGGGAGTTTTTTTTTTTTTTTTTAATTTGCTGTTTATCATAGAATATTTAAAAAGTCAGGAATAAAAAACCCCCAAAACGCTTTGGATTTTGATTTATGTTTTATCTGTTTCTCTCCTGTTCTCACACCTTCAGCTTCCCACTCCCCCTTTTAATTATTGGCAATGGATCTCATTTCACCCAGAAATGGAAGGAAGCAGAAAACAAGTTCTATGTCCTGCCTCCCCAGTCTACGAGCCTCCCCACATCTGCCCCCATCAGCTTCACTCCATTACCCTGGAGGCCTGTCCTGCCTCCCCATGCAAAGGACCCCATCCCCTCCCACCTACTCAGAACCTGCTCCTGTGCCTGTTCTGTCCTCTTTCCTGCACCGGATCCTCCCCACGGGCGGGCGTGCGAGCACGCTGTGACGTTTCCCTCTTTAAGAAACCCTCTTGACCCTGCCCCCACCCCCAGCCACACTCTCGTTGCTCTTCTCTTTACTGGGACCTCTTCGTACAGGGGTGTTTCCACCGCCTTTCTTCCCATTCTCTTCTGAACCCACTCAAATCGGCCCTTCGTTCCCACTACAACAGTGAAACCACTCTCGTCGAAGTCACCCATATGGTCCCCAAAGCCGAAGTCAATGGCGCCGTCCAGTGTCTGGGCTGAGAGTTGTTTCTCACCAAGCCAGTTCTGTGAAGTGCTCTGGGGGACAGCCTTCCTGTTCTCCAACCCTCTCAATGCTGTTGGCACCATTTCAGTAGGTTCCCTTTTGGTTTAAAGTACCTAGAGCTGGTTTCTGATGCTTGAAATAAAGAGCCCTGAATTGACTCACAGAGGGAGCTAGACTGACTTGGTTCTGTAGACTCATTCCCCAAATACAGCAATTGGGGAGATGGCCCTGTGGGCCAGTGTTGTGTTTCCATCAGCTGATGGCCAAAGAATGGCCATCCAGACAAATCCTCTTTCCGTCCCACGGCTGCCCCCCTGGGTGCTGGCTTCCCTCCCTCCGTGAGGGCTGACCATGATGCTCATTCTGTTCTGCGTTTTGGAATGTGCCAGAGCACACAAGTTCTTTTAACTGAGGCCTGCCCTCAGAGGAAACTAGTTAACCTGAGCCTAACCTGCTGGGTAGTATCAGAGCCTAACTCACCTGGGGGAAGGGAAATACCCAACTTCAGTCCACTAATCTGATTAGTGTCCTTATAAAAGGGGACATTTGGAGACCAATGTGCACACAAGGAGAATGCCGGGTGGAGACTGGAGTTATGCCACCACAAGCCAGGGATCCACCAGAAGCTGGAACAGAGCTGAAGCAAATGCTTCCCCAGGTCTTAAGATGGAGCATGACCCTGCCGGCGTCTTGGTTGCAGACTTCTGGCCTCCAGACCTGAGAGAGAACACGTGCCTGTGCTCCAAGGCACCTGGTTTGTGGCAATTTGTGGCAGCAGCCCTAGGAAACCAACACAGTGAGCTTGCAGGAAGTCTGGCCTGGTCAGAGGGAGGCTGATCACGCCCCAGAAGGGGGACAGAAGTGGCTCCCCAGCTGCCTGCAACCCCACGGGCCCTGGCCTTCGGTTCATCGGAGTTGTCAGCGCCCTTTCAGAAGGGAACCCCCTCCTGCAGCGACAGGATAGGTTAACAGAAGCGCACGTCTTCTCTGGGGCAATTTATTTCACTGTCGGGTCCATTTTTACTACTCATGACATGGCATCATACGCGTGGCCCATAAAACCGAGTATAAAAGGCAGGCAGTATCATTTTTAATCCCTTTAATGTAATGTAATGGGAAAATGAATCATTTATTGCAGCAGACGATTGAAAACCACTCAGAAAGAGTGTCCTCTCCTTCCTGAGACTTGGCAGCTGAAGGTTCGTTTCCCACAGGTTTCTGAAATCTTACCTATTTATTTTTTTAAAAAGCTGCTTCCTTAAAGAAGGTACTAAGCACCAGGAATATAGGTGAGGTTGTCACTCCACGGATGTCAGCATGCTGGGGTGGATGGCCGTGGGGAAAGAGAATAAATGACCTGCTGGCCACCCCGAAGCCAAGGCCAACGGCTCATTCATTACTCCTACTTAACAACGACTCTCTCATTTGTACCGAGGACCTCAGAATATTTTGCAGAGGGAAGTGAAACTTCTCAGTGCCCCAAGGGTTAGACATATTTCAGCTATATCTGTGACTAACTAGGGAGAAAGGACATGTGCATGGAGACAGGGCCAGGGGAGCCAGTTGGGCCACCCACATTGGCAGGGATCCTGAGCCAGTGCCTCCCACACCAGCTCAGTCCTAGAAGTCACCCAGCAGCCACTCGGGGCAAGTACATCAAGGACTCCTGCCCTGTGACTATGCCCCTAGTGTCCCGAAGTCTCATCCTGCTCCCTGAGAAACCCACACTGGTCCCTTCATGCGCAGGCTCAGCCCGGACAAGCAGCCAAACAGAAGCCGCTATCAACTCCGCCACCGTGCTGTCTGCAGGAGTGCGGCCAAGGTGATACTGTGACACGTGGCCCCTGGCTGCCGGGACGATGAATGCTGTTGGTATTATTTAGAAGGATCCTGCTGCTCAATGTGCAAGTCACCAAGCTTAGCAAGTGAGGACTTTGGAACTGCTCCAGGCAAACCTAAAGCAGCAAAAGCTAACAAACCACCAGCAACAAGGGAAGCTGTTAAAGCAAAAAAAAAAAAAAAAAAAAAAAGAAAAAAATCTCCAACATTGTTGGAGGATTATGGATTCAAATGGCAAAGCACAGACATGTTGCGAAAGAGCTTTTGATCCAAGCATGAGTAGTGGTCCCCAGAGTCGGTCCCTTCAGTGTCAGGGCCAGGAGAGCTTCCAGTGAGGAGTGGAGTGACCTGATGTGGTTAAACGGAACCAGCAGCTCCACGGTGGCTTTCAGGAGCCACCTCCTGCCACCTTTTGTCGACAAGGGTATGAAAACTGTCCAGCAGGCCCCAGAGCAGTGTGCTTCACCTCTGTGAGCCCCAGGGCCACTCACGTCTCCTCAGCACCTCTGTGGAGATGGTGTGTGACGGGCGTGTACTCCACCAGGGCACCTGTGCCTCAGCCAAATGTCCTTCCTCCTTCTACCTTGGGATGCCTGCTACTCTGAGGGACACTGCCCCCCCTCCCTCAGGTGTGGGGTGCACATTATTATTCCTTCTCCTGTGCACTTCATCACCAGTTTGTTGGCTGCCCGCTGTGTGCCCCGTCTAACGCGCAATGAAAGACCCGCCTGCGGTCTGTTCTGAAAACTGTCTCCTGTGACGTGGACTCCCGTGTTTCGCGTGGGAGCATGCCTCAGTATTCAAATCTGTTCCCTTCCTGAGTTTTGGAAGGTGGTAGCAAGAGATCAGATGGTACAGGGCGCTCTTTCTCCAAACAGCTCTATTTCAAAAACTGCCACCTAAACGCCTCGGTTCCTGAGTAATGAGGAATAAGCGCTCATCAGACAAAGGATGCTAAACTGACACCCCAACGCAATGTTAGTTACCTACCTCAGGCTTTATTTTTTAATTTTTAAAAACATTATTTTGAACGAGTCCCTCTCAAGAATAGATTTTATTCTATTTTTTAAAAATTGTTTTATTGTTTTAAATATTAAAGCAAAAATAACCTAAATACTAAATCTAAAAATAATGCAACATTTTTATGCCTAAACCAACCAACCATTTCATTTTCTGTGTTTCCCACAGTCTTTTTCAAAATGTGTTCATATTTTATATGCAATTGCACAACACAGATGGAATTTTATCTTATTTCCCCCATGTTTACCTTAAATCATAAGCATAAATCACAAATTCTCCATTTTGACCTTAAATCATCAGCATCTATAAAAAATTTTATACTTGTTAATGTTTATTGATTCTTGATATTCAGTCTCGTAGAAATGCCACAATTTACCTACCGTTTTTTGCTGTCACAAATATCTGTAACAGAGATCTTCATGTGTCTACTGTTTTATTCCTTAGGCGAAATATTTCCTTAGGAAAATTCCTAGGATTGGGATTATTTGTCTAAAGGGTTTTTTTTTTTTAATTGTTTTTGGTAAATTAAAATGTGCTTTGTTTGGAAAATTTCACAACAGCCTTTGAGGTCAGGGAGCACGAGGGTGTTGCAAAACCAAGGCTGGTGACCCTAGTGCCCAGCATTGAGTCATCCGGAGCTCTATCACTGGCATAGGGACACACCCACTGACCTTTACACACAGAGGAGGGAGGGTTTTTAAGAGGCAGACAGATAAAGAGACTTATATCTAGAACAATACAGACATGGCATATAAATGACAAGAAAAATGGTCTTTTGCCTTTATTGATTTTTTTTTTTTTTTGCCGTTGTACAGCATGTTATGAAATTGGAGTTCCCAGTTTTCATTTGTCTGTAACTCATCAGAAAATCTTTTCAACTGTATCCTGGACCTTGTCATAATGGGCACTTTAACAAATATTTATTGAATTGGATTGAAGGGAACTGAATTTTTGTAAGACTTCATTCCCTTTTTGCAGTGAGTGGACTTACTCGTAGAGCATGCATACAAGCAATAGACCACTGTTGCTACAAGCACAGAGTTGGGGGTTGTTTGTTACTGCACCATAACCTGTACTCTCCACATCAATTTACCACCTGCCAAGTGCTTTCTTTGAAAAATGGCTAAATGCACAAAGATATTTATTGCTTTATTATTTATAATTGCAAAAGAAAGGAAACTGGGAATTATTAAGTAAATGATACTATTCCACTCAATTTATTATACAATCATTAAAGTTAGTGTTTACAAAGACCTTGAAATTACATGGAAAATTCTTATACTATAAGATTAATTTTATTTAATTTTATTTTTTTTCTTTTTAATTCATTTTTATTTATTTTTTTAATTCATTTTTATTGTTAGACTTATTGGGGTGACATCTGTCAGCAAGGATTACATAGGTTTCAGGCATACAATTCTACAGTGCATTGTCAACTTGATGTATAATAAGTTCACCACCTAAGATTAATTTTAAAAGGAAGACAATTATACATGGTTAACATTACATTAAAAATTATATATATGGGAAAAGATTAAAAGTAAAGGAACAAAATAAGAACAATAGATTTAAATTTGAGAGAACAAAGGTGATTTTTTTCCTTCTACTTTTGTTAATTTTCTAAGCATTTTTAAGAGTGTGCATGATTCTCATAATTAACAAAAAGCTTTTGAAAAGATCGCTTTTCCTGGAGACCACTTTTTCCTTATCTATTTCTTTCATAGTCATTCATTCAACAAATACTATTGCTGAATACCCACTGTCTGCTTCTTAGGGGTCTGCACACCAGGGCACAGTAATGAACAATATAGAAAATAATATTCCTTTCCTCACAGAGCTTACATCCTAATGGAAATTTATAAGCAGAAAATTTTCATAATACTCATTTACTTAAAATATTTTGAGACTTACTGGAAGAAGAGGGAGGAGAGAGGTGTTTCAATGGGAAATTTGACTTACATTTTTTTAAATCAAATGTTTAAAGATCTGAGTTATTTATTTTCTGTTTTAATTAAGCTCATGAGTTAACACTTTTTAAAAACCTCTGCAGTCAGTGTTAGAGTTGTATCTAGGCTTTGCAGTCTTAGTTAATATTAATAATTGTTAGTAATATGTAGCAAAGAAGTCTCAAGAGAAGAAACACTGCTAGCTGTTCAGCCGGCGTTTCCGTAAAGATGCTGATCACGGACGTGCACGGTATGCGACGGACACATGTTTTTTGGAATCCCAGTTTCATAGAAACGTTCTGCTTGATCCTCTGAACTCAGAATCCAAAGTGAGACTCGTAACACAGCAGAAAGGCTTCGCCCCACTGGTGCCGGAAATGGAGGAGCAGGGATTTCCTCTGTAGCTCTTGGGGTCATTGTGCTGTGTACAAAGCCAGCAAAGAAAATTGCTTTGATTAACAAGTTTGCTTGCTTGTTTTCCTAAAAACAGTAAGGAGCACTTAGGAATTAAAAACTAAAAAGAATGAGTGGGGCAGTCAATCTGGTTTTTAATAACCTTTATCGTTTTACTGATCATAAAAATAATTTATATTCTTTGTAGAAAATTTGAATAATGCAGAAGAACATAAAGCTCATCTGTAATTGCGCCACATGAAGACAACCCCTGGTTTTATTAAGGCGAACCTCTGTGCAGTCTTTGTGCTAGGGCAGGGCTTGGCAGGCCACAGGGCCAAATGGTAAGTATTTCAGGCTTTGCAGGCCTTTGCTGCCGCAACTACCCTCCTCTGGCGTATGGGAGAGAGAAGCCACACACAGCACCCAAGTGAATGACCTTGGCTCTGTCTCTGTAAACTGCACTTACTGCAACGGACAGCAGGCCTAATTTGGTCCCATCCTCAGGCTGCTGTCCCCCTGTTCTAGAGCATTCAATTTGGAGAGGGGCAAGCATGAGCTTCTAAACTGGTGTCTCCCTCCCTCCCTTGCATTTCCATGGCCGTCACCCTACTGGAAGGGTTCCATTGTGGCTTCACCACCTTCATCCGTCAACAGGTGTTTACTGAAAGCCTGCTGCTATCTATGCATCTGAGCCCGAAGAGTGCCGGGTGAGCCCCCCACGTCCCTGCCCGCCTAGAGTTGCCAGCAGTGAGAACATCATTACAAACATGGACATGATGACAGGTGTGCCCAGGGGAACTGTAGGCTGCACTGGGATTGTGTAACTGGATGGTCTAACCCGATTGGAGGCTCAGGGGCAACTTCCTGGGAGGGTGAGTGAAGCCGCACTCTGAATAACGGCCAGGGGTAGCTCAGGCCACCTGCTGGGAGAGGAGTAACAGGGACAGGGAAGAGCGAACACGAAGGCTGAGATGTGGGACAGCCCCGATAGCCTGAGATGCTAAAGCAAGGCCCACGTGGCCAGAGCACAGAGATACTGTGCATCTAGCCGGGGAGGAGGCAGGAAACAGAACACACCAGGCTTTCACACACGGAAAGCATTTTTGGTTGATCCTGTGGGCTGTGGGTAGCCACGAAAGGTTTTAAGCAGGGGACTCATGAGATCAGCATTATTTCAATGGCTCCTGAACTCAGTGCCCACACCCCCAGCTACAAGGAGATCGCCCTTTCCATCCTCTCTGTGCATGGCTGCAGGATAATCTTTCGAGTTTTTCATCTTGTCATGGATCTGCTAAGACACCCTCTCCAGTACCCTCAAGGTGTGAAATAAAGTCCAGACTCTCAGGTCTGGATTTAGAGTCACCCGATGTCCCAGCAGTCCCCAATTCCTCCTTCTCTTTCAGTGAACTCACTTGCTATGCCCTGTACACACCCGCTATTTTCCCTCTTTGGTTCAAGCTGTTTTCTCCATCTAGAATGTCCTTACTCTGAAGTCCATAACCCCAACCCACTTCAAATGTAGCCCACTGTGTCCTGTTTGTGTTTAGGTGTTGCATGAATACCTGATCCCAAGAACTCAGGTATCTTCTCTCCTCAGACTTCTGGACCCTGGTACCTTCCCTCTTTACCTCCACATCATTGTATGTATTAGGGTTAGTGTCCACTTACCTTGTGTCCTTCCCTTGATGGTATGAAAGAAAGGGACCCTGTCTCTATTAACAATGAAAACAACTGCCATCTGTGGAGAACATTAGCCTACGGTGCGTGCTGTGCTAAGTACGTTACATGTATCGCTGTATGTCGTGTTTCCGACAACATGGCAGCCTTGTGATAATGGAATCACTATTTTACAAATGAACATTGAGTTACTTGCCCAATGTCATCAAGCGAATCAAAGATGATGCTGGGACTTGAACCCAGGAGCACCAGACTCCAAAGACTGTGTTCTTCTCTGTGGAAGCTTCCATTGCTGCTCAGCTTGTACAGTGGTGCTGACTGGTGAACAGGCTGGTGAGAGAAAACGTCCTTGGAAGTGCCTGCAGCTTGCTTCCCTCACACTGCCGGCTACCAGTTCCCTCCTGTGCAGGGGTAGTAAAGATGATGACCCACAGAAAAAGACCCAGCAATGTCACAGTTGCTAGGTTTAGCAAATAAAACACAGGATGCCCAGTTAAATTTGACGTTCGGATAAACAATTTATTCACAGATGTCCCAAATTCATTGCCTATCTGAACTACAAATTTAAGTGGCACGCCTGTATTTTATCTGACAACCCTCATCAACAACTCAAGGAAAGTAAAAAGAACCTCATTGTTATGTTCCATAACCCAGAGAGGAAAAATAAAACTGGTTAAATTTTTTTTCTTTCTAAAATATTTAATTCCCAAAACTTAAAAAATTTAAAGCCTAAAAGAGTAATGGGGCAATTTGTTACTAACTTTTAATGAAATGTAATATTTGCAAAGTCTGTAGCAACTTTTAATACATAGCAATGTGTATGTTTTAAAAAGCTTCAGAAAATAAAAATCACCTATAATATTGCCACCCAGAGGTGACCGTTGTTAATGTAGAGGACATTTTCTTTTTTTGTTTTTCCTTTCTTTTTATTGTTAGGTTTATTGGGGTGACATTGGTCAGTAACAATTATGTAGGTCCCTGGTGTACAATTCTACAGTGCACTGTCTGTGTGTTCTTATGTGTTCATCACCCGGAGTCAGTTCTCTTTCCATCAAAATACAATTTTCTTATGATTTGTATTTTGGCAGCATTCGACTTGAGACGTTAAGATGGGAACAACCTGAGTGTGACAATGCTTCTTAGGGAAAACGAGTCACATTTTCAACGTATTTGCTTTTAAACAGAAAAACAGAGGACTCAAAATTTTATGTGAGGCGAGTGCCACACAGTCCCTCCCCTGCCCTGCACCTACTTCCTTCATGAGGGGAGACAAGAGAATAAAAGGGAAGAAATGAGGGGCAAAGGGGAGCAGTGGTGGGAGGGGGCACAGCAGGTATGAACAAAAGACCAGGAAGTAGGGAGGGGGATGGAGGAGAAACAGAAGTAGACAGAGAGTTTGGAGGAGAGGAAAGAAAGAGAGATACTCAGAGAATGAGAAGCTTCAAAAATTCTGACGTGAGGGCTTGGTTATTTGTCTGTAATCTGCTCAGGGCAAAAGGACAATAAAGTGGAAACAGATGTAGAGAGGTTCAAGTTGAACAATAGCTCATTTCCCCCAACTCCAGTCCTGGGAACCAATGTTAGAGGGCTAAAGTGAAGGGTTTTGGGTTTTTTAACATTTTTTTAATGGAAGCATAACATACGGAAAAGTGGACAAATCATACATGCACCACTACAACTTGTTGAGTTTTCAGAAAGCAAACATACTAGTGGGACCACTTTCCAGAACAGAAAATGGGGCGTTCTTAGCACCTCCAAATCTTCATTTCCCATCCTCCTCCTCGTGACAGCCCCTCTGAAGGCAACCGCTGTCCTGCCTTCTGCGGAATGGAGTCGTTTTGCCCATGTGTTTTTGAACCTTATAAACCTCTCTCTATAAATGATATACCGTGCGTACTCTTAAGGATTTGGTTTCTTTTGCTCAATATTTATGCTTGTGAGATATGTCAGTGTCACTCTGGTTGGCAGGATGTTATTTTCTTTGATATCACAGTCTTCCTTTGCACAAGTATTCAGCAATTCATTTAACTCTCTGACTTGAAGACATTTTTCCAAAGAAGATACATAAATGGCCAAGAGGCACATGAAAAGATGCTCAGCATTATTGGTCACTTCATACATGCAAATCAAAATCACAATGAAATACTACTTCATACCAACCAGGAGGTCTATTATCAAAAACAGTATCAAAACCAAACAAAGAGCACGTGTTGGTGAGGATGTGGAGAAATGGGCGTGCTTGTACCATGCTGGTGGGCATGTAAAACAGTGCAACCATTCTGAAAGACAGGTGCCAGTTCATCAAAAAACGGAATTACCAAAGGATCCAGCAATTCCGCTCCTAGGTACATACTCAAAAGGACTGGGGGGTGGGGAAGTATCTAAACCAATATTTGTACATAAACGTTCATGGCAGCAGGGTTCACAACAGGTGGAAACCACCAAACGTCTGCCAGTGAGAGAATGAATAAATACGACGTGCTCTGTCTACACACTGGAATATATTATTCAGGCATAAAAAGTTATGGTTGCCTAAGTTTGTGAATGTGCTAAAAACATTGAATTATATACTGAAAAAACTTACACTAAGGACCCGAAGCTCATTCGTTAACCTCCAGGTGATCAGTCTATGGCTTATTTTGCACTATGATCTCTGGGAGAGTGTGATGGGAAAAGTTGGGTGTAAGAGAGCACATTTTAATAGGGAGTAGAGCCTTCAGTGAAAGTACTGAAGCTCTGGGTACATTCCTAACATCAAACCATGAGTCTAAAGTGAGGTTTGGGGTCTCCTAAAATAGCATCTGGCGAGGTTCATCCTCTTGGCTTTAAACCATTATAATTTGCTTTCAAACTTATTTGAGGTTGGTTAGGAAAGTCTTGCAGTAAACAAGCCCGACTGTGAAATATTTAAAGCCCTAATATAGCATTTACACTTCTGTTAAAATATGTTGATAATGTTGAGACTAGCACAGGGCAACACTGCGTCATCGGGATCGTGGCAGACTTAACACGCGTAAGGTTTTCCTCATCTCGCCCTCAAGTGTTCCTTCTGCCTTTTAAAGGAACCGTTCCTCGTGCAGCATTCCTTTATACTCTTCCTTCCATTCCACAGCTTCTATACTTAATGCTGCTTCGCCTCTACCAGCTCAAGTTCATTCCAGAGTGTCTTACGAGATCTCAGACTTTTAGAAAAGCGATTCTTGGAATGCCATCTGGCTAACCATGAGAAGTGTCCAGACAGACACGTTGCGGATTATCTCCAGGAAGGAAGAAAAATAGAAGAGAGTCTCAGAACTATTTATACAATTATACTGCAGGCTTGGGCCTGGAAAATAAGAAACTAGGACTTTAAGGTTTTTGATTGCATTCCTTCTTTCCTGTATTTCATGAAGTTTAAATTATAACCATCTGTTTTAGAAGATATAAAAACCCTGAATTCCATCTTCTTCCACATTAACAGAATACTTACCCTTTGGGGAATGTTATATTAGTGGAGGGGTTCAATAAGGACTGCACTAAAATCACCGTGTAAAACAAGCACCAAGCTACATCTCATTACCTACCTACCACATTTGCCTCTTGAATCTAGTGATGACAGGGGCGTCTATCTCTAAAATCCATCTTCTAATGTGGATGTTTGCCTGTGTACTGACACTGACATCATGGGTTCTGCTGGCTTAATAATTGTGTTGAGGATAATAGTGGTAATGGTAAAAGATGTCTTTCTTCCAGTTCTTATTAGAGACAATTAAATTACCTTGGCTTATTCTTTTGCTCATCTGTAGCTCTCAAAATATCCCCAAATCATTCCTGGTGGATTCAGAGGCATTTCACACTCGGTGATTGATTTAATTTGCTTTTATTCTTATAGCCTACGAGACATCGTGGGTGTAAAAAACACTCTAAAACTCACCATCTGCAATGAGGCTTATGCCATCCCCACTGTCGTCCCACCCTCTCTATTTGGAAGGCAATCCTCTACCTTTTCAACAAGCTCAAGGGGAAACAGGACATTACGGCTGCATAAAATAACCTTTTCTATGGCACAGAGAATCATTGAGTTCCTCTGAGTTAATGTGCTAGACTCCAGTTTTCCCTCAATAGGCTTTCTGTATTTTTCTCTCAAAAACAGTTTCTTTTCTTCTTCTCGTTAATAAACCTTTATTGAGCATCCACTGTTTTCTAAGCCCCGTGCTGGGTACTACAGATACTGAGATAAACAAAACCTGTTTTTCTATCCCTGGGTAACTAAAATCTAATGTAGAACAAGCCATGTAAATAAATACCTACAACACAAGGAAACTGGGGTTTTAAAAGAGTTGAGCAATATGGAGGAGGAATGGTTCATAAATAAAGAATCTTGGTTTTTCTTTTACCATGTATGATTTTCTAGGTTTGATGGTGAATTTATTTTTATTTTAGTATCTCATATATCTTTAAAATCTCTATGTTGTCAAGACTTCTGCTTTTTATCTTCTTTTATTAAAACACTCTACCAGTTGGATTTTTTTTTTTTTTTGTCTGGGATCTAGATATCAAGTAAAGAGAAAGATTTGAAGTCAGTGATAATGTGGCACCGTGTTGTTACAAAACCTCACAGGCATCGCTGGGAGCTGAGACAACATGCGGCTGTGTTGCACACCCCTGGTGAAGTGCCTGTCTCAGAGCAGGAAGGGACAGCAAAGTGAGTCAGAATGCACGAGGAGGGGAACCTCCCACCTATCAATAGCAACGAAGAGGAAAGAGAAAGCCTAGAAGGCTGGAGAGGTTTCATTCTGGGGTCTTTCAAGAGAACAGCAGAACACACGCCCATATAATTCAACCGTCAACCAGCTACCTTGCTGTCAAGGTGAAGCATTTGTAAGAACTAAAACTCAAAGCAAGGGGGATCTACTCAACACATTGTTCCTTCCTGACAGGACTCTAAGCCCACGGGGAGGCTAAAACAAGTGTCTTAGAACTAAAAGTAAACCAATGGACTGTGAAGCAAGAAAATAAAATGTACCTGAGAAAGATTAGAGAACATAATTTTTTTGTTATTGTTTAAAAAGGCAACCTCTAGCTTGAGGGAAGTTAACAGCTTATTGGGATGGAAGCAGAATGAAAGGAATACTAGAAAGAATTTTCTGGAAAGTGGTTCAGTCCTTGACTGAACTAATGACACCATATACCTCAGGCTGAGATATAGGGTATCTGTCACCCTGTAGTACCCGAGGGGGTTTCAGGTTGAGAAGGATGCTTTGCACAGACAGGGTCAGTCTACAGAGGTGAAGGGTCAGTCGGAGCACAGCAAGCTGACTGCTCCTCGGGCCAACTCCCAGCGTGCCTTTGGGAGTACCTGCAGTGAACACCAGAACGGGGCCCGGGCAGCTGGCTGGGGATGCTCACCGGGAACTGGGGTGGCCAGAGGGACTTTGCCTAGGCCCCTGGGGGCTCATGGGCCTCAGTGTGTGGCCATCCCAGCCTGGGGCGCTTTGCAGTCTCATCCCCTGATCCACAAGGGCACTTAGAGGGATGGAGGCCCTGTGGAACAGGAGGACACGAGAGCCAGCAGGCTTTGGGACATCTGTTCCGTGACTAAAATGACACCATGGCCCACAGAAGGATGCTACTGTCTCCCTTAGGTTGAAAGGTGGGGAGCGTAGTAAGTTTGAGCAGTTTCCAAAGAGTGGGAACAGTAGGGCAGGTCCATCCCTGCAGGCTAGAGACCAGGGCAGTGACTTCTAGCAGAGCCCTGAGCGGGGACTTGCCACAACTCCACATGGAAGAGAGCACCAGGCCCCAGGGATGGTCGGCAACATGTGTCCACTGCACGTCACCCACGTCCAAGGCTGGAAAGTCCAGTGGTCTGCTGCTCGTGTTCTGCATCCGCAGGATTGTATCCGGCTGGTTTTATTCGTTGTATCAAATCTTGACCTTCCTGCATGTCTTTGAATATTCTATGTGATGAAACAGAAGGTTTGCATAAAACCCTGCTGCTGCCACCATGGCATCGCAAGGAAAAGTGCTTGTCTTTGTGAAACAGTCTTTTTAAACTTGAAGGAAGAATTGGCGATTATGGTTATAAATGACTGCTTGGCAGATATTTTCTTAAAATTGAAAGAGGTAAGCTTGTCACACCAGGGAAAAGCAGCTGATGATATTTGTTTCTTTTGAGCTTTTAAGCAAAAACTAGATTTTTAAAAATCTTGTATCAGGCATCATAAAATAGCAGCTTCCCGATACTTAAGGCTTTTCAGGTGAGATTGGTGCTGATGTGAATGAATGTGGGCTTTTGGATATTGTGTCATGAAATGGGTCAACATTTAGAAGATCTCTACTACCCAGTGAACCAGTATTTTCCAAATTATCAATGCATGAAGTTTTAAAATTATGCATGGCGACAGGTGAAAGAGCCATTCCAATTGCAAGAGAGGCCAATGGATTAGCGCAACTGAGGAGAAGTCCTGACAAGCATTTCAGATTCCACCTTGCAGCTAACCCTAAGACACTGCTACTTGTCTGCTTCGGGTGAGGTTTCAAAGAATATCCACAGTTATATGAAAATGTTCCTCTTTTCCAAACACATATCTGTATAAGGCCAGATTTCTTTTTTTCACATTTAAACTGAAGCAACATATTACAACAGGGTAAATGCAGGAGCAGATATGAGAATCCAACTGGTTAATATTAAAGAGATATATTTTTGGACTTATTTATTGTTAGAATTTTTTATTGTTAAGTTTATTGAGGTGACATTGGTGAGTAAAAATTACGTAGGTTCCAGGTGTACACTTCTACAGCACAGCGTCTATGTGTTGCATTGTGTGCTCACCACCCAGAGTCAATTCTCCTTCCATCACCACGTGTCTGACTCCCTTCCCTCCTCTCCTACTCCTCTCCTCCCTTACCCTTAGATACTACTAAGCTATTGACTGTGTCCATGAGTTTTTGTTTCTTTGTTGCTTTCAGTTTTATATTGCACATGTGAGTGAAGTCATATGGTTCTTGGTTTTTCTGTCTGGCTCATATTGCTTAGCATGATGCTCTCCAGGTCCATCCATGTTGTAAAGGGCAGTATTTCATCTTTTCTTACAGCTGAGTAATATTCCATTGTGTATATGTACCACAGCTTCTTTATCCAGTCATCTATCAAAGGGCACTTTGGTTGTTTTTATGACTTGGACATCATGAACAGCACTGCATTGAACATTGGGATAGATAAGTCTTAAAGAGATATTAAGCCCTATATTAGATTTGAAAAAATGTAAAACAGTGCCATACTTCTCACTAAATACTTTTGCTTTTGGAAAATATAATTATTCTTCCTAAAAATATGTCATTTATGTTGACGAATAATGAATTATTGCTTTTAAATGATTTAATAAATATATTTTAATTTATAAAAGAATAAATAACTATAGAGCTGTAACTCACATAAACCCAAGCCCTCTGGAGATCCCGTAATTTCTCAGAATATAAAGGAGCCTCAAGGCCCAAAGTTTCAGAGCCACTACCAGCTGCCTGCTGACATGGGCCCCAATAACCATGTGCCTTGTGGGTCTGTTCAGATGTATTTGCAGAGTTTTAAAATGACAGCAGACTCAATATATAGTGTCAACAGAACGTATTGCATAACATGGGAATACTCTACATTACTGGTGCCAAAAAGACAAGAATAAGTGATCCTGAATGTGTGTTCCAAGAGGGTAGGAGACCAGGTGTGTCTTGTTTACTGATGTCCCCTAGGACAATGTCCGCCTCATAAAAGGTTCCCAATAAACATTTATTGAATACACAAATGAACAAATGGCATGTTTACTTTTATACAATATGATTAACAATCAGCCATCAAGTATTTATGTGGATAGTTCCCTGACTGGGAATCGAACCCAGGCCACAGCCTTAGCCACTATACCACCAGGGAACTCCCATCAAGTATTTATTATGTGACTCCTAGATGATCAAAATTGGCCCCAAACTATAAAACATATGTGCTACAGACTGAATGTTTGTGTCCCCCAAAAGTGTGTTGAAGCCTATTCCCCAAGGTGATGGTCCTTGGAGGTTCGGCCTTTGGGAGGTGACTGGGCGGATCCTGCCTTCATGAACTCTGGCGGTGGCAGTGGGATTGGAAAGGAAAAGTCAAATCTGAATTACAGGAACGAGTGACAGCTTGGAAGCTGAGATAAGAGCACTGGAAGAGACCTCCAAGCCTCCCAGACTCCCGATAGGGAGACTGGACGACAGACACATGTTTGTGATAGGAAAACAGCTCATCTATTTCATGATTGTACCACATTTAACAACTGATTATAATTCCTAAAAAAACCTAAAAGCAAAAATTTTCAATTTAAGTCCGCAAAACTATATTATTTGCGTCCTCCCTCCATTTTTGCTTTTCTCCTAACCTGCTTTCAGTTCTCTGACCTCCAGTCACACCTGTATCACTAAGAATGGCCATAGGACAGTTTTACGTCGTTAAGAGGAAGAATTAGGTAGCTACTCAGTTAATTTAAAGGGGAACACTGCATGAATATCTTATGTGGGCTCCTGGGGAAGGCAGTGGGCTGGCTCTCCTGGATGGTTGCCTTTGATCTGTATTCAGTTAACTCAATCTGTTCTCTGCTTTCCAGGTAACATCATGAGACTGTTAAACAAAAACAAACAAAAGCCTTCATTTATAATTAATATGACCAAAGCACGGCCAGGGGTCATGTGACTTGCCCAAGTGTTATACCATCATAGTCAACTAATGAAAAGGGCACTCCAGAATAAAACTAATGCCTTTCATGCAAGTTGCATGTTTCATTCTAATGCTCACAGCCTGCACTGAACAGATCATTGCTTTGGGCTTTTTAATGTTTAGAAACCTTATTTTGGATACAAATACATTCGTGGGTTATCCAGAGTATAGCAGGGTGACTTGAGATTAGCAGGGCTGTGTGGTCGTTTTTAAATCTATGGAAGATACTCTACTGTGCCGCATACTGGTTTCCTGGGTTTATTTCCATCCCCTCTCTCAATACAAGAGTTGATCTACATCACAGTGATGGTTTCATGCTTATATACAGTATCTTTGTAAACACATGATATTTATCTTGTCTCATACTCTAGGATAGGAAGTTTGATCTTGAACTGCACTATTCATGATAGTAGCCACCAACCATCTCAAACTCAAATTTGAGTTTAAATTAATTAGAAATAAACAATTTAAAATTCAGCTCCTTGTTTTCAACCACCCCCCCTTTCAAGTATGCCATACCTCATATGGCTAGTGACCTCCATATTGGAGAATGCAGATATAGAATATGTCTCTTGACATACAACGTTCTATTGAACAGTGGTTATCCAAGACATAAACTGTAGTTTTCATTGTATAAAATGTGGCTGTACAAAGATCATGCCTGATTTTTTAAAGAATGTTAATGATTGGAAAACTTTATTACATGAAAAGAAAAAAGACTTGAGTTTATTTTTTGGAATTCTGGTTGCAAATTCATGTTCTTCAAGTAAAGAAAATGAATACGGCAAAAGCGTGTATTTGCAAAGCAGCTTTCTTCCAAGTTGCATATTTTAGTCTGCCAACATTCAGTTATTCATTCAAAAAATATTTACGGAGTGCCTTCTGTGTACCAGGCACTCTTCAGGGCTCTGGAGCCAAACGTACAAAGTTCCTGGCCTCATGGAGCTTACGTTGTTGGCAGTGGGATGGGAAGCAAACGTTATTTTTACTTTCAGGGCCAGAATTTTAAACTATCGTTGCTGAAAAGTCCTATTTGCCCGACAAAGTGTGCCAAGAACTTCAGCACATTTTCCAGTCACCGTCTACCCTCGTGGAGCCCCTCAGCTGGAGGTGGTTTTAGCGTCTTCGACTCCAGTTTTCCCTCCTGCAACATCCAGCCAAGTAACCCCTTCATCTCTGCTGAGCACTTGGGGGACAGAAGCCTCACCAATGTGAGGAAGAGCAGAAGCACGTTGTCATCATTCCTAATTTTCATCACCATCATTATTATAATGACCTCAGTATCACATATCCATGGTGAAAAGTTTAGATATAACAGAGAGAAACGTTAAATTATTGGCATTCTTAGCACATGGAGATAACCACCATTAGCATTTTGATATATATGCTTCAAGGATTTCTCTGTCTCTGTGTCTCTATCATTCTCTATCTACATGCATCTACGAGGGCTGTCTGGAAAGTATCCAGCCATGCAACATGAAAAACAGAGTCATTTAGGGCTGGATTCTTTCTGGGCAGCCCTCATATATATATATATCTGTGTGTGTGTGTGTGTGTGTGTGTGTGTGTGTGTGTGTATTTCTGTTAAAGTGGTATTGTTCATATCCTGCTTTTTTCTACTTAACCATATAGTACAAACATCTTTTCATTCAAGTAAGTGTAACTCTACATCCCCATTTTATTAGCTATATAATGGTGTATTCGGTGAACGTATCACAGTTTATTTATGGCCTTAGTTGTTGAAAGTTTACATTGCTCTAAATGTTTCATTATTAGAACAAATACCGTATTGAGCATCCATGCACATGCATATATCTTTGTGAAGCTGATTAAATTTCAGTGACCAAAATCCAGAAGTGAAATTCCTGGGGCAAAGGGTCTACACATATTTAAGACTTTTCATACATATTAGCACATTCCGCCTGACGGGGAAAGAAAAGCACCTTTACCCATATTCTAGCAGTAATGAGAATTCCACCGCCCCTGTGCCCTCAGCCATGAGCTTCTCTTGGGAGAGTGTTCCTCTTTCTCTGTTTTTCTCCCATTGTTTCCCAGCTTGCCCTGAGACGAACGTTCTGGTGTTTGAACAACACTGTCATGCCCCAACACAGTCTCCTCCTCTTTAGATTCAATGTCCCTCCAGGATGGATTAACAAATTATTGTCAGCCTGCCACCTGGAGGATCAATAGTTCTGTCCTTGATCTTTTACTGCTCAACACTCTAATAGGCGACTTGGAGGAAGCTGTGAAAAGCATGCTTGCAAATCCTGCCCACCACTTCTTTGGGGCCTCCCAGATGCCAGGCACGACACCTGGTTCTCAGAACATAAATGAAGATGAGCCCTCTTTCCTGCCCCCGAGGGGTTCGTGGCAGTGCCCAGAGCAACAGGAACATGGTGGGAGTGGACCTGGCGATGTCCCACATGGCTCACGCAGGAAGTGATGTCATCTGGGGCAGAGGGCAGACTGCCCTGCCCATTTCACAGGCCATAGAGCCCATGGATGGGAGACTCCGCTCTCTTCAACAAGTATTTACTGAGCCCCTTCTGTGTGTCAGGCCCTGCTCTCCAGAACAGTCCTCTAGAAATTATTTTTTGAAGTGTTACGCCCTTGCCCCCAGTCCGGCCGCGAGCGAAAACCCGTCTCCCCTTACACACGGACCCAGGACCCTCGCTTCGCCATGCCTCACCCTCCTCGGTGATTTTCTCCCACAATTTCCCCAGAGGAACTGGGGCTGGCTAATACAAAACCAAATGCATTTTGAAGAATTTTAGGAGCAAACACATTAACCTTAAAGGGGGATAAGCCACCTTTTAAATCCTGTTGGGAAGGAATCTAAACAGTGCATGAATACCTAAGATGGTAATTCCAGAAGTCCGCTGTGAAATACAAATTAGGCTGGAATAGAAAAAAACGCTCCAAACTCTAAAACGTGCAGCACTCGGTGATTGATAGATGATTCTGCTACTCACATTAAACATCCAGAAACTTCATCTGAACTGTACTCTGAGATCAGCTCATCCCTATGCCCTATTTCGTCCTGGGCCACACCAGCCAGGTCTGAGGTTCACTTTATCCTCAGAGAATGGGGTGCTTGTGTCTGACAGAACCTAGCACAGGAACGGCTCCTCTCCTTGGTGGGCCTCCTGCTCAGACACCCTGGCAGGGCCGGAGGAGCCTCGAAAAGAGGGCAGTACTTTCAACTGTTGGGTGTTGGGTGCCAAAATCCATGGCCCTTCTTTCCGGAGAAGTGCAATCAGCTCGTGACCTGAAGCATGAAAGCCTGAAACGGGCCTGCTTCCAGTTTGGAGTGATGTGCTTTAATCCTGGAATCAGTGCCGGACAGCCTGTTGGATGTCTCAATTGCTGCTGGTTGCTTGGAGCAGAAACAGTTGCTCTTCGCCTCTTGCGTGTTTTATAAACCAGGGCCCACTCACTAGAGATCCGGAGTGTATCAGGGGCAGGCTCTTCCTACTCTCACTCTCCTCGCTAAAAGGGGAAGAAACCATGTGCCTGCTCCCCTCCCCCACTGGGTCCCGGCCTCGTGGAGTTCCCTACATTCAAAGACATCGTTTTCCAAATGCAGTTCCATTCATGCTCTGCACAGATAGCCACCCTGCGGCCTCGCCCTGGGCCCGGGGGCTCACACACCAGCAGCGCAGTGTCATCCGCTCAGGGGGTGGGCCTTGGGAGCAGGTGGGGGGCCGTTCCCGCAGGGCATTCCAAGGCCCTGGTGTGGAAGGGGGAGCACTGAGCAAGTTCTCAGCAAGATTCCTGAGCCTGTGGGTTCCTTGTCCTGTGAGTAGGGGCCAGACTGAAGGTGCTCACAGGTTGGGGGGCATGCAGAGCAGCAAGGGGCGCTCCTGGTGTGGGTCTGTGGACCATACAATGCCCCCCACATACACACACGACTCTCTTCATTCCTCCCTTCTTTTTTTACTTCAAACTTTTATTGAGATAATTATAGGTGCAAATGCAATTGTAAGAAATAACACAGGACTTGGACACGCTGGCCAGAATGTCCACACATCCAAGAAAGGCCCCTCATGGGGTCAGGCAAGAAGAGAGATGGGCAGGTCACGGGCAGGAATAGGGAGTTCTATATAGGAACCTGCTTTCTGTGTCAAGGAAGGAGGATGTAAATGTCATTTAGCTTGATTTACAACATGACGTATAGATGTGTGGCATGTGGGCCTCCCTGTGTAATTTTGCCCCTCGGCCCTGCAAAAGTTAGAGGTCGGTGTTATTCCTAAATTACCCTAAAAATGTGTTTGCAGGTTCTGCAACCTAATAGAACAGCCTACCGGGTCCCAGGAAAGGTCCTGTCCCTCCTTGGAGAGATGCGAGCAATCCTGGGGATGGGGTGCAGAAAACGGGTTTGGGGGAAGAGCCTCCGTGAGATGGAAATGGGGAACTCCCGTTTTCCTTGGATAAATGGGCCATGCTCAGTAATCACGTCTATTTCTCCACTTTGGTGCTTTCTTCTCCGTCCTTGTTCTTTGGGGATGTCCCTTAGTGGCCTAGTGAAATTCTAATGAAAACTCCTGTATGCCTTGGCTGAGCTGGGGCTACGGGGCATGTGTGTTTGTGGGCTTGACTCGCTGGGAGCTCCGAGCCCTGGGCCTAGGACAGTCGGGAGGACAGGGCAGGTGAAGTCTGGAAACTCTTCGCAGCTTATGTCACGTTGTCCCTTACAGCAGCTTCAGGAAAGCAGGGCCTGTTCCTGTCCGCCCTTGTGCCCAGGGTGTGCGTGGGCTTGGACAATGCCCGTGGAATGAATGAACGAATGTCCTCACCTCGCATGGCATCAAAGTACACACCCAGTAAACTGTTGAGCTCAAGAATAATTTTCAAGCATTTCAACTAAGTAAGGATTACTAATAATTATAATTAACAATAAATACAAATAATATAAACAATGCATTAGAATTATATAAAGAATGTAAGCTTGCATCATATAATTAATAGTAAATTAGTAATTTAGTTAGAATTTAAATCGTGAATAATTATTCATGTAGACTATTTGATTGAATGTGTTTGAACTAAAGTTACTCCTAGAAAGTTTGACCAATTTGTCTAAAGACAAAGGAAAGCAAATTGTTATGTTACCAAATTGAACAGAGGGGGATGGTTTAAAATAGCTTCAAGCAAATGCAACATAATTTCTTCCTGGTTTTAGCATAAGGAGCCTTGTTCTGAATTGTTTGCAGTGTACTTGAGGGATCTGCCGTCCCTTAAGATGCTTACTTGTATTTGTACAACAAGTTCATCACCAAGGTAAGAACCATTGCTCCTAGGATGGCTCTTGCCAGTAAGGCTCAGGTTGTCTATATATTTATTTCAAGTTCTTGAAAAGGTCCCTAGACTGTTGTCTCAGCATACTCATATGTGTTTGTAGTATCGATGCTTAATGTTACTGGCTCTAAACTTACGAAGCATCATGTACGTCACCTTTGGCCAGAATGTATTGACGTTACCATGACTGTGCAAGGTGAGCCGCAGACCATCCTGACATGTTCTTCTCCACGCCGAGTTAAAAATGATGGGATGTAGCAGTGGAATAGAATCGAGAGTCCAGATATAAACCCATACATCCATAGCTGCTTGATAAGGGTGCCAAGGCAATAAAAGGGGGGAAGGAATAGCTTTTCAACAAATGGTACTGGGACAACTGGATATCCATAAGCAAAAGAATGAAGTTGAGCATTTATTTTACAGGATATATAAAAACTTAACTCAAAAAGGATAAGAGACTTAAATTTAGAAGCTGTAAACCTTTCAGAAGAAAATATAGGGCTGACTGCAGATATGGCAATGGATTCTTAGGAATGACATAAAAGTATAAGCAACAAAGAAAAACAAACGACTTGATAAAAATTAAAAACTTTTCTGTGTCAAAAGACGATCAAGAAAGTGAAATGATAACCTTATACAATGGAAGAAAAATATTTACAAAACATATGTCAGGTAAGGGGACTTGTATCCAGAACATATAAAGAATTCAACAACAAAAAGACAAGCCACTAAATTTTAAAATGAGCAAAGGACTTGAATCGACATTTCTCCAAAGAAGATATGTAAACTACCAACAAGCACATAAAAAGACATTCAGGGAGTTCCCTGATGGTGTAGTGGCTTAAGGCTTCGGCGCTGGTGCTGTCAGCGCCATGGCCTGGGTTCGATTCCCAGCCAGGGAGCTACCCACATACTAAAAAGCAAAAAAAAAAAAAAAAAAAAGACATTCAACATCATTAATCATTAAGGAAATGAAAATCAAAACCTCAATGAGATACACTTGACACACGTGAGGATGGCTACAATTAGAAAAAAAATGGAAAATAACATATGTTGGTAAAGATGTAGAGAAATTGGAACCCTTGTGCATTGCCACTGTGGAAAATGTTTGGGGGTTACTCAAAAAGTTAAATGTGGAATTACCACATGATTCAGCATCCTAGGAATATACCCAAGGGAAGTGAAAACAGGTACTCAAACAAATATATGTACGTGGATGTTCATACAGCACTATTCACAATAGCCAGGAGAAAGAAACAACCCACATGTCCATCAATGGATGAATGGATAAACAAAATACCCATACCCATACAGTGGAACACAAGGGCTGTCTGAAAAAAAATCCGGCCATAAGTGCCTCCATTTTTCGTATTACATGGTTGGATACTTTCTGGACAGCCCTCGCATAATCTAGCCATGAAACTGTAACACTAAATGCTACATTGCACAATGTGGTTGAGCCTCAAAAACATTATGCTTAGTCAGACACAAAGGTCAGATATTGTGTGCTACTGTTTAAATGTCACGTCCGGAATAGGTGAATCCATGGAGACAGAAAGCAAGCTCGCGGCTGCCAGGAGCCGAAGGAGCAGGGGATGGGGAGGGAGTGCTTCATGGGAATGGGGCTTCCCTTTGAGTCCACCAAAAGGTGTTAGAACTAGATAGAGGGGATGGTTGCACAATATTGTGAGTGTACTAAATGCCACTGAACTCTGTACTTTAAACTGGTTACTTTTATGTTATGTGAATTTTACTCAACAATATAAAAGGCAAAAATGACAACCACCAGACCCTTACGCCCCTCCCAGATACCTCTGTGGAACTTCCTCTGTGGGAATGAGGCCCGGTCCTTGCAAACTCTCAGGTTAGTCCTTCAGGGGCTAAGACAGTCCTCGGGGGCGGGCAGCACAGTGTGGCCCTGCCCTGCCCTGCCATCGACTAGGGCTTGGGGAAAAGTTACACATGCTGGGGCATTCCCCATCTCCCTGTGTGCCCCTCCTCATCTGCCCACTGCTAAGCAAGTCTTGGATGTCAGACCAGGACTGGCTACATAATTGTGGAGCCCAGGTCAATGTGAAATTGTGGGGCCCTCTGTTAAAAAAAGATTCCTAGGAATTTCAAGCCCGTGATAGCAGTGCATTTAAACAAGCACAGGACTCCTCTCTCTCAGCACAGAATCCTGTCTACACAGGCCATACACCTGCAGTACCCACCCCTGTCTGTGGTTCCTGGCTCTGCTGTCACTTCATGACCCTACAGGCTTCTCTCTGACAATGACGAAGGCTTGTGTCCTGTCCGAGCTGCCTTGGACCACTAAGCTGTCCCCACAGAGCCATCTTCTGAAGCTGGATCAGTTTAATGTCCTCCCAGCCTCTCCCCTCTCACCCTGTCCCTCACACTGCTTGAGACTTAGTTTGCCTGAGCCATCAATGGGCCCTGTAGAAATTCTGGGCCACAAGAGCCCACTATACGGACAGGAGAGACAGACCCTGAGAGGTGAGTAACTGGGAAGCATGGCAAAGCCCAGGCCTGTACCAGTGGAAGAAGTCAGGCTTAATGGTCTTTCCCTTCAAGTCCTGAGAGGCTATATTTAATGGAGGCTGATGTGTATGATTACCCCTATTTTCACAGATAGGTAAGCTGGCCACTTTTTTTTCTTTTTTTTTTTACTTTGTGTACAACTGTAACTTAGGAAAGTTTAAGACATTTATTTCCTTTGCTTTTGGTAATACTGGCTCATATATGGTTAATCTGCTAGGACACTGTTAAAATCAGTCTTTACTTTTTTTAAAGATAGCTTTGCTGGCTAAGTTTCAGTTTCGTTTCATTTTCTTTCTATCACTTAAGTTTCAGTTCTGTTTCTCAGGATATTCCCTTTCCCTTTTTAGTGGTATTATCTGATCCTGTTTGTTATAATTGTTCCTTTGTGCCCTTATAACCTGATCAAAATACACCAGTTTATTCCAAGGCAGATATTCCTAAACAGGAAGTTTAAGCAGATTTAAAGCTGAGTGCCATGCAAATTCAGTCCAGCCCGACGCAGAGTGTACTTTATTGATATCCCCAATCGTGGCCTCAGTATCTGTGTCTCCATGGCTTAACTGTGTCTCCATGGCTCTGCCTCTACATTCCATGATGTGAATGCCCCCAGGGGTCTCTGACTCCCTAAGCAGCCTAACATGAATGAACCATACCCAATGTTTCTGCCCTTGCTGGCGAGAGGGCTGTTGGAGAACTTCTTGAACTAGCTGCAAGTTCTCTTCTCTTCCAGAAAGTAGAGGAAGGGAGCCTGGGTGTCTCCTCACTCACGACTTCTCAACACATCAAAATCCAAGCAGCTAAGGACTCCATGAAACAGTGTGACCTGGAAAGTGGGGCGAGGACTCAACAACATGGTGACCAAGTGATTAGACAACTCTTCGAATTCGACACTACTTAGCGAGGGATAAAAAGAAATTGAACTATTTAGACAAATATACATACTTCAGACCCTAAATCACAAAGATATTTGAACTCTAAAAAAATCCTGCTTGAAACTCACATCTCTGATGTTCCTGTATTTGCGATTACATTTTTTTCGTTCCAAAATTAATATAGGCTCTGTTTTGACAATTTGGAAAACAGAAAAAAAAAGTAGAAAGAAAAAATTTCTAGCCATGGAGACGTAGCTACTGAGGCCACGATTGGGGATATCATACGTTTTGTGTATCGTTTTGACCATACTATGTGTAAAATTTTATACCCTGAGTGTTTTCACTAGCATTTTTCTGTGTTGATACAAATTTTACCAATTATATTTTAATGGTTATATAATATTCTTTCATATGTACATAATGTATTTGTCCATTCACTTATTTTTGGACATTAGCATTACAAATTATTCTATTATGAATGTATTTGCATATCAAACTTTATTTTTCTTTTCCTGATTTAGGATTATTATTTCCTTAGGATACATTCTCAAAAATAGGTATACTAAAAGGCACAAAAAAATTTAAGATTTTTCATACATGTTTCCAAGTTGCTTTATGAAATGTTGGAGCAGTTTATACTCTAAAGTAGCCTATTTAACGTAACTGTTCTTAGTAAAGTCACTACTTAAAGTTATCTGAAGCAAATATTCCACTAAAAGCAGTTCGCCACACATCTAATTTATACAAAAATGTCCTTTATTTTGCTCTGCCCCCTGAAAGATTTTTCAGCAGTTCACAAATGTGACCACATTTTCATTTAAAAGCCAAACTTTAATCAGTTTAATTATTTGACACAAAAGCATAAAGAGAAGTGTAAAATGTGGTTTGTGTCCAATAGGATAGATAGTAATTAGATACAGAAATAACGGGGGGAAGGCAGGGTTGCTGAAGGAGGTGATCAGTGCTGTGGTGGCTCAGAAGGAGGTGAGACTCGGGACTGGAATGGCTGCAGGAGAAAGGGTGGTTATTTCGCCTTGGAAGTTGTGCAGCCCGACACAGAAGCATGGTAAGACTTAGGTAAACACGGATGAGGTGAGCAGGGCCTTCCAGACTGGGAAAACAGGATTCGCAAAGATGGCTCATCATAAATATTTGAAAACCAGGAGACAGTAGGCTAAAATTTGCAAATGCTATAGACTATATCTATACACTAAATTCTGATGTTCCATTTCCTGATTTGCATTCAGAGAAGTCAGTCCACATCAGCTCACATAATTTTAGAGCTGCAAGAGATGTAGCTCAGCCCAATACCTCTCAGATCCTACATTTTGCAAAGGTGGAAATGGGCATTAGTGAGGGATTAGAAGCTTTATATCCTAATGCTCAGAACACTGCTCTTTCTTTTGGGTCCTACACTCAGGTACATCACATGGGAATCTGACAGAGACCAAAATTATTTAAAGCTTTATATTTACATGAACACACACACACACACACACACACACACACACACACAGCATTCTTACAGAGCCTAGGGAAATAATGGGAAGGAAATGCCAGGTAGGAGTGACTGAGTTGTGAACAGCTTCAAAGTTTGGTTCCATACCTGGAATAGGATAGTTTGTGTGGAATGATTAAATGGCACAACTAAGTGTTGGAACTATTTGTGTCTTGTACATACAAGGGCTATCCAGAAAGTATCCAGCCATGTAATATGAAAACATAGAGGCATTTAAAGTTAGATTTTTTTTCTGTATAAGTGTATTTAAAGAAAGTTGACAAATATAATCATCCGATTTAACTTTTTCTTTAACCCTTACTGCACAGAAGTCACTCTGTCCAATTTTATAAGGAACGCAAGAAATAATAAGGTGAAGGATGTAGCCCCAAGTAGCTCAGAATTTAGCTGAGGGAATAAGATATAGAAACATGTATCTACAAGTGCAAAATTATTTGTTGCAGACAACTGTTGCGTAACTTCTGTTACCTAATCAGTGTCTTACAAGGAGTGAGCACCTGGTACATATTCACTGACTGAATGACTGAAGGAGAAAAAGACCACTTCCAGGTGAGACAGCCGTGGGAGAGTTCCCGAAAGAGCAGAGATTTGAGCTCAGTCCTCGAGGATGGTTAAGATTTAGAAGAGTAAAGACAGTACATGAGAAACATTCCAGGCAAGGAATAACACAGAAGTCCAATGTGCCTATTCATGGCAAGTTAGATAAACACGTTCCCTGATTGCTAAAAATTAACTTTCCAAAATTGATAAATGTGCTATAACCAGGCATGTGAACATACACATAGCATAAAATTAACAATGCACCTCTCCAAGAGGTCATTTTAGGGCAGGAGAAAAAAAAAACATATTCTAAGCGATAGCATCAACAAGTGAATAAACCACTTGTCCTTCAAAAAATAAACACAATTAAACAAAAACCACACCCTAAAACTTTTCCCCAGTGATATTGTTATTAACTAGAACAGTCAGGAATGAAAAGTATACCATTTCCTCAAATGTCTACCCTAAGGAATATTAATGATTAGTGATCATGTAGTTGGAAAACACCAGTGGATGCTGACTGTCTCCTGGTGTAAAAATATGAAGTTCAGCTCCACATGGGGCAAAGGTGCTGCAAGTATACACAGATCACTCACTCTGCACACAGTACCTTTGCCCCAAATAATCCTCTGTACCTTTTATACAGTGAAGCAAATAGAGCTATTGTTACAGGCACTAGTCCCTAAAATATAAAGGCTTTCTTTTCTCTTTCAAGAATTTTAAACCACAAGACACGTGCTATTCAGATGCAGAACACATGTAAAGAGTTTTTGTTACAATTTTCTTTCTTCATTAAAAGCATTTGTTTTATTTTGTTTTGTTTTTTAATGAAACGGGACTGACTAGTTTGTTGAATCTAAACCCTGAAAATTGTAGATGTATATTGATATTTGATAACATAGTGTAAAGGATAGGAAGTGGGGAGTGTAAAACATTACAAGTATATATTACAAGGTAAATTAACCTACATATGAACCTAAGTGGCGGTAAGTAAACCTATATATAACAAGGTTTCTACATTTTGCAAGAAACAACATTAACTAAAGTAGACTGTAAAAGTTAAGGATGTCTATTATATCCCCATATAAATTCTGGTGGGAGGCAGGTAGGGGAAGGCAGGGGCAGTATTACCAGAATGACTGAGGGAGAAGGACCCCCCAAACTATAGTGTATAATATATATATATATATATATATATATATATATATATATATATATATATATATATATATAATCCTGCACAAATACACACGTGTGCATACTCACACACATATCCTCTCAGGAAAATACTGGAAATGAATTGTAGGGCAGTTACCTGTAGGTAGTAAAATTATGGTTTATTTAAAAAAATTTTATTGTTAATAAAAATCTTAATAGTGAATGTATGTGGTTTTTATTGTCAGAAAACAAAGAGTAAATTTTATTTTAAAGTCTTGGGGGACTTGAAAGTATTTACATCATCTAGATGGTACTGTGGTTGAAAATGTAGGTGTTGGGTCGCCAACTAGGGTTAGAATCATGTTTTAATCACTTTCTAGCTTGAGACTTTGGGAAAACAGCTTATACTCTTAGTCTCAGTTTCCTCATTTATATAGCCCCATGTATCTGAAGAATGTTAATATATGAAGGGTAGAAACTGTATAGAGTGGTTAATACAATGGAACATAATTTAGTGCTCAGTAAATGATCTTGCTTCTGATGCTGTTGCTGTGTTTAGAGACTTAGTGCTTGCTGTGGAGAAAGGATTCTTTTCTCCTGGACGTTATTTACTTGGTCTGACTTTTTCAAGTCATCAGAGTAGAAGACACACTGGAGAAAGGATTAGGAGGCGGTGGAAATAATCGCTGCAAATCTTTGCATTATGAGAGCATTATTGAATGTTTGAGCCATTCAATCGCTGCATGAGCCAACTCTTAGGGTCACTGCTCCACCTTCCTAGACAGAATGTGCCAGAGAGGTGAGTTGTGTGGCAGCCGTGGCAGAATGATCCCCAGGGGGATCCGAAGCTAGGATGATCCCACTATGTGGTCCCCATCTTTGTTGTTGCACATTTAATGCTTGTGAGACCTTGCAGCCAGAAGGCTAGGTATGGAAGCAGAAAGTGTCCTGGGGAAGGATATTGAGAACTGATAACGAGTATGTGTCTTAATTTAGCACCCTGTCATCTCCTCCATATGGCTGCTTGCCTGAGTCACCAGTTGAAGCCCAAGACTCCTCAGAGGTTAGAAGTCAGAAAACAACAATTTAGTCAAATTTTGTTTTTTACAATCCTTCTAGCATCACCACTCAAAGCTTTCTGGGAGAACTGATAGAATTGAAGTGGTTCTGGAGGTCACCCAATTTCAGTAGCAACAATGGCATACACACCATGAGTTTGCTCACCTTCTACAAGCATGGCTAAATCTGAAAAGCAGAAGGCCTAGGTAGATAGAACCTTAATATCTGGACTTAGCTTACATTTTTGTAAAATAGAACTGTTCTCATGCCTTTTTTTAGTAGTGAGAAGTTTGAGACATACGATGAAAAATCTTTAAAGTTGTAAGTGTTGATGGAACATTTTAAGTACAAATACTACATGCAAGAAAAAATAACCTTGACTTGAGGTTTAATAGCAAGGTAAATTTTTTTTAGTATTTCAAGCACAGACTATAAAACCAGTGTTGCCATGTGCAGATATACTCCAACATAAATGTGACAAGAGTATTATGTAATCTAGGTTATATTTGTTTAACTTGTATCCACATAGTTCCACTATGATTGGTTGAAAGTGAAAAATAAATATTTTTATACAGCATAAACAAATACAAACATGTATGTGTGCATACTCATACACATATAATCTCAGGAAAATATTGGTTTTTAATGGAATAGTTTTTAAACGAATTAAAGAAATTCCTCATTTATTTTGGCCTAATTGAAACATAATTTTTTGTTTTAAAAGCCAATTTTTAATGAACTAAGTCTTATATAGTATAGCATCAGTTGTTAATGGGATGTAAGAGAGTCTTTCGTTTGTCTTTCTCTCTTAACATAAAGGTTTGTAACTAGCCCTCTAAAGTTGATAAGTAACACTAAAATTTTATGGAGTTCATTGTTTTTCAATTCTTCCAAATAGGTTTCTTTTTTTCCCCAAAGAAAGAATAGTATTCTTGAAATGGTATTGTTTAGATCTAAATGGTGGGGTATGTTTACAGAGTGTATAAATTAAAATGGCGTCAAAGAATAAGACTGAAGGCTGCTCAAGTCACCATATACAGGCCAGGATCCAAGAAAGTGATCATTGTTTACCCAGAATTGATAAGATTCAGGGTGAGTGACCCCTCTGAAACGTACAAGGGACTGCTAAACCAGAATGTCAATGTATTTATTTACAATGTGGGATATCCCTTTCTTGAGACCATTCTTCAGGGTATCTGGTTTCCCAGCATTAAGTCATGGGAAACTGAGTTGCTAATCAAAAGGTTGTTGGATTCTGAATCAGAATCGCAGTGTGAAAATTGTATAATCTCAGGGGTTTTTCATGAGGGTGAGAGAAAAGCCCAAAGAGCAAAGTATTCTCCAGGACAGGCTATGTCTTTCTAGTGATGGAAAAGTCATTTTCCATCTACCAGACAATGCCTGTTTACACTGAAGTTTGCTTCAGCCTTAAATGCATTGACTGTCCATTTTCCCTGTGTTCGACTACAAGGAGTCTCATTAAACTGCTTTCGAAAGAAAGCAGATTAAAAAATTAATCGGAGATAGATTCATTGTAATGTACTCTCACAGAGCACCATCCTCCTAGTACTTACTTCCCCATGATTTCGTACAGTTTGGTTCCAGTGCACCCTTCCTTAGGAACGTTTCTGAGGACGACCTTGCTAATATGTGGCTGTGTCCCACGTCTCTTTCAGAACACGCTGACAAACTGACTCTTGGGACACCTTCTGACTCTGCAAACCATTACAAGTTGATTCTAACCAGCTTCACTCTCATTTTTTTGAAAGGCCAATATACTGAGGTAGCAAGGTCAGAAAACCAGTTTCTCCATTAAGCTTTTATGTTCCTTTTGCAAATCTCATTATCCTATTTTATATATAGTTTTAAAGGAACTTTGATGAATGTTTTGTCTCATTTACAAAACCAGTTAATTAAATAACTTTAAAAGTGTTAAACTGCATTCCTAAGTTTAATGTATTTTGTTATATATTTTATTCATCCTATGGACATATATTTGTGATCTCCAATTTTTCCACTTTATTTTGAAAAAAATATCACACCTGCAGAAAGGTGAAGTAGTATAATGTTCACCCATAAAACCTTCACCTAGATTTGCCTATTGCTAATGTTTTGCCATATTTGCTTTACTTATCTATATGTAACTTTTAATTTAAAAATAAGTTATAAATATCATGACACTTCAATCTTCATTGCTTCAGCACGTACCAATTGAAAACAGGGACGTTTAGCATTTGTTGGTATATAATTGTAATGTTTTTGTGACAACATGAATGGATCTAGAGGGTATTACACTAAGTAAAATAAGTTAGACAGAAAAGACAAATACCATATGATTTCACTTACATGTGTATCTAAAGAACAAGATAAACGAACAAATGAAACAGAAACAGAAAGGTGAAGGGATTAAGAATTACTAATTGGTGGTTACAAAACAGTTATGGGGATGTAAAGACAGCATATGGAATAGTCAATATAAATATACATACACATATATACACACACACGTGTGTGTGTGTGTGTGTGAGTCGGACAAACAACGCAGTAGGGTATCATAACCTTGGCAAGGTTATGTTTGTACACGCTGCCAACATTAGTGCACAGTGGCAAATTTGTGAACGTCATTTGTCAGATTTGGGGGACGACAGCAGCTCTGATGGCCATTCCAGAAAGTCCCAAAACTGCTCTGAAGTGGGGACTGGGCGCTGGCATCGGTGCATAGCTTCCCAAGGGGAGTGCTTCGAAGGTGACCGCAGTGATACTCAGCAGTGATGTATGTAGCACTTTTTCGAGGATGAGTTTGCGAAAACGTCTGACCTTGCATACAAAAAGGGAATTTTTCTATATAACCAGAGTGTCGTTATGTCACCCAAGAAAGTTAGCACTGATACAGTAACCATGTGTAATACGAAGTCCGTATTCAATTGTACCTAATTATCCCCAAAATGTCTTTTAGAGTTTTTTTATTTAATCCAATCACAGATTAAGAATTGCATTTCGTTGTCATGTCTCTTTAGTTTTCTTTAATCTAGAACAGTCCCCCAACTGTGTTTACTTTCATGACATTGATATTTTTGAAGATTCAGGCCAGTTGTGTCATATAACGTCCCACAATCCAGATTTGTCTTATAATATTTCCTTAGGATTAGATTCAGTGTAAACATTTTGGCATAAACACTGTAAACAACGTGTACTTCCAATGACATCCATGACATGAGGAATAGCATCATATCTGTCAGATTTATCCATGTAAAAGTATCTTGCCCCCCTTTTAATTAAACAAGACATAGGTTTTGAGAACATGTTGATGTTTCACTACCCAACAACTTTGCAACCAGTCGCGAAAACACCTGAATCAATTATTAGATTTGGTGGATGCAAAATGATACTTTTCCTTCTAAATTTTTAGTTGGCATCCTTCTGTGAAGAGCTTTCTCTGCGTCATCCTCCACCCCTTTTTCTTTGACAATCCCTATGGACTTGAATTTGTTCTTTCAAATTTACTGGCACCATCTTATTCTTTCTGATACTCAAATTCTGCCAGATTTGGCCAGTGGGAGCCCTTCATTCACCAATTTACAGAGCTTATTGGCTTGTGTGTCCTTTGGGCATATCCCAATCTTTCAGGATTTCTGAACCAGTTGGCAAGAAGTGTGGGCTTCCCTGATTGGGTTACTGATCAAGACCTATCCATGGAGCTAGCAGGTGTCCTCCATGCCACAAAGGGTCTTGGAAAGGAGGCAGGATTTTGGGGGAAAAAAAGAAAAAAAGAAATGAAGCTTCTTTTCTGAAGGCAAAAGGGTAAGAAATGATGGTTTTAAGCTGGGTTGACAATCAATGGTTCACCAATCTTTGATGTAACCATATATTTAAAGAAATACATGATACAGCCAATTTTATCCCAGACAACACTGCTAAATCAGCAGTTATTTTTCTGGCCAGCAAGCCGACGTTACAGGACTTCAATCCACTCTTCCATGGGTCCCCTAAAGGCCATGTTATACTCTTGGGGAGACAGCCCTTGCCTTTTTGAACAATTGGTCAAAAGGTTTGTTTTCAGACATCCCATACAGCCAGGCAAGTGCCTCATGTCATCCAGTAGCCTGAGGATTTTCCAAACCAACCCATTTTAGAATCCCCTTTTTTTTTTTTTTTTTTTTTTTTTTTTTTTTTTTTTTTTTTTTTTTTTTTTTTACAGGCTTCAAAGATTTGGTGCATTTCAGGGCCTCTCCAAAAGTTTAATGTGTAAGTGTGAGGACTTGGGTAGCCTGGTCAATTTAAGTCCCTAAGAACCCTTTTGACAAAGGGAACCACAATTTCAGGGAGCCTCTGAATTTACACCGAGCTCACATTCTAGAAAAGGCGCCATACTCCAATGTAAGGGCGTGGATTCCCAACTTATCCATGGGAATACTGTCATAGCATCGGTACTGATGATTTCCTTCTCAAATCTGTCTTGCAGGGTGTTTTTGTAAACCTTACAAAAAACTTCTTAAAATTTAAATATGCAATTTTTTCTTAATGATTTACCTGTGCTGTTTGTAAGAACCTTAGACCAGCTTTTTAAATTGTGATCTTTAAAAACAATTTGATATTTACTATCTTTTTAATGCATAGTCTAACTAAATAAAACTATGTGATCCAACAAACAGAAAAAATTGAGGAGGGGTCCCTTAAACCCATGATGATTTAAGCGATCAAAACTACACATTGTAAGTACAATGGTACTGGACACGTGCTGGTTGCTTCCCCATCGTCTATGCTTGTCTTTTGGGCGAGGGACAAGCATGACTTCTCTGGTTCCACTTCTCTGGTTCCAGTGAACGACCAGGAATGAGCACGAGGCCTGAGCCAACTCAGTTGGAATGCATCTCAGGACTAGTCCGGGTTTGGACACAGATGTTTTCTCCTCCCTGCTAGATATGAACAAGGATTCATGTGACCCCAGGAACTGTTGGCAGTTACTTTTTGTGCCTGAAGTATTATTCATTCATTTGTTTATTCAGCAAACATTTATCAACATCTACTGTGTCCCAGATGTCAAAATATAAAATTAAGACATGGTCACTGACGTGAAGATATTTATATTCTAATGGAGCAAATAGGGAGATATAATGGGAAAGGGAGCAAAGAGGCCAACATTCGCAAAGACTGAGAGAAGAAATTCTTGGTATGGATCAGATTGGCTGTCGTAGAAGACAGAGTGGCTGGATCTGGGTATCCTTTTTATGGAGTTGGTATCATTACGAGTCTGTTGTGAACCATGCAATTAACAGTGGTTTTAGTGAAATTTCTTGCAGTTACCCAATTGCAAAAGGGAAGGTCTCCTCAATCCTCAATCACTGGCTGGTATTAATCCAAGGTATAACCTTAACTTGAAATCAGTGTTCTGGCTACATATAAATATTTGGTCAGTAATGTCAACAACATCTTTCATTGGTAAAGAGGCAAATAAAACAAAGTATATTGAATGTGTATTAAATAACATCTAGGGACAAAAGACAGTAGTACTTTGTGTCCTTAAAGATATCTCTTATGGGATATATCCCTTTATGAAAGATTTGGATACAAACATACACTACCCACCGTTTCCACAGTAACGCTATCTTACCTATTTGAATGCTTATATACAGGGCACATATAGGTAGACTCAGTGGAAGGAATACCTTCCTAGAGCCTCTTATTAGAATCATCTGGGTAGTTTTCCCCAACTAAACACACCTACACCTCATCCTGGGATTTCCTTCTGGGCCCCTCCCCGAAAAGCACAGCACGAGTCCATCACTCTTACTGAGGGTGCTCCCTCTCTCCCTTACGAGGGAGGTAGGGTGGGAAAGTCACTGAAGCCTAATCTAGTGAGTTGCAGTATGGAGAGAAGACTCTGAAACAATGCACCAGGAGATCCAGAGCACATTGTCAGCTGAAGGACGATCATGAGAATTGTAACATCATGTATGTATGTCATGGATGTGTGGGAGCTTTGATTACTGTACTTTCTATTATTGGCCAAAGACAGAAGTACAAAAGTCATTATTGATTACAAATCTGAATTCTGACATGTAATTTATGGATTAAGTGTTGTGGAGAGTTCATACCAATGGTTTCTTGTTGCCAAGGGAAATGTAAAGGCTTTTTGCCTGGGCCACACGTAAACGTCAACTCAGAGGTAAAATATTACACAAAATATCCCAATCTAGACAGGTGATTGACAATGGAACTGTAAATATCTAGCAAGAGCAATACAATATTATTAGCTGCCTAAAGTATTTCACTCTAAGCTTTAGAAATGTGGGAACAGATGAGATAGGGCAGAATTTCCAGGGCAGTTGAAGTTGATAGCAAGAGTGGCAGGGATTGTTAATAAAAGTGCTTACAAAGTTTTCTCCTGATTGTGAGGATTTCTACATTACATCCAAAGAATGAAAGGAAATAGCAAATTACTGAAAGAATGGCTTTCACATAGTTTGCCAATTTCAAATGTGTTGAAAATAATTGTCTCCCCATTGTATCCATGAAAATGATTTAGGCTTCAGTCCAGCCTTTTATTAAATTAGAAATTAGCTTTTTAGAGCATAAAGTTGTGAGATAAGCGGCCTCAGTACAGGCTCGCCCAACAGGTGTCCCAATATATTCGGAGTTACAATGTGATTCTTATTATTTTACATACTCCTACTATATAGCTGTGGTAGGACTTCTTAATTTAAACCATTAAGCATTAGGGAAAACTTTTAAAATTAATCCTCAAAACATTCAGCTGGGTTTTAAAAATTGGGACTATATTGCTTAAATTTAAAAAAAAAAAATAAAAGGCAGGGGTGCCACTGATACATTTTGAAGGTCTTCAAACCTTGAAAATGTAGCAAAACTTTTTTTACAAGTTGAAAGCCTGTCTAGGCGGGAGCTTATTACATTCCTCGAGTCACAGGGAATTTACACCCGCCCAGGGGTTCAAAATGTGTTAGGCACAGAAACGTTACTTAATAAAAGGACTCCCAAAGGTGGAGGGGCTGGGGCGGCGGGCGGCTTTCGCCAAACTGTCGTGGGAATCATTTCCAAAGAGCGCTAGACCAGAGGCAACCGTTAGGCCAAGGGCGGCCACACCGGCATGTCCCTCCTGGGCGTGGAAGCCACGGGGCTCCCCCAGGCTGGGGGCCTCTGCGCCCCCGGGAGCGCACGTCCCCACCTCCGTACGGGGTGGGGGACCGCTCGCCTGGGATCGAGGCGTTCGGGCGCCCCAACCACCGCAGCAACCCAGCCTCCTGCTCCCGTTCCGCGATCCGCAACACAGGGAGCCAACAGGACCGATTCCCGTGAAGGTGCGGTGGGACTCATCCCGCTGCTGACTTCGAGAAGGTCGGCCAGGCTAGGGAGGACTGGCGGAGCTCGTCGTAGGGTGAGGACGCTCACGTCAGAGGAAGCCCGGCTCCCGGGAAGCATTCAACGCGGCCGCGAAGGGAACGGGGCGAGGCGGGGGGGCGCAGGCGGACGTGGGGTGCGGCCCAAGGGAGGAGCCACGGCAGGGGAGCCAGTCGTCAAAAGCACGGCTAGGGCCGGTGGAACAGGTGCAGCTGCCCCCTTCCTTCCCCACGTGGACCTCACACGCTCCTCGCAGCGCTCCGGCTCACCTAGCCGCCTCCCCAGCGTCCCGCTCGCGTTCACCCCCAGCTGCTAACCAGCCGCCTTTAAGACCGCGCGGAAAGCGCCCAAGGGAGGCGGCCGGGTAGCAGTTGGGCGTGGCTTTTCAGAGAGAGGCGGCCCCCCCAGGGCGGGGAGACCGACGCAACCGCCTGCTCCGGCCGATGATTGGAAGCCAGCAATCGTCTCCGCCCGGCACGGCCGCTGCTCTTCTCGGAGTCGCTCGGTCTGCACAAGCTCGTAAGGGAACCGCTCCGGTGCGGCCGCCCCAGCCCAGTAAGGACGACAGCAGAGAGCGAGGCGGTAGGAGGACACGCTCGCTCGCTCTCTCCCACCCGCACCAGGGCTTCCAGAACCGGCGCGGAGCCTAGGGGGAGGAGCCGCCGCGGGCACGCCCCGCCTCCGGCCCGGGAAGAAGACGCCTGGCGACCTCGCCGGCCGGCCGCCGCCCCCTTCGCGGGTGGAGACCCGCCACTGGACCCGGCCTTCCCCGGCGGCATGAAGGAACCCTGCTCCTGACGGCCGCGCCGCCGCCTCGGCCTCCGCCCCGCCTCCCGGCCCCTCCCGCTCGCATGTCCGCGCCGCCTTAGCCGAGGATGCTGAGGATGAAGCTGCCGCTGAAGCCGACGCACCCTGCGGAGCCGCCGCCCGAGGCGGAGGAACCCGAGGCAGACCCGCGGCCGGGCGCTAAAGCTCCGCCGCGCCGCCGCCGCGACTGCCGCGCCCCACCGCCGCCCGCGGGCCCGCCGCGGGGACACCCGCCGCCGCCGCCCCGGGGACTCGGGCCGCCTGTTGCTGGCGGAGCGGCGGCGGGGGCGGGCATGCCGGGCGGCGGCGGGCCCACGGCCGCGCTGCGCGAGCAGGAGCGGGTGTACGAGTGGTTCGGGTTGGTGCTGGGCTCGGCACAGCGCCTGGAGTTCATGTGCGGGCTGCTGGACCTGTGTAACCCGCTCGAGCTGCGCTTCCTTGGCTCGTGCCTGGAGGACCTGGCGCGGAAGGACTACCACTACCTGCGCGACTCGGAGGCCAAGGCCAACGGCCTCTCGGACCCGGGGCCGTTGACGGACTTCCGAGAGCCCGCAGTGCGCTCGCGCCTCATCGTCTACCTGGCGTTGCTGGGCTCGGAGAACCGTGAGGCCGCTGGCCGCCTGCATCGTCTCCTGCCCCAGGTGGACTCGGTGCTCAAGAGCCTGCGCGCGGCCCGGGGCGAGGGCTCGCGGGGTAGCGCGGAGGACGAGCCCGGCGAGGAAGGTGACGGAGAGGAGGACGCCGAGAAGGACGGCTCAGGCCCGGAAGGCAGCGGCTCTGAGCCCCGGGCCGGCGACGGGCTGGGTTCCAGGGCCCAGGAGGAACTGCTGCTCCTCTTCACCATGGCTTCGCTGCACCCGGCGTTCTCCTTCCACCAGCGGGTCACCCTGCGGGAGCACCTGGAGAAGCTCCGCAGCGCGCTCCGCGGAGGCCTGGAGGACGCGGAGGCGGCGCGGTGCCACTCGGCCAGCGCCCGGGCCCAGGTAGGGCGCGCGAGACCCCCAGTGCCCCGGTGGCCTCCCCGGCCTGGCTGCCAGGCACCTCCCCCTGGCCCAACGCGACCCCGGCGCAGGTGGCTCAGAGTCCTCACGCCGCGCTCCTGGTCCCCTCGTACTCGTTTGCCCCGGCAGCTCAGTTACTCCCCGTCTCACCACCCCTCCTCCCCCGCAGGCACCCGCCATAACAGAATGCTCTAGAAGTCTCTAACGTGTCGAGGTTTCCACGGAAAACATGGAGCTCGGCCCGGGTCGTCCTCTCGGATAGAGAGCCCGGGGACGTTTTTGGCGTGGAGCGTGTCTCAAACCCTAGGTGCTGGGAAGGGCGACGTGTAAGCCACATGCTGGCCGCGGGCAGTGCCTGCCCTTCCGCGCTGTCGGCCACTCCGCTTGCACGTGCGAGTGCCCTGCCTCACCCCTCGGCCAGGTGTTCTCGGCTGCGCTCCTGTCGTTGGCACAAAGGGACTTGTTTTGCTTAGTGAGTGCCTTTGTTAAAAAAGGGGTCGTGCGAGTCTTTTGGCTCCGGCTTAGAGAACTTGATTTTCAGAAATGTGAAGTGGAGACTTGCGAATTGATTCAAGAGAGTTTAGTAGCGTTAAGTCGTCTGGGTAAGTAAGGAACCTTCCTTAGTGGGGCTGGCTGGTCACGCCTTTGCCTCTGGCTTAACCTGCTTTCTAACGGGCTTGAGTCGTGCCTCCAGATTTAGGTCTGGGAATATTTGTTGGGCCTTTACTATAGACATACGTGTTATTTTCTAAAGAGTTATTAAACACCAAAGTGTAGTGGATAGGATTCTAGATGAGTCACTTGTCGCAAACATTAAAGGTGAAAAATTTTATAGAGCCATGAAAGCAATTTAATAATATTATAGGCCCCACGTAAAATCCTTGAGCGGGACAGTTTAATGGAGAAGAGGGGAATAGGTTTCAGAGTAAAAACTATAGTTCATTATCGTGGTTCAGTTACTTTTAAAAGGTATTAATTTGGATGCTGTACTTTTCAATTTAGGTGATTGCCAGGATGACATACTGGAAAAGGGGATTTCCCTTCGTTTATAAGTCAATTTCGGCTCATATATCTGCTGTCATTCAAAACCCTAGAACTTAAACTGGGTGTTGCATTTCTCTGGTGGCTGTGTGGACTCCATACCCATAGAATCATGGAATTTGGGGCTGGAAGGGATTTAACGGTAATCTAGGTTGAGCCCTCCTTTAAAACGAGACTTCTGTGAAGTGACTAATTCACATTTTAGACATAATATTGAACTCAGATGTAGTAATGCCTAGTACCCAGTATTTTCTTGGTGAGCTTGAAATTTTATCCTGCAGTTATTTATTATTAGTATGCACCTGTAATGATGGTAAAAAACCCTTTCAATTTTTCAGCTTGCTCACTAAAATAATTCCGAAAAGTCCTATATGTCATTACGTTTGGACAAGAAAGCCAGGAGGAAGTCGGGAGGAGTACTTACATTAAAAAAAAATTCTTGCGCTACAGCGTATGTTGTAAAGATAACTTAGGATTGTAAGTGTAATGGTCCCACAATGGAACCATTTGTATCATTCCATTCATGTCATTACAAGGGTAACCAATTTCTGATTTAACTGCTAGTATTTTTTTCCTTTAAATTTTGCTTGTAATGCAAGTGCTGAAATGAGAGTAGACAAGGGGGAGATGCGTGCAAACCAGAGTAATGAGATTTTTATCTTGACTGCAGTGTGTGGCCTATTCTGGCAACCAGTGAGTGCTGGGAGGAGTGAACAGTGAGGCTGGGCATGTCGCCATTAATTTGAACCCATCGTTGTTTTTCAGCAGTGCCCTGCGCTGTGGCCATAGGTTGAAGTGGGGGATATACACGTACTACAGGTGACGCTGAAGGTTATTTCTAGACATCATTGGTGTGGTCTACTTTTTTCTTCAGTAGTTGTTTAGGTTTACCATAACCAGTCATAGTGTCTCATTAAATTGTTGGCGATTCTGCACTTTCTGCTTGTTAGCGTGGACTCTGGGTCCCCCAGCAGTGCCATGTGGCCTTAAAGATCTTTATTTCCGCGGATCTTGTTCCCAGGCTGTCACCCTAGTGGCTGCGGATGGGGGTGGATTGATTTCAATCCCGATTTGCTGTAGTACAACCCAGCTACTCCTCGACTTGCTCAGTGAGTGCTCCCGGGGAAGGAGTGCTCACCTGGAGGGAAGCTCCGGAGTCTCGCGCTTCCGCGGGAGGGCACCACGATCATGCGCACCTGCGGACTAGCAGAGGGCGATTGGGAGAATGTCCCGCGGGGCTCCTCCCCTCCCCTGCAAGATGGCGGCCGAGCACCGCCCACGTGACCAGGGCGGGTCGGAGGTGCGCCGGCCCGCCCCTTGGAGGGCAGGCTGAGGTCGGAACTGGCCTCCTGGGCGTCCCCGGGCCCTCTGCTGGGCTAAGCGGTTTTCCCAGCCTAATGGACTACCATGTGGATGTGTACTACGTTAATGCTAAGGGGAAATTCGTGTGGCAGCCTTTTATTGCCCCGGAAGTAAGCTTCAAAATTGTTACTTTTCATAGCATAGGTTAATTAAGTCTATAGTACTTGACACAGCAAGTACCTCAACATTTTAATAATTCAGATCTTGTATTGGTAATGTTGAGGCCTGAAAAAAAACTTTTCATTGTTTTAACTTAAATGCCCTACTCTAAGGTAATTTGAGTGTGTATGTGGCAACCAGAAACCTAGTGAAAGTACCTACTTAAAACAAGAAGGTAGAAGTTAGTAGTCAGGATTTCAGCTGTTACTGTATTAGGCACTAAAATGATGCTTCCTAAAAATGATTTTTAAAAAGAACAATTCTAATGCTCCCAGATAATAAATACCTTTATTTAAGTTGTTGGCCACTGCTGGGTGATTTTTACAGTGACTAGTGTCACTGGGGCTGTGGGCACTGCCTGAGAAGGCTTTCTTCCTACCGGAGGAAATTGCGTTCGGATTGGTACGATGAAATGAGCAAGTACTTGTAGAATAATGCCTGGCTCAGGATCGTCAATAAACGTTAGCAATTGTATTAATAGGTAAAAGTTAAGCCTTGGTAGAGTAGCATTTGACAAACTGAGAGTGGAGATCAGAACTAGCCATGTCTTTTATAGGAAATTTTAGGTTGGTTTGGCTGCAGCAAAGAACAAAAACACTTAAGTTATAATTAAATGCCTTTTGGAAAAGGCTTTTAGAATATCAGAGTTAAGTAGCGATTATTTTAGTAGCAAATGGGAGCCATTGGGTGTCTTCCCTCAGTTACATTTTTCTGTGTAACGGTTTTCTCAGGTAAGGAGAACCTGGGGAAAGTTTTATACCTCAGTAGGAGAAGGTGGTAAAAATAGACAGGAAGCTACTTCTTTTTCTCAAATTAAGTGGTATAATAAATATATACTTTTTTTTATATTTTGTGATTTTTTAAATAGAGGAGTGGGCAGGAAATGTGTTGTAGAGGCTGTCAAAAGCCTTGAAAAGTGATAGCCATGTTTAGTAGAGCACTACACTTGGTGGCTTAAATTTCAGCTCTGCCACTAGCTCTTTGATATTAACCAGGCCACTTCAATCCCTGTGCCATGATCCTGTCTGTAAAATGGGAATAATAACTGCCCTTTGATGATGTTGTGATTGAACTAATGAAATAATGTGCAAAATATTCACATACTGACTTGAGCACAAGTTCTCATTCTGTTGAGAGTAATATTCAATGCATTTTTCTTTTCCACTGAAATGTAATGCACCAGATTATTGTATCAGTTGCTTTCAGAAATGGGTTCTTTTTTTTTTTCACTTAATAAAAGTCCATTTGGTGTAGTATTTTCTCTATTGTTCTCTACTAGCATACCTCTAAATTGATTGGTGTACAGGAAGGATAAGTAATTGAAAAGTAGTATTTGAGAGACATTTATGTGGTATACTTTTTTTTGTTAATGCTTACATTGTAAAGATCTGGTATGCTACAGATAGAAGAAGCCCAAAGGAAGCATTTCTCTGGGTCACACATCATTAAAATACATATTCTCATTGGATTTTGGGATGGGAGTGAAGAAAGTGATTTTGAATTTGGATTATCATTAACTGCCATGCAGCCATAATCTACTTTAATCTTTCTCCAGTTTTCACTTTTTGGTGGAAAACTCTTCTATAACTTGAAGCTATTTTGCAGTTTTGTTAAGTTTCATAATTTTTCATCAGTTTAGACATACTGGAATCCATGGGTGATTAAGGAACATTTTTTATACATGCTATAAATTGAAAGTTGTGTCAGTGCTAATTTTGAAGCTTATTTAATATTTTTGTCCTTGGAGAAATACTAAGCCAGAAAATTTTTTAAAGAGAAGCAAAGAGGCGTGCACACCCCTCAAAGCAGATGAGCTTCACTTTTTCTGACTCTTCTTTATGGAGGACTGTGTGTAAGCACACTCCCATTACTTAGAGAGAATGCTTTGTCACAAAAGTCTCTTTCAGCCAGTCTGTGTAAACAGTCACTCTAGAAGGGAAGTACCTAATTGGGGTTTATGTTACAGGTGGCCTGAGCTGCTGGGTACTCACTAGTCCATTTCCTTCTGTTCTTCCCATGCTCTGGGGGACATTTGGCCTTTAATTCTTTCTAAATGTCTTAGCTCATTAGAAGCTAAGCTTAGCTCACTCAAAAAATTGTCCATTTGAGGTCAGATTTAGTTTTCTGAAAAGGTCACTTAGGCAACTTATTTAGTCTTCTCAGTTTTCAGACTGCTCAGTATAAAATATAGAAATATCCTCACCATTTATTGCATATATAACTGCCATGAAGATGAACAGGCTAATATGTATGAAAATGCTTGGAAAACAATGTGTATTGATTAATTAAAGAGTGACTAGCACAATTTAGTTGCCATAGATAAACAGAAATGCAGAAATTTAAAGAGATAATAAGGGTTGGGTTGTACAAGGCCTTGAAGGTCAGGTGAAAGAAGTTGCCAGCAGTTCACAGTGGACGTCAAGTGCAAATCTGCATGTGTGTGCATCTGTGGTATGTGTGCCTGAAATGACCGCTGTTACTTTAAACTTAGTATGTATGAAAAGAATGCATCATTGATTTAAAAAAATCTTCCAGACACATCCAGTTCTCTCAATGGCACTGTTACACTTCTAGTCACTATCTGATTTGCTTGATAACCTTAATCCTCTCCTCCCCTAGTATCCTGAATCTACCCTTTCCTTATCCTTGCTGACACCATTTGGTTTGGGGACTTTCTGCCTAGACTTGTGTAGTCATCTCCTAACTGATTTGCCTGCTTTCAGCCTTTCCACTTATCTGGTGGCTACCACTGCCAGAAACATCCTCTTAAAGCAATATTTAATCATACTATGTTTTCTTTGGACTCAAAATCCCTTTCTCAATCAGGCTACCTTTCATTCAGGGCTGGCTCACGTCATCATCTCTTACATGACGTTTGTGGAATTGTCCCTATGGTGATCTTCTCATGAGATTCTTTGCCACTTCTAAATTCCAATGGCACGTGAATTCTGTGTTGTAATTTTAGTACTTCTATGATTCTTTTAATTATTTTTAACATACACAATTGACCTTCCCTCCTGGATTTTAAGTTCCCAAAGGCTCAGGCATCACATCTCATTTTTTGTCGGTGTTGCTTGCATCATTATCGTAAGTGCTCAGTGAAAATTTCCTATGCTTAGGCTTTTCACATATAGCTCTGAAAAATACCAATATGATAAATTGCTTTAAGACAAAGTGTATTGGGAGTGATTTTTTTTTGTTTTGTATTGAATTATATTTATCAGCTATTTTATAAAAATATATTGTAGCTATATAGTATAGACACATATGTTTTGGAAAGAGGAAGAAGAATTGTTGCGTCAGATAAAAAGCATGGAACAGTATAGATCTGAACAGAATTTTCAGTGAGTGAATGTTGAATCCTTGTGCCTGTTAATTATTCTTTCAAAATCAGACCATCATGGGGATGTGAAATATGCATTGGGAATATAATCAATAATGTCATAAAAACTATGCATAATGTCAGATGGACTTATCAGGGCAGCACTTCACAAATTATATAAATGCTTACCCACTGAAAATTGGGCAAGTATTTATAGAAATTGCTGTACACCTGAAAATTAAAATTAAAAAAACATGTATCGTCACAGAATGTAAAGTACAGCATAGGGAATATATAGTCAATGGTATTGTAATAGCTGTATACAGTGTCAGATGGGGAGTAGTCTGGGGGTTATCTCTTCATGAGGGGTGTAAATGTCTAGTCATTGTGTTGTTTTTGTGCACTTGAAGCTAATAATAATAAAAATCAGACCATTTGTCTTCTCTAAGTTAACTAAGCTTTTGTGTATCGGGAGGAGCACGCAAGGGCTGTATGGAAAATAATCCAGCCATAAGTGCCTCTATTTTTCACATTACATAGCTGGATACTTTTCGGACAGCCCTCATACATTGGTGCAAACCATGGGTGATGTTTTGATAGAATGTAAAAGGCCATAAATTATAGACTATTTTCTTATCCTCTAAGTAGCATCTATAGTTGTCTAGTGTTGATCTCCAATTTATGATTTGCTTGGAGGTGGTGGGATCTGAGTTGAGATAATTATGTACCTTGCTTATGATCAGAAAGTTAAAAACTGACTTTGGTTACTGAGTAAGCTATCTATAATCTGAGAGTTGTGCAATTTTTATGTTTCTTGTTAGGAATGTCTGGAGTGGAATAGTAAAGAAACCTAACTTTCCTGCAGTATAATTGATTTTTGTTTTGGGTATCAAGTAGTTGAAATTCACTAGTCATCTTAGAAGGCACAACATGGTTCCACGTGAATCAAAATGCAGAAGCATTTGGAGAGTACTTCTTTGACAAGAGGTTTTTGTGCTCACAAAGAGGCTGCTCGATGAGAAGGTGGTTTTAAGTGGTTTTGTTAGTTTGCAGAAGGTACCTGTTCTAACTGGTGGCATTAAACACAGGTCCTAATGCAGTGTTTCTCAACACTAATATTCATCAACTTATAAATCAGGCACTGTCAAGGATCCTTCTCAAACCCTATAGCCTTCCATTTCTACATGGTTCAAGGAACATTTCTCCATTGGGGGTGAGGGCTGTGGCTCTACTGTAGGAGCTGGAAGTCCCAGCTGCTGTTGGCTGTCAGGCTTTTGTGCCCAGGGCTCACTTTCTAACAAGGACCCCTTCTTGTCCCCTTGCTGTCATCTCCTGTGGGGTGGAGCTGTTAAGGTCATATGTCTGACTAGGGGCTAGTAGTAGAGGCACACTCTCTGTTGATCATCTTGTACCCATGTTCATGGATGTGCTCTTTTTGCCTCACCTGAAAACATCTTGGCAAAGTCGGGATGTAAAGATTTGGGGGTTGCTAGCCCGAAGGTGTAGCAATTCTTGGTTGTGGCTTCCTAGTTTTAGGATAAAAGAGATCTTTTCCCTTCTGTGCTGGGAAAACAGAAGATTGGTGAAAGAAACACATGTGGTGGTGCTGAAGAGGGGATCCTTTAGCTTTGGTCTAGGTCGGGGAGCCGTTACCACTCCACTTCTGCATTCTAGACCTTTGTAGTTTTATGGTCCAGTAGTTTATGTTTTTCACCAGTCCACTTGTCAATTACAGATGGTGCTGTTCAGGTTGAAGTAGAAACACTAAGGTAGTTTTACAAGGAAACCATCAAGGCCAGTTCCAGTGTAAGGACTGCTGCTCTCCCTTCATTTTCATTCTCTGCCTTTTCAAACATCTGCCTTTTCTATAATGAGTGTGAAGTGGTATCTCACTATGGTTTTGATTTATTTCCCTAATGAAAACATATTTTCTTGTATATGTTGCATTTATTTATATTTGAAGATGTGGGTTTTTTTTTTAATTTATGAACCACGTGTAAGCAAGGTAGGAAAACACTCTATAAGAAATGATGAACCTATTCAGCTAAACTTCTTGCAGTTAACACAAGTATTTGAGAGGATTACAGTGCTTCATTTATATTGATTTTTAAAGTACTTACGGTAATGTTAGGCCAATGTGGTTTTATTACTTTGTATTAAATTATTATAGGATCTTGGTTGGGATATACATGATTTTATTATTTTTAGAAGAATTCTTGTATCTACCTTTTTAAAATCAGTAATATTGAAAATTGGTGAATGCCATCATGCTAAATGTTTCAGAAGTTAGATGTTGACTTAAGTGGTCTATGCTCTCCTTCTAATTAAGTGGTTCTGTGTAGACAATCTTTATTTCCTTGGATTTCTAGAGGAAAACAAACTACTATATGAGGCTGAAACTTAGCTGGCAAAAGTATCTGATGTGATGCTGTATTCCCAGAAATAGGCTGGGATGCATGATCTGACAAAATAGAATATTTTATATTAGGGTTGTTGGGAATCTAGCTCTTCTGCTTTGTTTCTTCACATAATTTTAAGACATGAATGTATATTTAGTACAGATTTATGAAATTGTAATTGACTTTTGAAACCGAGGTGATTTTTATCTGTTTTAAGATTCTGATCATGAAGGCAGATAAGGTGTAAATTTTGATAAAGAACTGTTATAGACTGTTTTATTTTTTGATTAAACCATGGTGTTACAGTAACAATGTCCATGTGGCAGTGCTTGAATTCTGGAGGGCTATATGTAAGATTAGTTCTTTATTACTAAAGAGTAACGTGCTCTTTATTACTTGAAGCAGCAGTTCTGTGAGTAAAACTCACTCCAGTTCACTAATGATTGACCAAGCAAACTATAATTAGATTTAGAGCACCCAGTTGCAATTAGATGGTTTAACATTCATGATAGACTCACTGTTCATATACATTCTTGTTTAAAAGGATTTGACATGTATTAATGATACCTTTTGTAAAACTTTTTCCTAACAGAGCATCCTGTTAGACTGTCACTAAAACTAAGTAATGAATAAAAATTGCATCATAATGTAAAAAATACAGATACCCTTATGAATGGGGAATAACATAAAGGGTCCCATCTTTCATATGTGTTCCTTTGATCCTGGTTCACTTTAATATAGAATTGACATGACTGGCAATTTGAATAGTAATATGCAGTATGTCCCAACAAAATTGGGACAATGAATAAATTGATAGATTGTTACTGTTAAGTGAAGATAAATATTGAGACTTCTGTGTTTCCTTACTACTCTGACACTTTGCATATTTCTGCCTTTACTGTGTAATCACCTCTTTGATCTCTAAAAATTGCTATTAAAATTATTACTATTAAAAGTATAAGAACTTAGCAGGTATTATGCTAAGTGAAATAGTAAGACAGAAAAAGACAAATACCATGTGATTTCACTTGTATGTAGAATCTAAAGAACAAAATAAGCAAACACAACAGAAAGATTCATAGATACAGAGAACAAACTGATGGTTGCCAGATTTGTCTGGGGGTTTGGGGAGATTGGTGAAAAAGGTGAAAGGATTAAGAATTACAAATTGGTAGTTACAAATAGTCACAGGGATGTAAAGTACAGTACAGGAAATATAGGCAATAATATTGTAATAACTGTATGATGCCAAGTGGGTACTAGACTTATTGGGGGGATCATTTTGTAAATGATGTAAATGTCTAACCACTACATTATATACCTGAAGCTAATATAAAATATTTAATGTCAACTGTAATTGAAAAAAAGTATAAGACTTTAATCTGATTTATTTTTGTGAAATTTACTGTTCTTAGTCTGTGGCATAGATTAACACGTGCCCCTCTTTCTCATCCAGACTGACTCTGCTCGTGATGATTACATGCAGAGTACCAAGGCCAGTTTAATAGAACAAGCCCCAGGACCTCATGACGGGCTTACTGTGGCACCTCATAGAACCCAGCGAGAAGGTATGCTGTATTTTTTGTAAACTTCAAGCATCTTTACATGGGAAGATTGCAGAGTGCTATTGACATTGGTTAACTCTAACTCGCCTCTCCTCTTTTTGGAATAGAGAAACCCTACTGGTCTTAGGTTTAGCTCAAATGCCAGACCTCCCACTTCTTTGAGTCTGCATCTGGTTCCTGCTCCCTGGCACTTGGCCTATCCTAGGGCATGCTTACTTGACTCTGCCTTCCTTGTATGTAGTCAATTGTCTTAAATCTGGTTGCATATCTCTGGAGGCTAGAGATCTTAACAAATTGCCAAAGTATTCATTATAGGGCTTTATCTATTGAATGTGCTCAGCATCTACTGAAAAAGTGAATTTTACAGAAGTTCATTGCAAGAGTGAAAAAATTTCTTACAAGTCCATGCTTCCTGCAGTTAACGGAGTTTCAAGAGGGCTGGGATGGAGGAATGAAAAGACTTGCCCTGTGAAAAGAAATGAGTTCAGATATTCTCTTCTCTTAGCATTGGGGAGTCCATTACCTGTGTTGAGGGGCAAATTGAATTAGAAAGTGTAGACCGCCAGCTGGGCAGCCCTTGAAAGAGTGAAGGACAAATGAGAAAGCAGCACACCCCATGATAAAAGCTTAGAATTAACAATATTTTGTCTGTTTTTAGTTCCAATAATCTTTTTGTGTAATACACTTTTTCTCACCTAGGAAAAATAGGTATGAATGTTTAATGTTTTATCAAAGTTCACATAATTACCATTTCTATTCAACACTGTCAGACTACTTGAATGATAGACTACTTCAGCAAAGCTCATGAGCATGCAAGTGACCTAAAGCAGAGTTTGGTTTTACAATGAAGGTCCTTTTTAAAAAAGAAATAAAAATATTAAAAAACAAAACAAAACATAAAGACTAAACAAAATGCTAACAATGAAGGTGCTGCTGTATATGATTTTTCAGTTTTAATTTACGAGGGTTGTAGGGTGCTCTGCCATTATCAGCCATCCCTCACCGCGTGCTCTTGTCTTACTCATCTTGGCTCTGATAGATCACGGCAGGTATAATTTGAAGTCAAGGCTGAAGACATAGCTGTGTGCCTGTACTCCATAATGCCCTAAGTTATTCCCTACTTGTAGCCCACTGATTAACAGAGGCAGAGCTGCTTTGTTTCTGAACATAGATTGGTTTGGATGACTTTTATTTAATAGCATCATCCTTTTACATAATTTAATAGAAAAGCTTTTGGAAGCAGCAGACCCTTTCTTGCCCACTTCAGCGTTGGTGGTGCTGCGGCAGTTCTGAGGAGTTACAGGCTCCTCACCTGGCTTTGAGATGCTCTTTGTCTCTGTCCTCAATACTTATCACCCACTAGGGGGAACTGGCCCAGAAGCAAGCCACCAAACATTATGTATTTGGAAAGTTGGCACAAAATACTGGTAATGTTATCTCCTTAGTTTGCTGTGAATGTCTGTTTACCAGCAAATTTCTGTATCTTTTGTTTCCCACCATCTGATTGCCCACCTTCCGTGATCTATAACAATCTTAATTCTTCCTGTATACTTTTGTTACTTTGTATATTCTATTTCATCTATTTTAACTCTTCCTCTAAGGCAAACTGAATCCTTCCCTCCTCTTCTTCATCTCCTGTCCCCTGAATCCAACCGTGACCCTGGTTTTTTGAGTCACTTTCCTAAGTTCTTCCCTGTGACCTTTATCATCATCATTACTACCAGCCTCATTAGTTCTGTTTCTTGTGAATGAATCTGAAGTGCTATATTTATAATAATCTGAATAACTTTAATCTCTTAAGGATTATCATCTAGAAAAATAATCCTCACTGTAAGCACCTTTCATTATCTATCTTTTTTATTTTTGGTACTTAGTGGAGTGCTTGAAACTACTTAGGCAGCACTCTGCGTGGGTATACTCATAGAAAAAATTAATTCATGTATGGTTGGCATATTGCTGCGCTTCTGGGGGAACTTTGCTCTAGTTCATGATTTAAGGCAATCGTAAAAATGAAGATAAATAGCTTAATCATATAGCATTTGTCACATTGGGTAACTGAATGTGTATCTAGTATCTGTAGAACAAGTCAGCATGTTTTCTTTCTTTCAGCTGTACACATTGAGAAGATAATGTTGACAGGAGTCCAGAGAAAAAGGGCTGACAAATATTGGGAGTACACCTTCAAAGTAAGCTACTCTCACCCACAAAAGATACCTTATATTCCATGTTAAATGATCTTTGGGGGAAAAATGAAAATTAATCCTTGGAAAAACTTGTAGCAGGTTTGCTGATTTAGAAAAGCTATACATATGCATATGTTTGTCTTAATTATGGGAATGCACTGCTTTCAATGTGTACTGCATGGTTTGCTAAGTTTTTAAAAGTGTTTCACCTTAAAATTTACCCCTGACAATTTTATTAAAAAGAAAGAAGAGCCTTAGATTTAAGATGTAAGATACATCTTTAAAAAGTAAAAGTAAAGATTTTCACCAGTATTTTTTAAAATCAGGATCATGGGCCTTGTCTTTTCCTGACATTGTTTTCCCTGATAGTCTTCTCCTTTCCTTCCTTCTCCAAGATGGTTTTATTACCTGGCCTTTGGGCCTTGTCTTCTTATCCCTAGTTGCTGTCCTGTCATTCTGTCCTTCAGACAATTCTAATTAACCGTAGACCCCAGCTCTGTTACTTCATAGCTTCTTTTTGCCTGTTGATAATGTGAGTTTCTTGTCCACGTCTTCCTCATTCCTCTCTGTTTGGACTTCCTGTCTAGTCCTTTCTTCTAAGGTTGGACTGTGCACACCTTAAAGCCAAATGGAATGATACCACATTTCTGTGCTTCTTCACTTCAACTCCTCTCCAAAGGTATTGCTTCCCAAACTTTAGCTACACCTTTCTTGTGACGTCACTTCTGATCCTCCAACAGAATTGTTTTTCATTCATCTAAGGCATACTGCTATCATACCTTGCATTGATTCTAACATTTGGGTTACACGGTTTTTCTTTCCAGTAAGTTATTATTTCATGAAGAGCAGGAAACTATCCTCTGTCATCCCACTGTATCTAGCTCCCTCAGTACACTTGTTGAATGAATTTCAGAACTCCAGCTTTTGCTTTATGAGAGAAATAGCCTCAGTTTACATAAGTTCTTACCTCCGTGTTTCATTTGACAGTTTTGTAACATTTGACACAAGCCACTCTTTGCTCTCTGTGTTCAGTTTCATCAGCTCTCCTCTTGTTGCTGGAGCTCTTAGCTTGTTCCTTCCTTAAGCCTTTGTCCCCTTGGTCTGGAATGATCTATCCCTAGAACTGACATCCCTTCAACTTGCAGACAGTCTCACACGCTCCCTCTGCTGAGGGCTGTTCTTGGCACCCATCTGCTGTGCCTCTTGGACTAGACTCTGACCTCGGCCAGCAGAGACGGCGGCTGTTTCGTTCACTCCTGTATCCCTTTCGCTAAGAACAGTGTGTGACACAAGTAGCTGCTGAATGAACATTTGAATAATGAAAAGTCATTTAAAAGACCTGCAGTGAATAAGGATATTTGCTTTGAGGGTTGCTAGATAGAATTTTGTATGTGCAGCAGGTTCTCAAATAACATCATTTCATTTAATGTTGTTCCATTATAACGTTAATGAGATGCACTAATAACCTTAGTCTCATTTATATCAGTAAGCCTGTGGTGAAATTGGTTTCATTATACATCGTTTTGCTTATAGTATCTAATTAATTATGATACGATTAGTTGGTAAGGATTAGGTATTAGCGTAGTTCAAGATTTACTTAGCGCAAATAATTGTAAAGTAGAAATTATTAGTGGGCCACCATCAGGTCCACCGAATGAAAAGTATCCAAGAGGTAAGGTGTCAGAATAGATTTCATTTCTGGCTCTGTCACTTACTAGGTCAAATCTAAGTTAACCTTTTCTGAATTTTAGTTTCTCCATCTAAAAATGGAAATAGCCATACCTGCCTCATAGGGTTTTAAAAAATTGAGATAAAGATTGATAGTTCTTCATTAACCATAAATCCCCATAAAAATACAATATGGTATTACCAAAGAAGGGTAGTAAACCTTAGTTATTTCTCTTAAGAATGTATATTTCATAAGTTCCAGGAGATAGCATTTTTATCTTCTTAGGGCATAGATCTGTACTGTCAAAGCATCATTTTGGAGTCCTGCAGTTTCACAAAAAGGAATATAAGACATTTCCCTTTCTGAAAAACAGCTAAAATATAGTCATATATTAATAAAGACAGCTTTTGTTTAAAAAAAAGTGATTTGAAAGGAGTTAAAATTTTTTAATAGAATATGTAAATGTGCAGTGAATTTTAACAATTTTTAAAGAAATTATGACAATGCCAGATTAACTTTATATTTCTAATTGTTAATCTTAATAAAATTTAAATAAGGCCCTTTGTTTTACACATGGCTTTTTTCCAGCCATTTCCCACCTACGACATAATCATATGTGTGTTTTTTTTTAAATCAGGTAAATTGGTCTGATCTTTCAGTCACAACAGTAACAAAAACCCACCAAGAACTACAGGAATTTCTACTGAAGGTAAAAGTATAGATTTTGTTATTAAATTGATTTTTATGTAACATACAGAATCCCAAAACCTTAATATCAAAACAAACACCAGGAAAATTAAAACATGTATGTAAAGGAAGGTTTTAGAGAAATCTCCATGAACATTAGCTGTAGAAAATATCATGTTATTCTAAACATAAGGTTTTTTTTACCTTATATTACCAATATAAGGAAATAATGAAGTGTTTTCTCCATTTTAAAGAAATGGAAGCTTGTTCCTACTTCCTTGAAGAGATGTGTATTCGTGGGTGCTTGCAAGAGTACTTCCCATGAAAGCGTGTGTCTGCAAACTGAGATGAGGCATGATTGCATTTACTAGTGGTTCTCAGACCTAACAGCTGGTCATCTCCCTCAGTGAATTTCCTTAAATCTGTCTCCCAGTTGTCCCTTCTTTGAGTTCCAGGTCCCCCTCTACTCACACAATGATAGAATCTTCAAAATATGGAGAATAAGGGATCATGAAACATCTTATAGACTTAACCAGATGTGAAAGATATCAGCTTATTTTGTTCAAACTCTCATCTCTTTTATACAATTTTATGTTGTATAAAAAGTGTGTGGGTAGAGATAAGTATTAAAAGAGGGGAATAGGTTTAAATAGTTAACCAGTAAAATACTACTTTTCAATAAGCCAACATTTTAAAATCTATTGTTAATAGGAAGATAAACCAGAAAGTCCAGAAACAGAGAACATTCCCAACTCAATTACTAGCTTTTAGGTAAAGGTGTGACATAGTTATTGAACCAATAACATCCCAAATTTTCAGGACAGTGCTGGTTTTTAAGTTGTTGGCTTGTCACCCTAAATATATTCTTTCAGAGCACAGGAGTCTCCCTTAATTCTTAAAGCTAGGAGGCTGTTTGTCACCACCTTGCAGAGCTTTGAGTAGCGCAATGGGTGCTGGCTCTGAGGAGCCCACATTGCTGTCACAGTGTTGGTTTCGCTGCATGAGAACACCTAGGGATGACTTGAATGTTTTCTTGTTTTCTTGTTGAAAACTCCTTCACCCACTTCAAGCTAGTGACCTAACTACATGTAAAGATGGGGAGGGGTCATTAATTTCCAGTCACCAAAGGTCATATGCATGGAACATGTTAGCTTCAGTGTGGGGAGAACGGAGAGAGCGGTGGAAGAATGGGGGTGTGAGTGCCCAAAGGACACAGAAGCTCCTGGCTAATGTTCTGCCCACTGAGGAATAAGGAAGGGCTGCCCTGCCCACTCTCACACATATGCTTTTAAACGCTCTTCTACTTATTTGTGACTTTTCTCTCTTGCTAAAATAAATTTATCCAAGGTAAGGGCTAGTAACCCTAAGCAGGCTTCATTTCCCTTCCTTCTATTTTTCCTTTCCATGACAGAATCTGATGCTGGAGGGTGGGCTGTAGCAGGTAGGGAGGTCAGGCTGAAATCCCTTGCAGTTGGACATGGGGGTCCAGCACTGCCACCTGTCAAGGCCAGTTACATAATGAGTTTGGGTGGGGGTGCTGCCTACCTGTCCCCCTTGCGAAAGATTTAAATGAGAGCACATGACCAACATGTGGCTTGGGTCCTGGTGTCTGGGCAGAGTTTCTCCCACTACGTTTCCCTAAGCTTCAGCAGTCTTGACAGGTTTTATTTCAGTTACACAATTTTTCTAAAAGCTTAAGTGCTTTAAAATATTACAGCCCCAAATAAATTCACTCTTCAGAATCATGGTAATTAATAATCCTCCCTCTGCTTAGCCAACATTCAAATATAGTATTTTCCTGAAACAGGACAAATGTCTTATCAAGTTGTATGAACTAATCCGCATCATTTTACACTTCTAGAAACTAATTGCCTATTAGAAAATACACTTTTGAGTTTACCATGTATCTTTTTTCTTTACCTTCCTTTTAAAATCATCTACAGAAGTTAAGAGCAAAACATGTTCTTTTGACAACCTGTACATTCTGACTTTTGTAGATGCCATTTAACAGCACTTCTAGTTTGTTACAATGTGGCAAAGTGAGTTTGAGGTCAGTGCTTTCAAATCCTTTCGCCCCATGTAAACGGCAGCCTCTGTTCTCCACATCCTCTTAGCCACCTTCACCTGCTGCTGCTTAGCAGCTACATCTGACATCCTGTCTGTGTTTTCTCCTGATCAGAGTGGAAGCTCCGTGGTGGCAGGGTTTGGTTTCTTCTTTCAAGGCTGTATGCTCAGGGCCTAAAACAGTACCTAGGACAGAGGTAGAGTTTGAGTGTTTGTTGACTGAATGAAAGAACAAGGAGTTAACAGAAGCTAAATTGTGATGAGGTTTTGTAGATGGTTATCCATTAGGCCTCAGTGTTTTTAAAGGAAAGCTTGCAGTAGAGAGATAAAAATACCTTCCAGCACTCTGAGCTTGTGCCGAGGCTGAGCCATGGCTCGGGAGGAATGAAGACCGATGACGGAGAGGTGAGAAAATCCAAAAGAGTGACTAAAATAGAAGAGAGTGACTTAGAGCTGTATTTTTAGCAAATAGTCCTCCCTCTAGGACTGGGAAATAGTCTCTGGAAATTAAAGATAAAAACCACTTGCAAATAAATCAGTGTGCAAATACTGATGAGTGCACACCGCACTCTGCCCAGTCACATGAGCAGCTTTTGACTAGGTGAAAAGTGCACGCACTCTGCCCTTCTCTGTTTAGAAGAGTCATCAGCTGTTCAGTGTACTTGATTCCTGGCTGGGTACAGGTATTCAGGAGAAATTGTGTTTAAAAAGGGGGTAATAAATGTCTGGTGACCTAAATCTATATTAAAATGATAATACCAAAATGTAAATATGGAAATAAATAGTCATTTCTTTGTTTAGATTTAGAATTTATTTCTTCCTGTTAGTAGTCAAAGCACCTGATTTCCACGGTTTGTGGCGCGTCTGCAGAGCCTTTTACCTCACCAGGTTAAGAAAGAACCGGGAATAGTTTCATTCTCACATAACAGCTTGATTCCACAGCCTCGCTGTGCCTAAAATTAGTAATACTTTTGTTAAATTTGCTATTTCTGAATTGTTGACTCAAGGTCTTTATTTGTCAAAAGAATACTTAAACTTTGAGTCCTCCAGTTAAAGATAAATATGTAAACTGACAATTTGTATAAATTGTTATATTTCTGGGGCTCCTTAGATACTGTGTCGATGGTTAGTGAAAGTGCCAGTAATTCAGGAGTTAATTGCAAAGACTAGTTATCAAAAGTCAAATTTAAATATAAAAGCATTGTGTTGGCCAAGATGTAGAGAAAAGGGAACCCTCATCCATTGTTGATGGGACTGCAAATTGATGCAGCCACGATGGACGTTCCTCAAAATATTGAAAATAGAACTACCTTATAACCCTGCAATTCTACCTTTGGGTATTTATCTTAAGAAATCCAGAATTCTAATTCAAAAGAATACATTATATGCACCCCTGTGTTCACTGCAACGCTGTTTACAATAGCCAAGACATGGAAGCAACCTAAATGCCCGACGATGGGATAAAGAAGAGGTGGTATATACAATGGATATTACTCAGCTGTATTTTAAAAATTTTTTAAAAAGAAATTTTACCATTTGCACAACATGAATGGACCTAGAAGGTATTATGCTAAATGAAGTAAAACAGAGAAAGACAAACACCACATGATCTCACTTGTATGTGGAATCTAAAGAACAAAATAAACCCAAAACAAAACAGAAGTCAAATTTAAAACTGCATTCTTGAAAGACTTGGAAAGTTAGTTTTATAAAGAATCAATGTATTAGGAGTTTTAAAAAGTAAACTGGTTAATGAAGTGACTTAAAATTTTGTTTTTAATTCTAAAATTTTCTTGGCCAAGCAATGATTTTTTGTAGTTTCTTGTACATTGCTCTGAGAGTACCTCCATCACACTGAGGAAAAGGTTACTAAACCTTCCATTTGTGTATGATAATATACATACACATACACACACGTAAGTAACATGTATACATGTATATACATATGTATGTAATAAGAGTAAGAGTTTTCACTGTATCTTTCACACCTAGTTCTTTATTCGGTGTGTAGCACTGGAATCTGACATTGCCTGAGGAGACATAAGTGATAACTGTAAAGGCAGAAATAACACTTTTCAGGTTACTATTTAAGAATAAAAATAATAGTAGATGTTTCATGTAAAATACTCCCTTTAAAAAACCTTGGTGTGGCACGTGGAACTTAGAGAGTGAAACGTGTGCAGGCACGTCCCAGAAGCCCACCAGTGCTGCTGTGGGTCCCCTGCACCTCCAGGGCCCTAAGGTGTGCCCAGAAGGCAGACGATGGCTTCCTAGTGGGAAGTCCGTGCAGCTTCAGTAGGGGCCCTGCATTGTGAAGTTTTAGAAAAGGAGCTGTTTTTGGATGATTGCTGAGCAGAAGACATTTATCTTCCTTTTATGTCTCAGCTTTATAATGTATTTACCAGTAACTGAGAAGCTTAACACTGGCCGTGCTGTTTTGTTTTGTTTTTTCCTAGCTTCCAAAGGAATTGTCTTCAGAGACTTTTGACAAGACCATCCTAAGAGCCCTGAATCAGGGTTCACTGAAAAGGGAGGAACGGCGACATCACGATCTAGAGCCTATCCTAAGGTAACGGTTTACCTGACACTGCCACAGGGTGTCACACACAGACTGGATCATGGGCTGTCGGGAGGATTTAAAATGGAGCTTTAAGGGACATCACAGATTTTTTTTCTCTGAAATACTTTTTAAAGCAGACTTTTTATCCTTGTGTTGTTTAGGTCTAGGCTCACAGCAAGACACCAGATTATTCCTTTTACCACTGTTCTGTTGCTTTCTCTGAAATCATGAGTGATTGTTTCTAAGATGTGCAAATATGCAGTGAAGCCTCTTATTTTCTCTATAAAATATTTGTTGAAAGAGGCCCTTGTCTAAGAGTTGTTTTTATTTTGTTTTTTTGTGTAAGTTGTCAGGTGAGAAGGTTGGGCAGTGGGTGGGAACGTGAAAGGGAGCAGCACTTCGTGAACACCTGCTCTTAGCCCCGTAGTGGTTCCGGCACGGCCGTGGTGGAGGCACTGCCATGGTAGCACAAGGTGCCTGCGTAGGCATGAGTGTGGGTATAGGGAAATGCACTTGTTTTGTAATCGGAGGTCGCAGGATCTCTTGCCCGATGACTTCTATTTTTTTCTAAAGTAAGAGATTTGCTGGAGAAGGGGTGAATTGAGGGTGGAGGATAAAATGTTTAAGAGTAGAGGGGAGTTTGAAATAGTTACATGGGTATGTGGACAACTTGATAAAGGAAACCTAGTCAGCTGGACAAGGTTTGGAGTCTAGTTGAGATTGAAGATCAATAAATTACAGTGGTATCAGTCTGCCCTGCTATATGAATATTTTTAATCTTCCCAACAGTTTAGGTTCAAGTGTTAGGAAAGCATATGATTGGATTTGTCCTGGATAAGGACTTTATTGAGTGTGACAAAAGGCTGGTGGGGCAGGGAAATTTAGAGAAAAATGTTTTTAAAAAGTGATGGACAGCTAGCTTCATAGTGAAAACAGATGAGTCTGATAGAACGAGCCGCAATTGGAGAATAGGTGTGATAGGAATAATCAGGTAATTAAAGAATCTAGTTGAGATGAGAGCATAAAATGTCTGGGGCAGTGAGTTTTGAGGTGAAACAAGTGTTTGTGACATTAGAGGTCTGAAGTATGACTTAGGTAATTGTCACATTCACCCTTCTCAGAGCTTCCCTTTAGGAGAGAGAAAGTAAGTAATAACAGCTGAGGAAACAAGTGCTGTTTTACTAGAAACTTGCAGTTTTTAATAGGTAATGAAAAGCAGTGTTGGAACATCTAAGGCTTAGAGTAGAGTCAGGGCTTAAGTGAGGCTTCTTGTAATCACCCCTCTGAACACAAGATGGCCCCACTTGGGAGGCAGAGGACCAGAGAGGGAGAGCTGAGATGTGTATCAGTTAATGCAGGGAGGAGCCCAGTGAGTGTTCTCAGGAAGAGGCGGGGCTGGGAGGAAGCGATGAACAAACGTTTGCTCTAAATGGAGAGAAGCAGAAATCTGCGAGGGAGAGGGTTTTCATTGTATGTCAAGATCCAGGTTGTGACTATGGAATTAAATGACTGAAATAAGATAGGAGGTGGAAGGAGTCACTGGGGAAAGGGCAGCCAAGCACAGAGCCAGGAGTGTTCAGTGGTTGCTCGTGTGGATTTTGAAGTCCTCCAGCACAGGTAAGGTTTGGAGTGGAGAAGACAGGCAGGAGCCAGAACAGAATGTGAAGCGTGTAGGGGAGACCTGCAGGCTGGTGCGTGACTAGACCAGCTTCAAAGGGTGCCCCCACCCTTGCAGCCTGCACTTAATAGGACTGCTGATGAGCACCTTCCACCACAGCGGGCTGTGAGGAAAGCTCGACCCAGGGGCTAGCGAGATTTTAGAGTGGGAAGGTACAGGCTCTGTTCACTGAAGAGCCTGAGTGTCTGGGCATCTCAGAGGGCACGGTGGAAGGGTTCAGAAAAAGAGGAGTAGCAGTGGGGAGGGTTGGGTCTATGGTGTGGTCACAGAGCATGGTCCAGTGGCCCAGGGACAGGACTAGATGGCAGGTGGGGTGATGATGGTGAGGAAGAGTTGGTTGAATTCTCAGGTCCCCCATGCTGTTAACTTCACTGGGCATATACGCCCCGTGGAGTCTGGGGTTCTGGTTGGCTGCACACATGAGTGGCAGGTCTTCAGTTGGTGAGCACTGAGCTGCCTCTGGAAGTGGCTCAAGAGGGGGCTTCTGCAGCTGTGACACTGGCTGGGCGGTGGCCGTGTGAGCCTGGTCATCTGCACTGGGGGAGATGGTGCAGATGGCGGCCTGTAGTGTGTGGTGAGCAGCACTAGGACGTCTTCAAGACATCTCTCGGAGCAGGTCAGTGTGTGCCGTGGCCTCGTCTCTGCTGACTTGAGTGTGCTTTGTTCCCAGCTGGGCAGCTCTTTCTGCTTGGGCTCAGACTCCAACCAAGTCCTTACCTGGCCTGAAAGCACATGGCTGACCTGTAGTTGGCTCAGTTTCACCTCCGTCCTGCTTCAATAGAGTGATGATATAATAAACCCCCTTCAGTGTGTTTTTATACAGTGCCTAATTACATAGTCATGTTATTTCACTTATCGTAGGTAGTTTGGGGCCTTCAGGATAAATCCAGTGGATGCTTAATGTAGATATTTGGGAAAGACAGAAAAGTAATAAAACAATAACAATTACCCAAATAGCGATTATTGACATTTTAAAATTTTTCCTTTTAACGGTTTTTGTTTGCCTGTGATACGAGATATGTGGTTTTATATCTCGTTACTCAGATTATAAGCATTTGATATTTAATTCTTCAGAAGTAGTTTGAATGACTGCAGAATATGTCCTAGCTGGCTATCTACTCAAAAGATTTTTTTCTATTTCTTTCCCTAAAAATAAAGCTTTGACCATTTTTATGCTTAAAACGTTTCCCAGATTTATGAGTAATTAATGAGGAGAGCTTCTTTGAAATTGATTAACTTATTCAAAGGGCATAGTCCTCTCTTAGAATCCCTGGTATGTGTTACAATTTTCCTTATGAAAAAGTTATGCAAATAGCAGCGCACACTCCCAGTGTTTGAACTTGCCTGCTTACCACAGCTTGAGTAGCTTTATCTCATTGGCTTGATTTTCATTTCCTTTATTAGTGAAATTAAGTATCTTTCTGAGTTCAACCATTTGTGTATTTTGTAAGATCATTTGTTCTTTACCAGTTTATCTTTGTGGATCTTAGTGTTTTAGATTTTTAAGTGGAATCTGTTTTAATATTAACAACTTGTCTTTAGAGTATAGTATTTTTTAGTTGCCTATGATTTTCTTTAATGAGGTTAAAAATATTAGGTTAGGTCTGTCAGTCTTTGTCTCTGTATTCTTGTATATCTCTTCACAATTAGAAAGTTATTCCCACATTGTTAAGTTAGGTATATCTTGGTAACCACATAGAAAAAAAATTAGGCTGGATCTGTGTCATTCCTGACATCAAAATTGATTCTAGATGGTTCAAGGATTTAAATGCAAGAAATAAAGTAATGAAATTTACAATCTGTGTATGAGAATTTTTTCCAAGCATCACTTAATACCTAGAAACCATTAAACACAGAAATTTAAATACTCAAAAATCGAATTTCTATGTGATGTTATAAAATATACTATAAACAAGGTAAAGACAGATCTCAGGTTCAGGAAATACTTGTAATTTCTTGCTTATTAAAACTAAAAATTAACAAGGTAATAAAAACCAATAGTCCAGAGCAGAAGGAAATGTGAGCAAGTATGAACAAATAGCATAGAGAAACTAGAATTTTAAGTGTCATTTAAACTTGTGAAAAGATGCTGTAGATCAGGAATAGAAATTGAAATCTGGAGTTTTTATTTAACCTGTTAATATGCAAAGATAAGTTTGGCAGGTGCTGTTGGTGGTGAGATGCCTAAATTGATATTATTTCTACTAATAGCTATTTGGTGATACCAAAACTGAAGTGCAGATAACCTTTGAATAATAGTTCCACTTCCAGTAATTTATCCTAGATTTGTATATCTGGGTGTATTCCCACTCACATATGCAAAAATGAATGTTCAAGGGTGTTTACTGTTTTTTGTTTGTTTGTTTGTTTTTTACTAGAAAAGACTAGAAACAACTAGACGTTGATAGGGACTTGGTTAATTCATGGTACATTCATTCACTGGGATACTGTGTAGCCTTACCAAAAAAAGAAAGATAAAGAGCACAGGTACACTAAGTACTCCTGGGCGAGACCAGGGCCAGAACAGTTAATAGAATGTAATCATTTTAAAGAAAGGATGTGCACGTGATTATGTGCACAGAATATCTCTGAAAAAATAGGTAATGAAATAGTAAAGAGACTTGTCTCCAGGGAGGAACGGGTGGGGCCCGGGGCATAGGAGTGAGACTGGTCACTTTGTAACTTAGCTTTTTTGTTGTTGAAAAGGAAGAAATAAAACTTTCTTTATTTACAGATGACATATTTGTTTACATAAGAGATTCCAAAGAATCTACAAAATAGCTCCTGGAAATACTAAGTAAATTTAGAAAGGTTGCCAGATACATGCTCAGTACACAGAATTGATTGTATTTCTATGTATTAGCAGTGAACAATTGGAAATTGAAATTTAAAATATCACTTTACAATAGCACTAACATTAAATGCTTATGTATAAATTAACAAAATATGTGTAAAGTTTATATGCTGAAAACTAGAAAATGATGATAACAGAATCAAGAAAGAAGTATCTGTATGTAACTTTTTGTGTGTGGTAGTTTTATTATTTTTATTTCCTTTAATTATTTTTTTTTATACCAAATTAGGTCTGGATCTAAATTTATTTCTCTTTCCAAATAATGAATTGATTTTTTCCCTAGTTATTGATTGGTGGTGATTCTTTATCCTACATTCATAGGTGTAGAACATGTTTCTGAGTTTCTCATTCCATGAATCTGACTATTCTTTCTCCAGGATCTCTTGTTAATTGTTAGAGCTTTATGGTTTATTAATAGCTGGTAGAGCTGGCTTTTCTGACTCTTGGTACTGTTTCTAAAATACTCTTCCATATTCTCAGACATTTATTCTTTTGCTTGGACAGTTATTTTAAAACTTGCTGCATATGGGTTCTAGGAGATACACAGAACTGTAGTTTAAGTCTTAGTAATAAAGTGCCTTTGTATGACCCATTTTTCAAGAATCATCGCCAATTCCCATCCTCTTTTCCCCTATCCCTCCTGGCCAGGTAAGTCCTTAGCCTGGGACAGAGCACGGTAGGCAACAGTGTCAGGGTATGCCCCAATGGACTAGACAAGGGAACCCTAAGTGAGGTGAGGAAGTTGTTCACTTACAGGTGATGGTGGTGGGAGGCCTGGCACAGTGTTTCAGGGGAAATACATGTGAGCATGGCCCAGCAGGGCGTTGGAGCCCAGGTGGGGCCAGGAAGGCATCGACCCAGGGGTTGGAAGGAAGTAGCAATAACAGTGGGAGATAGGTTATTATAGGGCAATTGGCCTAATTAGTAAATGTATTAAGAATAGTGAGAACCAGGTTTCTCTCTGTTGAAGAAAGGAGTCATAATGTGCAAAAAGAAAAAAAGCCAGAATGAACCTGGAGTGTCTGATTAAAACTGAAGAAAATTGGAACAAACTCATGATTTTCTATATATTTAGATAGATACAGAAATAAATATGGTTATGTATGTACACTCAAGTTGCTGGCTCTGTTCATTAGAAGGGTCTGGAAGCAGCCACACCCCAGTAGCAGTCTGAGTACCTGGTATCTGGAGCTTGACTTGTAACACCATTGCCCTCTAAATGGAACTAGGGCTCCTTGGAGGAAAAGCTGATGGTGGAGCTGGAGCAGAAGTACAAGATGAGCCTGTTGTGCCAGAAAGCAAGGGCGTGCTCAAGGAATACAGTGGCTTGGTCAGAGGGCATGGAAGGCAGGTTGAGGGGGCTCCTGGTGGTCAAATATGGGGCAAAATAAATAATAGTAGCATTGAATAAAATAGGACAACATGAGTCCCATGTTGAAATAAATAATATATGAATAGATTGAAAATTTGAGGAATAGGGTATTTACAGTATCACAGTCCTTTCCCACAAAATAGTGTGGTTTATTTATAAAGAGAAGAATAACTTTAAAGTGGAGAAGCCTGACAGATGCCACTTCAATGCAGTAAAGTGAACTTGAGTGAGAGGTCAGTCAAAATCATGCACCACACAGTCTACTGCAGTGACAGAACACAGTCAGTCCTGTGACATGCCAGCCATGAAATCTAATCGTGAAGAAATGTCAAGACAAACCCAAATTGTGAACATTCGACAAAAATACCTGCACTGACCACCTAAAGCCATGAGAATTAGGGAGGGACGAGATGCTAGCCTGGCAGCTGGATGCAGTGCAGGATCAGAACTGGGTCTTTGTGGTAAAAAGGACACTTCAGGGTCATTTGGAAAAACTTAAATGGGGTCTGAGGTTTAGGAGGTCATAATTTACCAGTATTCATGTCCCAGTAGTGATACTGATATTGATTATAGGAGGATGTCTTTATAGGAAATACTGCCTTTCCAGGTGTTGAGGCGTCAGAGGTAAACTGTTTTGGTTCAGGAAAAAAATCCTTTTTACTCTATTTGCAACATTTTTTTGCAAGTTTGACGTTTTCAGGAGAAAGTACGAGATTGGACAGTTAATTTCATGAACTCACCCTAGAAAAAGGGCTGCATACCTCGTTGCTGAATATCACTACGCTCACCTTCAAAGCACTCCCCTTGGGAAGCTGTGCACCAACACAGTGCCTAGTCCATCCTTCAAGGCAATTTTGGAACTCTTTCTGGAATGGCCATCATAGCTGTCACTTGTACCCCAAATTAGGACACCTTACCAACCTTGCCAACATTATGACACCTTACTGAGTTGCTTGTACAGTGCTGCCAACGTAAGTGCACAGTCGCAAGTTCGTGAACTGAATTGTCAGATTTTGGGTACAACAACAGATCTGATGGCCATTCCTGAAGAAGCAATCCAAAACTGCTTTAAAGGGTGGACTGGGTGCTGGTGTCGGTGCATAATAGCTTCCCAAGGGGAGTGCATCCAAGATGACTATAGTCAGCAACAAGGTAAGTAGTACTTTTTCTAGGATGAGTTCACGAAATTAATTGTTGGATTTTGAGGACCACAACAGCTCTGATGGCCATTCCAGAAAAAGAGTTTCAAAATGGCTTTGAACGGTGGACTAGGCACTGTGTTGGTGCACAGCTTCCCTAGGGGAGTACTTTGAAGGTGACCGTAGGGATGTTCAGCCAATGAGGTATGTAGCACTTTTTCTAGGAGTTCACAAAATTAATTGTCTGACCTCAATTGTCTGACCTCAAATTTCCACAAGGAGCCACTTTTAGAATTTTGACTCATGGCCAAGATCACAAATTAGAGGTATGTGTCTGACTCCTTGTTATATAATAGCGTTTAGGGGTCTCCTCAGTGATGATCATTGTGTGTGTGTGTGTGTGTGTGTGTGTCTATGTGTGTCAACCTTAAAGTTACTAATATTTGTAAAGAATGCAAAGGAAAGTGTCATGTGAAAAGTCCTTAATTTCTCTTTATCTAAATCTCTCACTAGAGATAATCTTCATTAAAAAAACTTATATAACTTTTTCATAAGTTTTCTGTATACACATCTTGAATTTATGTATTTGTATGTATTTTCCTGTGCAAATTGAATTACCTTAGACACTTTTCTGCCACTAACTCCTTTAATTTATTATACATGGTAACATGTTACTTTATGTAAAAAGATTGCCACCTCGTTTTTTATTGGTTGCTATGTATTTTAGTTTTACTTGTTCCATAATCAGTATATTTTATGGCCATTTGGTTCTTCAATTCACTTATTTTAAAACTACAAAGAACCTTACAGAGTTCCCTGGTGGCTTAAGTAGTGGCTTAAGGCTTCGTCGCTGGCTCTGTCAGCACTGCAGCCTGGGTTCAATTCCCGGCCAGGGAACTATCCACATACAAAAAAAAATAAATAAAATAAAATAAATAAAACTACAAAGAACATTACAGTGAAGTCCACATAAATGTTTCATAACACATTTGTGTACGTTTATCTGTAAGAAATTTCTAGACTTGTAATTGGTCAAAAGTTACGCATTTTTTTAATATGCATTGTTTCGAGATTACTTCTTGGGGGTGGGTAGCACCACTTTTACCTAGGAAGCCTTGTATTTGTGTCTCCCATACCTCAGCAGACATAAAGTACTCTCTCATTTTGCCAATCTGAAAGAGGAAGACAACCTCATTTTAATCTGTTTGGCCATTTGCATTTTCTCATAAGTGGCTTTTTCAGTCCTTTCCACTTTTTTATTAGTGATTTATAAGAGGTATTTGTTATATTTCTGGACCATGCAGATAGTTTCAAATTTTATGTATGTATTGTAGTTTAATTTATCAGTCTTTGTTTGGTTTCAGGGTTTTGCTTGTAAACGCTCTTTTCCCCCTCAAAATTATATTTTTAAATGTTTTTTTCCTAATACTTCCCTTTTAAAAAATCTTTGATTCATTTGTATGGTTAGCCTGTGGTCTCAACATAATTAATAGGATATTAGGATGCTTTTTTTCTCAATTTGTCAATTTTATATTAGTTATCACTTGTTGCTTAAGAAATGTAGCAATTATAAAGCAGGGGGGAAATGCAAGTGAGAAATAGCAAATGAGTTAATAAGTGAAGTAGAGGTGGTTTGTCACAGGACACAACCGCAATGAGTTCCAAATACATTGTGAATTAAGAAAATGAAAATATGGCACTGAGATGTACATTTGGGGTTGGATGATTTGTCATGTCAGAATATAATCCTGTTTCTCTTATTTATCAAGTAGTTATGGCCACTTTGACTTTTTAATATGGGTGTAATTACTATGTTGTGGTTATGCGTCAGTGAACCTTGACTTTAGTCTGTAGCTGATTGCAAGTCCGTGCCTTCTCTCAGGTGCACTTCCCACGGTGGGTTTGCAGTTAGTTGATAATGTGGAATTGTGGGTGGGTTCCCAGCTGTCTCTTAGGACTCAGCCCTTGAATTGAAGGTGTGCCTGCCCGTGCTTCAGACCAGCTGGTTTGTAAGTGTAACTGGGTGGGTAAATTCCACCACTGCCTTTGGATTTCAATCCCCAGTTTTAGGTAGTAAGTTCAGACCTGGATATTTAGGTTAGCCCCTTACTTCGTGTCTCTATTCTTCTTCCATCGCTTCATTTTTCCTCGTCTTCCTATTGAATATTTACCTCCACACCGGAATACCAAGAAGCAATTTTGCCTTATATACATGGCAACTTTGGCCCAAAGGGGTCACCTCTTGATATGGCAGCTAATTATTTGATAATCGGAATGATAGGTCAAAATCCTTAGGGAGAAATTAAGAATTAAAATTTTAAATGAACATTTAAAGTGTCAAAACTAATGGAAGGGGATGTATATGTTGAGCAGCAGAGTGACAGTTTTAATTTCCCGATCCTATGTCATAACCTTGAAGAATTGGTAGCATTCCCTTTGAGGAAATTGAAACGGCAAGGCTGGTTTACTTCTTTAGGGTGATTGAACTTTTTAAGTGGTGGAGCTGGTACTCAGATCCATGGGTAAACTTTCCATTAGACCGTGGTATAACTCTGCGCCTTTTTGCAGAGTTCTTCGGTCGGGAAGACCTCTCGTTGGAATCTTTTAATTACATTAACAGAATAGGAAGAAAACTGGTTTTTGAAGATAACAGTTTAGGATCATGGTGTGAACTTTGAAATGGATCATCAGTTAGTCGTGCCGACGGATGTATTAATAGTATACTTGCAGCTTACTTGACCATTGCATCCCATAGTTTCCAGCACTCCTAGCATCCCAGACTTCCCAACCTCCTATGTTCAAAGTGTGGGAAGATGTTTTCGTGGTACAGCCAAGTGATGGAAAATAGCACCTAAGAAGGAAGGGTAAAGAAATTACAGTTCTTTTTCTGCACAGCAAAGCGACTATTGGACCACATGGGCAAAAGGTTAAAATTATATTTGTGTGTATGTGTGTGTTTTGCCAGAATGGAAATCTTACCACCAGATTACATAAAATTAAATATAGGTCTGTTTATTAGATGGTTGCAGATATGTTTTGTTAACTTTTATTCAGTTCCTCCTATGGAAAACTACATTGGAAAATAATATTCTTTTCCTTAGGAAAACAATTTATTTTTATGTCCGCACTAATCTGCCACCTAAGTTTGCTTTACAATCTAAACTGAGACTCTCGTGGATTTATAGCACATGAAATTAACAGATCTTTTTTCTCTTTATATGCAGGCAGCTATTCTCAACTTCATCACAAGCTTTTCTGCGGAGTCAGAAAGTACACAGCTTTTTTCAGTCCATGTCGTCAGACTCTCTGCACAGCCTCAGTAAGCAGCCTCCTGCTCCTCTGGAGAAATCTGACGCTTTTCCTGCTGGGATTGCTAGCATTACTGTGCCATCTTGTGTGGGGTAGTCATTTTAGTTACAGCCAAGAAATAGTGACATACAATTAAGAAACATTTGTAGTTTTAAGTGAATTTTACACTGCAGTTTTAAATAACATGTAAAAGCTATGTCACAAAACAGCCTAATTCCAAGGCAAGGTGCGGTCTCCAAACCTGGGGACATGGTGGATCCTCAGGTTCCTTGACAGACCTGGCTTACAGCTTGTGGGGATGCCACAGTGCTGGTTGCCCGAGGTGTAGTTCCTCTTAAAATCTGCCCTTCCTCCATGCCCATTCTCATAATGATCTCCCCAGTCTCCCAGGCTGGAAACCTCAGCCTTACTCTTTTCAACTCTTCCTCTTTGTGTGCCATCATTTCAAAGCCAGGCCACACCAGACAAAGGACGTCTTCCTTTTACCCCTCCTTCCCAGTTAGGCCTTTCTTTCAGGCACAGTCTGTGCAAAACCTCCCTCTTCTCTCAGCTTCTGGCTTCTTCCTGCGCTTTCACCTACCCCACGATTATCTCCCAGGATTATCTCGGATCATTTGGTAATCCTCTTTTCAAAACCTTAAAAGTTTGAAGGTCAAGCCTCACCATGAGCCCTCTTGACCCTCCTTCTTCATCTCAGGTGCCAGCTGCTCCAAGGCTGGGCATTCATTCATTCAATATACCTTGCCCTTTCCGGACCCAGTAGCTTGGCTTATTCTGCACCTGAACTTAATATCCTTCCTTTTGTCACAGCCTGTTAAAATCACACCTCTTTTAAGACCCAACCGAACCACCACCTCGTGAAGATTTCCTAGTTTTTCCTTATGTTCCTGTCATTTGGTTTTGCCCTTACATTGCAGCATTCCTCACAGTCTGCATTATATTTAGTTTTATACATGTCTAAGCTGCCTTTCTAAACAAGTTATTTTGCCAGTGACACTGATGTGTGCCTTAGGAGAATTTCTGCTAACTTTAAGCACAGCCACTATGGCCAGCAGCAATTTTTTCTTTCTCATCTTTGCCTTCTGCTTTCAAAAAAGTCATTTTGCTGTATTTAAAGGGGAAAGAAATGTGTATTTTCTCAATTTGAGTTTGGAGAAAAAGAGGTAAAAAATACGTTTGGATATTATAACGGGTTAACTTTTAAAGTTTTCTAATTGTGTGTGTATATCTGTATGCCTTAAATATTTATGTTAAACAGGTACATAGTAATTTACAATTAATGATTATTCAGGACTAGTTGATTAAGATAAGATGAAAACTCCATGGTTAAATTTACATCTGAATAGTAGTAATAGCTTTTTAAAAAGAGAATCCTGATCATTCTAGAGCTGTGTAGATTTAACAATCAGTGCTTTCTGCTTGAACCAGTGTAAGTACATTTTATTGAATACCTATAAAGAGCATCTGTTTAGTTCTAAAATGACAATGGAGCACAAAGTTAAACTTTTAATTCAGATGTTAATGGGCTGCCCAGGAAAACTTGCCCAAGTGAGTAGTGTATATATATAAATAAATAGCAGAAATCTCATTTTGAGAGCTTGGCAGTGTTTAAATTACTTGAGCAATGAATGCTAAAGAAACTGTTAGATTTTGTTTTAAGATATCAGATTGTTGTGAAATTAAATTCATGTATTAAAGGACATGTTTGAGATTATAGGAAATCTGGTCAGGATGTCCAAGCTATTTCATCAAAGAATATGTTATTGTTAAAGTTTATTTGTACTTAATTCTTTTAAAAAATGACAATTCTATTTCCCCTCCCCAACATAGAGAGTAACATTTCATATCCTGACAACTGAGAAAACAATGCGAAACTTCTGAATGATGTAAGATACTGACTGCTGGAATCCCTGTGGTCTGAATTTTAAGGAAGAATAGTGTGTTTTGTGGGTCAGTGCTTGTCCACAAATTATGTGTCTCTGATCTGTAGTAGAAGAACAGGAACTTAGAGTAGACATTGAGTCTTTTGTAGCAGTTTGACATTATCACAACATTATCATTGTATTTTATAAAAGTTAACAGTCCGTAACAAATTAGAAAATTTAAAAAGCCTTACAACGCTTGCAGTGTTTGAGAAGCACAAATCTAGTCCATCTCCTCATGGTGTGGGGGCTGACAGAGGTGCAGCAGCTTGCACCAGTCCTGTGGTTTTTATGGGGAGAGCTGCTGCATGAATCAGGGTCCCCTCTCCCAGCCCCGTGTTTTGTGCTATGTCCTCTTGCTTTCTTAAAGCTCCTGTCTAGTAGAAATGTTCCCTTTACCACTAACATTCTACTCTCATCTTCCTTGGAGGAAAAATAATCATTATACTTGATTTCTTTATCTTTTTTATTATAATTTTACTACAAAGTTAATGGTATTGACTACCTCCTACAGATAATTTACAGTCCTCCCTGAAGACTTCCAAGATACTGGAACACTTAAAGGAAGACAGCTCAGAAGCTTCAAGTCAAGAAGAAGGTAAGTGCTGGTTCAGTGGAATAAGTCATTCTGCCAGATACTGGCACAGGGATAGGCAAACAGACCATTAGAACAGAATAAGGAGCCAAGAAACAGATACTTTGGAACTTGGAATGTGACAGGTGGCATTACAAATAAGTGGGGAAAGAAAAGACTATTCAGTAAATGGTGTTGGCTGGCTTTCCAATTGAAAAAAAATTTTACATAATTAGATCTCTATTTATATCATGCAAAAAATTCATGTGATTTACAAATTGTATGTAATATATAATCTTAATGTGTAATATGTAAAATACTAAACTTTTACATTTTAGTAAAGTAGGACAAGAAGGCTTTCTTGACTAGGCAGAGCATGACTGTTATGGAGCTCTTTCTAATCTAAATCAGAATTTAACATGTGACAAGAAACCAGACATAAGACATTTGCAGAATATTTACAAATAAAGACTACATCCAGATTATAGAAAGATTCTTCTAAAAAGCAGTAAGAAAATCAGTCCAGTAGCCATTAAACAGTGTTCACCCTCAGCCTCACTGGTAGTCTGGAAAATACAAATTAAGAACAATGAGATATCATTTCACACTCATCAGATTGGCAAAACATTTTTAGTCTGACATTATCAAGGATATGAAGTAATGGGAACTCTCATGTCCTGCTGATGGGGATACACATTGGCTCTACCACTTTGGACAGAAATTTGACACTGTGTAATGAAGTTGGAAGTAATTAATTTTATGCTACTGCCCAGCAGTTCTGCTTCTATGAAAATTGTTCCATGTGCTTGGGGTACAGGAGCTGAGGTTCTCAGGGCACCATTGTGTGCAGTAGCAAAACATGGACATTTCCCCATTACTTTAAATCAGTGGTGTCCAACCCTTTGACTTCCCTGGGCCACATTGGAAGAATTGTCTTGGGCCACACATAAAATACACTTAACACTAATGATAGCTGATGAGCTTAAAAAAAAAAAAAGTTACGAGAAAATCTCATAAGGTTGTAAGAATTTGTGTTGGACCACATTGAAAGCTATTCTGGGCCACAGGTTGGATGCCTGCTTTAAATGTTAATAAAGTTATAAATAGATTGTGGCATATTCATAGTAGGTGGCAAAAAAATAATATTTATAGTATATTCAAACATGCAGCACCATTTTATATGTGTTTGTGAATACATATACAGTTAGTTAAAATGAAATATTCCGGTGCATGTCTTTAATGAGTTAACCTCTGTGGAGGGAGGGAATTGAAGGGAAAGGAGGAAGACTTTCAATTGCTTTTGTGATATTTTGTTTCTTAATAAAGACACAGATGCATGGATAACTGGGAGGTGGTGGGTACATGGGTGTTTGTTATATTAATAGATATGTGGGGATTTTAAAAAATATTTGAGACGCTTTATTTTTTTTAATGGTTAAAGAGCTTGAAATTGAATATTGTAGTTTTTCAGTGACATACTCATAGTAAACTTTCATAGTTTTGGACAAAATTTATTTGCTATTAAGTGGAACACATTTGAGAGGATATTGAAGGAAATTTGATCTTTCGTGTCCTTTGAGAAATTGTTTCTTGAAGGAATTTTCTGTGAAAAATGCTCAACACAGTCTATCAACACTGTATGATCACATAAATTAGTTGTGTCAGCCTTTTAGATTTTTGCAGAAGCATTTGGTGTTATAAATTGTTATTTTCCTCTAGATATCTTACAGCACACCATAGTCCACAAGAAACATACTGGGAAAAGTCCCATTGTGAAGTAAGTATCTAATTCCTAAAACAAATGTCTTTGTGCATTTTTAAATCAGTGTCACATTTACTTTAATTACTGATATATATTTGACTATAATTCTACCATTTTACTATTTGATTGTTACATGTCCTGTATTTTTTGTTTTCTTTTTTCTCTCCTTACTTCATTTTGGGTGTTTTTTGTTTTGTTTTTTTTTTTTTCTGTTTTACTCTTCTATTACCCTTGAGAGTTATACTTTTTTCTTTTGATTCTTGTAGTGGTTACCCTAGATATTATACGAGGGATGTCTGGAAAAGTTTCAGCTATAAATGCCTCTATTTTTTTTTGTTTTTGTTTTTTTTTTTGCTTTTTGGTATGTGGGTAGCTCCCTGGCTGGGAATCGAACCCAGGCCGCAGCACCGACAGCGCCAGCGCCGAAGCCTTAAGCCACTACACCATCAGGGAACTCCCTAAATGCCTCTATTTTTCATATTACATGGCTGGATACTTTCCAGACAGCCCTCGTGTGATGTTAATTGTGCTTGGCACTTCCCATGTGACAACCGTCAATCACTGTAATTTAATTTATCTTTCCCCAGCTTACAAATAATAGCTGCTGTTATTTTTAATTCTCTCTGTATTTTAAACCTCATGAAACTCTTTCATTAATTTACAACTAATCATTCCATGGTTCTCCATTCCTTCCTGTGTGTCTGGGCATCCATCTGTGATCATTTTCTGTCTTACTAAGAACAGTTGAGTATTTCCTGTAGTCATATCTGCCAGTGATGAGTTCAGTTTATTTTTGTCTGAAAAAAATGTTATTTTTTGCCTACTTTTTGGAAGACATTTTTGCTGGGTATAGGATTGTAGATTGGCAGTTATTTTCTGTTAGTGCTCTGAAACTATACTGGCATACTTTGTTTTATTGCACTTCCCCTTACTGTGCTTCACGGATACTGTGGAGTGAGTTTATTACAAATTGAAGGTAAGACCCTCCACTGGCAAAAAGATTACAACTTACTAAAAGCTCAGATGGTAGTTAGCATTTTTATGGCAATAGATTGTTTTTAAATTAAGTAATGTACATTGTTTTTTAAAGGAATAATGCTATTACACGCAATAGACTATGGTATAATGTGAATATAACTTTTTTTTTAACGTAACTTTTATATCTCTGGGAAACCAAAAATTTGTGTGATTTGCTTTATTGCGGTGGTCTGGAACTGAACCACCAACATAAGGTGTGCCTATAGTGTCACGGTCATCCAGTCTAATGCCTTTGGTCCTTTGTGTCATATCCTCTCAGTCCAGCTCTGATATCTGCTGCAAATCGCATAAAGTCATTTGTATGGCTTTATGGGATTTGCAGCAGAAATGTAGCATGGGCTTGTGGCGAACCCATAACACAACTTTTCACCTTCTGCCTCAGGGCCCTTGCTGATTCTTCAGGGCCTGCCTGCCCCTCAAATAAGCACAGTCCAGAAGTACAAGTACAATTTGCCCAGGAGTCACTCCTCAACTATTGGGAGAACTTCAGCTTCTGTCCTTTGGGAGATAATTCTGGCAGGTCCCAGCCAGTGCGAGCCTCTGTTGTTTATAATGGCATCCTCAGTGATGGGCCTTCACGTTGGTGTTTCTCCTTTGCTTCATTCTCCCCACCCCTTGCTTCTGCTTCCTAGGATCACCTCCCAAATCAAATTTGTCATCCCAGGTTCTGCTTTTAAGGGGAACTCAAACATAAGACAGCTGGCATTCATTGTTTCTGTCTTATAGGTGCTCTTTGGAAGTTAATGTGCTTTTTCAAACTCCTATTTCTAAGATTTTCTCATTGTCTGGTTTTCAACAGTTTTCCTACAATGTATTTGTAGCTTTCTTTGAGTGAATTCTGCTTCTTAAGTCTGCTTGTTTGCATTTTTCACTTTTTTCCTCAGTCCTTGTCTATTTTTTTCTGACCAAATTTCTTCTTCACTGATTTTTTTTTCCATCTGTTTCTATCCATTGAATTCTTTATTTTACAGTTCTAGAATTTAAATTTGGTTCTTTTTTATATTTCCTAGTATTCTTCCAAAATTCTCAATCTTCTTGTAGTCATTAATTATGCTAAACACTATATTTAAAATCCATATACAATAACTTCATTCTCTGGATTCTCTTTGAGTCCTCTTCTGTTGTCTGTCTCTCTTTCAGTCACATTATCCTGTCCCTTTACATGCCTTAGATACACATAGTATTTAGTTAGCTTTTCTCTCAAGATTGGGGTTATAACCCAACCGTCAATGTTGCAGGATGACCATTGCATCAAGACTAGAGACAGAATGCATGTTTGTTACTAATCTCTTTAGGGACAGATATTCATTATTAATAGATAAGATAGTCTCGTGATATACTTGTGTTTTCCTTAGAGCTACCAATGGGCAGTCTGTAAAAATATACTGACGAAAGGGTTGCTATAGCTTCTTCATTATGTGTTACAGTAGGTTAGGTTATTGAGAACATTTTCGTACTTGTATAAACTTTTCTTTTGACAGCAGTATTGGTACAAGTTGTTCTCCATTGGATGGGCTCACCGTGCAGTATTCTGAACAGAATGGAATTGTGGATTGGAGGAAGCAGAGCTGCCCCACCATTCAGCACCCAGAGCGCTGTGTGGCCTTAGCTGACCAGGTACTTTGGATTTTGTTTTGTCTTCATGCCATGTTGTTACAGTATTGCTACTCAATGAGAGTCGAGTTTCCTATGCATTATTATGTCAGATAATGTATCTATCTGGTAAGAAGAGCTGAAGGAATGTTTAAGTGTTAGACTTTAAACTTAATTGATCTAAGCTCTTCTTAGACATGAAAAAGTATTTTTAGATTACTTTTAGTACTCAAAATATTAGTACATTTTGATATGACACCTAAAATGTGTATTCTAACCAGGGGTACATTAAATTGTTATGCCAGATTTTTTGCTTTACAAAGAACTATTCACATTTCAGTCACTACAGAGGATGCCAAAAAATGTATACACATTTTAAGAAAGGAATAAAAATTATTAAAATTGTAATACTCAATGTATACTGATAACAAAAGATGAATACAAGTCATGTTTGATTTCTGCAGTTATAAGTGCTCGAAGTGGGTTCTGTCAGCGTCCAGACAACGGCGAACTACTGCTTGAGCAGCGCTGACCAGTGTCCATTTGTATCATTGCGCATGCCGTTGCAGTTTCTTTCACGTAGTTTGCTTCTTAGACTTACCAGGAATGTGGGCAATTTTTAGGCGTGTTGAAGGTTCTGCTATATATTCACGCCTCCATTGTCATTGTACTTCCACAACATTCTCCAGTTTCAGATACTAGTTCAGAATGGTCTTGTGCTCCTTGAACCACAACCATGCTTCCTCCATTGTCTTTGACTGTCCTGGCTGTTGCATGGTGGCGCTAGCATTCATTTTATTAATGCCATATTTTAAGCGAACGTCATACTACATACACACTGTTACTGTAATTCAATTCAACTTTGAAAAGTAATACATAAATAACATCTCTTAAAATGTGTGTAATTTTTTTGGCACCCCAGTATATTGCTACTGGTGATGTGAACTTTGGAACTGGCCTGCCCACCTGAATAATTGGGCCAATTTACCAGCACTGCTGAATGTACACACTTGCTTTCTTAGGAGTTAGTGTGATCAGAAAACAGTGCTCTCAAATGTGTTCAGGTAATTTGTCACCTCTGATCTGGGAGGAGTGTTTACTGGTGCAAGAACAGAGAGAACTTTCTTCTGTCTAGAAAATAGATTTGTTAACCTGATTTTTATTTCTGGCCAACACTCAGATTCAAATGTTAAACTTTACTAGAATGTGTTTTTATTAACTAAAGCACTGAAGCATATTTTGAGAACTTGTATATTATCTTATCTATACTTATTTAATGAGTTGTTTTCAAAGTTCATTGTTTATACTTTTCCCCCCTCCACTTTCTGCCCAAGGCCATTTCCCCTTAGAGTTGGCAGAATTGCATATTGCAGTTTGATCAACCTGTACTTTAAGAGAAGACTAGTAAAACTAGTAAATACCACTTACTTGCTTGTGTTTTGTTTGTGGTCAGAAGAAAGAATACAGGTCCATTTTAAAAGCAAAATACAAAATAGTTTTTGATGATTTACATTATTTGTCAAATAATGTAAAAATTTCTGTGATTCAGGTAGTAGTAACTTCAAAAATAGGTTGGAAATAAAAATTTATTAGAATATTAGAATATACAACTTGAGAATGTATTATTTTAATATTCGACATCGGAATAAGAGGACACCACATGAGTTTGGTTTAGCTTTAGTCTGTTTGATTTCTTTTTATTCTTTTCACTAGCATTCAACTGAAAAACGAAGCTTATCAATAAATAAGAAGAAAGGAAAACCACTAATAGAAAAGTAGGTTGAATTGAATGTCTTCAATAATACAAGTTGGTAAGGAAGGCAACTCCTAGCATTTGATTATGGGCTTATTTAGTTTATATAGTGTAAGTAGTATTTTTCTATTAGTTTTCTTTATATTTTTATTTCTGGGTTTTAAGTTTTTAAATCAAAATCATCAGCATATGCAGGTGATAAAAATAAAGGTTTACTAAAATTTTTTTTAATTATAAATTTTTGAGGGCAGTTTTAGTAATACCTAGTGTACTTAATGTGTTCTCTATGGCCATGGTTTTTCATCCTCCAGTCTGTGGACCGGGTCTGGTCCACCAGAAATTTTCTGCTGGTCTGTGAAATGTTTTCACATTCTCAGGGTATGTTTATAAGAGAAGGGTAAATTTAGTTTACTGTGACTTAAACTGTTTCACAGACCAGCAGGAAATTTCTGGCAGACCAGATCCAGTCTGCCGACCGGCGGTTGAAAACCGCAACTCTAGAAAACCTTATAAAACATGCTGGTAACTCATGTACCTTTGGTTTAGGGAGAAAATTAAGAAAACTGACAACAGATTGAATAGTAGAATAAATGGTATTAGACTCTCCACTCCTCAGCGTGCCCAGGGTGGTTCTGTGAAAGGTAAGAACGTTTGTTTTTCTTTCAAATGCCTATCACTTAAATTTATTTAGCATGATACCTATTACAATAGGTATTAAGCTGTAGTGTCAGATCCTTATATTATAATTTTATCCTGCATTTGATGTGAATAGCAATTTCTGAATTAAACCAGTTCTAAAGTGTGACGTTAATTTGGAAAATAGGACTCGGTTGTGGAGGTAAGCATTCCCTTTGCCACAGTTACACTGACCCGCCTTCTCCTTCCTCTGGTACCCGAGGTCCCCTCACTTATTTCCTTCTCAGTCTGGTCCCTACTGCAGAGGAGAGTCTAGAGGACCTGGAAGATCTTTTCCACCCTCATGGAAGCCTGGACCCATTCTTGTATAAAACTGCATAAAGTTGATTTTGTCACGTTTTAATGACTGCTCTCTGTGGAGTTTTATTGGGCTGTAGAGGAATCCAGACCCTCAGATTTTTGTTGTACTAGATGCTCCAATTGCTTTCTGTTTATTTTCAAATATTATGAATGTACAACCTCGGGATTTTTTATTAAAATAAAATTTATATATTTTATCGTCTACATATGTCACTGATTTGCATATATTTAAACTTAATAGAGTGTGACTATAAATGAAATATACTCTATAGAACTCGTTTCATTGATGTCAGATGTATAATAGCTCAGATGTTTGCTGACTCCAACTTAAGAAAAGCCCCTCTGTTTATTAATTTCTCTTTAAAATATTCAGGATCAAGAAGGAATCACCTTTAGCATTCAATAAACTCAAGAGATATTTAAGATTTCTCTGAAACAATCATACATACCATAAAACGTAGATACTATATAGAAGCTGAAAACATTCGATCCTCCTGATTTGTAGGTTTTCCAGATCTTTAAATAAATCTAGTTTAACGTAAGTAGTATTTATTTTTAAATTTAAAATTTTAACTTCTGTTTTGATTAATAATACATTTATGTATTTTGATATTCTACATGTATAGAGGGAACAAAAGAACCCCCTCACTGCCTCCCTCCATGTGTGTCCTTACAAAAAAACAATCGGTGCAGTTTGCCCTCTGTATTCCTCACAGTGTTACTTGCATTAAAGACTCAGGCTTCAACTCTGCTAAAGAGATGTAAGCCTCACCTCGTCCGCGTTTTTAGGAGCTGACCCAGTGCATCATCCCAGTCTTTGACTGCTGATGTGGCACCCAAATGTTTGAGGGGAAGGAGGTGGTTCACCTCTCAGTTTCTTTTAAAAGATTATAGTGATTAAAAGATCTCCAACTTACTTTAATTGTGATTCTGATGTATCTAAGTAGTTAAATCTAAATAACTTCTGTCTGTTCATTAATACTAATAAGTAGGATTTTTATTGTTAGAATAGTGGCTCATGTTTTAAGTTTTTGCTTTTTGTTGTCTTGCATAACCTTTTTTACCCTTTGAGGTGTAACAAATAAAAAGTTTATATCTCTATTTAAAAGGGAGATTGTGGGCAGTTTGTGGAATATCCTTTGTCATATCCTTACCTTCACACCTTCTGACTCTAGAGAGGATCGCAGAATTTCTAATTGTGACAATTCCAGAGACTACACAATTCTGAGGGACCTTCTGGACTATCAAAAAGAGAAAGTTATGTTTAGTATAGATTTATGTTATGTATTTAGTTCTTTGAAAACTGCAAGTTAATGAATGATAATTTGGTGGTTAGAATATTAACTAGCTTTATAATCTAAAGGAAATAATTTTTAAAATATTTTCATTTTAAGACATAGTTGCTTTTTTATTTTTTTTTTAACGTATTCTGTTATGTAACATGAGTTACTCTTTGAAATTTGGAAGACTCCAGTATAGTTTCACTGTCTTGAGTTTTAGTGAGCAAATCTCGGCTCACTGATCCCAGCAGTTCCCTTTTACCCCATCAGTTCTGGTTTGAGGCTATCATGTTGAATCTTTTTCTCTTAGTCCTTAAATTTTTCATTTTGTTATATACTAGTTGAAATATTTATGTGCATAATTTCCATAGGTGCCACAGTTTTATGGTTTTCTTTAGTCCAGTTAAATGCCACTACGTATGGCCACTGTGGCACGTTAGCTTGTCTTCAGGTAGCCGTTGGTGTTGACATCCATTGCTTTCCTCAGTCACACTGTGACGCTCATTCTGAACCTGTTACTGTATGTAAGTATATTCCAGGTTACTTTTCAGTCCGTTTACTACTTGCCCACATAACTCCTCACCCACTTGGAGTCTCGTGAGATTTTGTTCAGTTTTTCCCTCAGCAGTTTGGTATTTTACTGCTCAATAGGAACTAGCAACATTTAATCACTTCATTCTTATTTAACATTCATACACCATTTTAGTGATTAGGCTAAGTCATCTTTAATAATCTTAACACAAATTTACTCCCTTTGAAAGACACAGATCAGTCAAATAACTAGCTCATCACAAAGTCTTTAACACAGATTTGTCAAAGTGCTTAACATTACTTCTTTTATTGGTTCTACCAGGTTGCCATGAAAACAATTCATTCATCTATAGGTCTTAAGATCTCTCTGGAATCCCTTTTTAGGGATTTACACACTAAACTATACAGTAAGGAATTCAAATTTTTGTGGCATACTGGAACTATATTAGCTCCTGGGTTTGCAGAAATGAATAGAACAATACCCTAAGGGCCAGTGCAGGAATGTCTAATACTAGGTATACCTGAAGTCTCTCCTCTGTGTTCAAAGGACATGTAACTAATTGACCATGACAGGTTCTGCATTTCACTGTTGAGCCCACCTCAGTGTCACCTTGGCTCTGGTAGAACTCAAGGGGTTACTCAGTCCACTAGATGGGATTTTCTTCTTTTCGAGTGCTCAGGCATAGTAATTTTAACTGAATAGGCATTTTTTGGTAGGCAGTTCTATTCTTGAGGTCTTTTAAAGCATGAATTTCCAACAAGTTCTGAGGAATTAAAATATCTAGACTGAGAAAGTGGCTCAACATAGTATTATTGGACAGACTCTATAAAGAACCTTAACTCAGTAATTATTTTGAAGTCTCTAAGATTGACTTGTTCCTCTGCCTTTGTTTTAAAAATGTATTTACCAATTATTTTCAATTAAAATTGTTATTTAATAATGAGTTTTTACCTAGGTTAAGGACCAGCTTTTTAGGTGATTATAGGAAAATGGGAAAAAATAACTTATAGCTATAACTAATTTCTAATGACTGAATTCACAAATTAATTTAACTAGTTAACATTTTTTTAAATGTTATTTTTAGATGTGAATTTGGACATTGGATCTGGACATGACACATGTGGAGAAACATCTTCAGAGAGTTACAGTTCTCCGTCTAGCCCACGACATGATGGCAGAGAGAGTTTTGAAAGTGAAGAAGAAAAAGACAGAGGTTTGTTCTTTGGAGGGGATATGGGGGTGGTAAAGGGTATGTTGTCTCTTAAAAATCAGTCACACACATGTAATTGTATGTTCTTCTGTCATCATGGATTTTAAATTTAATTGGTGTAAAGGGTATCGTATAGACCATTGACATAGCAGCCGCAGCAATGCTGATTTTTAAAAAGTTATTTCACTGCACATGAAATTAAACCAAAGGCAGTTGTTAAGAAAATGTAGAGGCTCCTGAACCAATTTCCTGCTCGAGCCCGCTCCTACCTCTTTGGAGTGTACTTTCCCCTCAATAAACTATCTCTTTGTTTCACCTCTAAAAAAAAAGGAAAAAAAAAAAAGAGTCATTGTAGAAAGATTGAAAATTTTCATGTTGTTAGATGCACATATATTTAGAATTCTTTTGTCTTCCTAGTGGATTGATCCTTTATCATTATGAAATTATTCTTTGTCCCTAGTAACAGTTTTTGTCTAAAGAGCTTTTATAGTAATTAAAGAATTACTCTTTTATCTGATAGTAATATAGCCACTCTAATTCTCTTTTGGGTATTGTTTGCAGGGTGCCTCTGTTTTCATCCTTTTAATTTAAACCTATTTGTGTCTTTGATTCTGCCCCTCTTTGTCATTTGATTGGAGTGTTTAATTAAATTTACTGTAGTTATCGATAAGGTACTATTTACATCTGCATTCTGCTCTGCGTTTTTTCATGTATTATATCTTCAGTTGCTCCTTAAACAGAGGTTCAGGGTCAGCCAGAAGTGAGAGTTTAGAACCTTCTCAGATCTTTCCTGAGACTTGAGTGTGGCCTTCTAGATTCCCGGGAGTATACGGGAAGCTTTTCAAAGCCCCCTGTGGACTTGTCATTCTCCAGTTTTTCAAGTTTTTTGGTCAGCCTCTTGTTTAGCCCCAGCTGGTAGTGCTGCCTCGGGCAGCCACATCCTAACAGTTGATTCAGTGTGGTAAATGTCCTGTCGATAAAGGGCCATTGACACAATGAGCTCAAGCTGCCAGGCAGTTGAATGAGGACAGTTGTCTGGGGCTGAGCCTTTTAGAGATCTCCAAACCCACGCTGCTTCCAGCATGCTGATTTTTACCGTAGCTGCCGTAGTTGCCACGCTGTTAGTTTACAAGGCTGCTTCAGAGCCGGAGAAAATGAGAATTAGGCAGGGTGATACGCCACAGTGCTCGCTATTCTATTCATAAGAGAATTAGCTGGTTTTTAATAAATACACCTCACACTGCTGCAAGCCTTTAGTTAATTTCCAGAGTTCTGAAAATTTTGATTTAGATAGTTTGGGCCTGGATTCTTACTACTTTTAAGGAAGAATGGAGTCTCAGGGGTCCTTACTCTGCTTTTCCACAAGTGAGATCTCAGAAATGTATATGTTGAATAAGGATGTCATTCTTTACACAGGATGAGGACATCTGATTGGTAGCATGTTGATTATGAGGTGCACCTGTGCTGACGGGCAGTAGTAAATGATTTCTCTTGGGTCACCTAAAGATCTATAGCAGGGGTGTCCAACCTTTTGGCTTCCCTGGGCCACACTGGAAGAAGAAGAATTGTCTTGGGCCACACATAAAATACACTCACACTAACCACAGCTGATGAGCTGAAAAAAAGGTCTGTGCGTAATTTTCTTAATGTTTTAGATAAGTTCACAAATTTCTGGTGGGCTCCATTCAAAGCTGATCTGGGCCACACGTGGGCCACAGGTTGGACAAGCTTGATCTATAGAGATCTTAGACCATAGCATTTCAGCCATGTGTGGCTTCTTCCTGGGCAGTCTACAGCTCTCTGAGACCCCAGCTTCTCTGTTAAGAGTATCAGGTCATTATCTTAGAAACTTACATACAATTAAAGCCACTCTTTACTTGGCAGTTATTTTCAAGTCAGACCAACTGTAGCAGGCAGTGACACTACCACCAGTTCCACCAGTCTGCAGCAATCGGCAGTTTCCTCCTGAAAGAACAGAAGGGAAAGTAACCTCTGAGAGTTCTTAGGAAGGTTAAGTGAGAGTCTTGATGCCCTACCCAGAGTAGAGAAACTTTCAGTATGTTCTGCTTCTCAGGTTATACTTCATTCTGTAGGATGTATGAGGACTGTCCAGAAAAAGTTTAGCCACAGGTGCCTCTATTTTCCATATTACATGGCTGGGCACTTTCCAGACAGCCCTTGTATGGATAATCCTGTGACTCTTAAGCTAACAGTGCAGACTTAGACTCTTTGTCAGATGGATTGTTTCAAGTACATCTGTACACTTGGGTTACCTTGCGGCATGGTGAATTGGCGGGCTGGTATGGAGGATCTTGCCCTTTTTCAGGTAGGCTCAGTTGTCAGTGACAAAATGAGCCCTCCCTAAATGAAGACTCATTTAATAAAGTCCCCCAAAACCAGCGAGGGGGAAGAATATCCACTGTAATAAAAAGCTTTGATCAGTTTTAGAATTTTGAGTGCATGAAAAGGTTGCTTTTGAAAACCATGTGGCTTCGTTGTTCTTGCTGATCTAATAGGGTTCTGTTTTAAGACTCTCTGCTTTTCAAAGTCAAACATGAAAAAGGATGAGACCTATCTGAATAGCTAGATGAGTCCTTACAATGCTCAGAAAACCATTTGGGACCATTTAAAATCACGAGGCCGTTTGCTAGGACTTAAGATTTAAACAAGCCTAATTCATATAGAAATTTAACTGAAAGATGTTACACCTTTTTTGTTTGGACTTAAATGTTTATCTTGAACTTTGTATTCATAATGATGGTACAGATAAAGATATAATGCCTTAAATAAGTTATTAATTTTGGGTACTTTTTGATTTGCAAAGTTTAGCAATAAACACCTCCATTATTAAAGAGGGTTTATGCTAGAACCCTTTATTTACAAGTTGAATCTCTTCTATTTAATGTAAATTATAATAGTTGAATTAATAATACTGTTGATATTCTCTGTCACTGAGTAGGTTCTATGGAACCTTTCTCCAGAAAGACTTGTATGATTGGTAAAGTGTTCAGTTTAAAACGTTTTTTTTAACATCTTAGCAGAATATAAATAGTCATTACCTTAATAAATATAAACATTTTAAGTATATAATGCAATTCTGCTTGTGTTTATGAGCAGAAAGGTGTTAAAATAGGCACTACATTTAATTGCATCCTCTCTGTATGTATTATTGCAGTATCTGGTTTTTGATACTTAAACATTGTGTTAGAATTTATCTTTTCCCCCTTTATACCAAAATTCAGGAAATCCAGGGGAAGTGTAGACTGAAATTATTTCTGTATGCAAGCATAAGAGCGGTGCAGTAATAAGAATAAATGCAGTATAATTATGTATCTGCTACCTGACTGTTTTGCCCTTGGAGAAGTAGCAGTGCTCTCATACCTGTCCGTCTTATGTTCTAGCAATTATGTTATATGACTGTAATAGCAGCTTTGAATTTTCCTTCTCCCACTGAAATATTTTAAAGAAAGAATATTCATTTCATTCCAAAAAAAGACCTGTCTTCCATTCCCTACCTCTAGATAACTTGCATTAAGTACATCTTGATTGAGCTCCTTGAAATTGTATCATTTATGTGATGGGTTTGGCAGTGCAGAATATAAATCAAGTGAATTGCCTAGTGAAGTTAAAAATACCTGATCCTTTTCTCAGTAATAAGGTGATCTTAAATAAATCTCTGTATTTTATAATATGCTTCATTCAGTTTCCAGTTAACCTTTCGTTGCTTCTCTCTCTATGGATTTTTTTTTTTAATTAAAACTTTTTTTAGAGCAGTCTTAAGTTTACAGTAAAATTGAGGGGGAAGTATAGAGATTTCCCATGCAGCCATGCACCTCCCACACATGCACAGCCTCCCGCACTACCAACATTCCTCACTAGAACGGTGCGTGTTTTACCTGGTGTAAACCTCACCAACTCATCATTATCGCCCCAAATCCATAGTTTACCTGAGAGTTCATGCGGGGTGGTGTACTTTCAGCAGCTTTGGACAGACGTGCATGACACATGTCCGTCACTATAATAGCATGCAGAGCATTTTTACTGCCTCTCAATCCCCTGTACGCCTCCATTCATCCCCGCTCCCCCCAGCAACTACTGATCTTTTTGCCTTTTCCAGAATCTTTTGTATATAATTTAAATAAAGTCCATAGAAAGCCAAGTTAAAAGAAGGTCAGCCTGGCAGTTAGGAAGCTGAGGGGACACATTTATTCCAGTTCCAAACTTCAGAGTTCATTTTAGATGTACTTAAAGTTTATTTCTGAGGAGGAGGAGAGATGGGAGTTGACACTTGTGTTAACATGTTTATGTTTGTTTCCCTTAGACACAGACAGCAATTCGGAGGATTCCAGGAATCCATCAGCGACCAGGTTTACAAGTTACGGTTCTGTCAACCAGACTGTCACCGTCAAACCACCCGTAGAAATTGCCTCATTAGAGAATGACAGTGGAAGCCTTTTAGAAGATTCCTTAAACTCGCCCAAGTATCAGCATATTTCTTTTATGCCAACTTTACACTGCTTCATGCACAGCGGTGCCCCGAAGTCCGAAGTCGTCGTTCCCCCGCGCAAGTCTGCTGACGGCAAGACGCTGGGCGTGCTCGTCCCCAGCCCCGTCACCCTGTCTGCGATCCGGGAGGCCGCCGGCCCGGGCCCTGCTGCGGTGCTAGGGCCCGCAGCTTCCACTGGAGAGTCAGAAAAACACCTCGAACTTCTGGCTTCCTCTTTACCTCTCCCATCCACGTTCCTCCCTCACGGCAGTACCCCTGCTCTGCACCTCACCATTCAGAGGCTGAAGCTGCCACCACCGCAGGGACCTGCGGAGGGCTGCACACTCAGTGTCCCCCCGCAGCCAGCCGGGAGTCTGAGCGTCGCGTCACCAAACACTGCCTTTCTGCCGGCTCACAACCCAGGTGGTTTTCCGGGGTCTCCCGGTGCTGCCACGGACCCCATCACCAAATCTGCTTCCCCAGTGGTAGGACTTGGTCAAATGGTGCCTCAGATAGAAGGGAACACAGGGACAGTCCCTCAGCCTGCAAATGTGAAGGTCGTTCTTCCAGCAGCTGGCCTCTCAGCCACACAGCCACCAGCTTCCTATACCTTACCAGGCTCTCCCCTTGCTGCCAGTGTGTTACCCGGCCCGAGTGCCAGTGTACTCAGCACGGCGGCCACGTCTGCCCAGTCAGCGGGTGCGGGCAGCAGTCAGCCCCAGTCTCCGGTCCCTCCGGCTGTCCCCACCCACAGCCCCGGCCCCGCCCCCAGCCCGAGCCCTGCTTTGACACACAGTACTGCGCAGAGCGACAGCACGTCTTACATCAGTGCTATGGGCAACGTGACCACTAATGGGGCAATGTTGCCACCACAGCAGATGGGCTCCGGTCCTTGTGGTTCTTGTGGGCGAAGGTGCAGCTGTGGAACCAATGGGAACCTCCAGCTGAACAGTTACTACTACCCTAACCCGATGCCCGGGCCCATGTACCGCGTCCCGTTCTTCCCCTTGCAATCCATCTGCAATGGCAGCTACCTCAACCAAGCACATCAGAGCAATGGAAGCCAACTTCCTTTCTTTCTGCCTCAGACCCCGTATGCAAACGGACTGGTGCATGACCCAGTCATTGGGACCCAAGCCAGCTACAGTATGCAGCAGATGGCAGGATATGGGAGATACTATCCCACATACCCAGCACCCAGTGTAGTTGCCAACGCGAGCGGTTCGGGGCCCAAGAAGAATGGAAATGTTTCGTGTTACAACTGTGGTGTAAGCGGACACTATGCGCAGGACTGCAAACAGTCGTCCGTGGAGGCCAGTCAGCAAGGTAATCCTGAGAGCTCCCAGAGGACTTGTTTCTGAGTGTGCCCATGTCTCTCCCCCTCACTGGTCTCGGTGATGCTGTTGCAGCGGAAAGAGCTGTTGGGAGTTTGTTTACGGATGGTGTGCTTTCAGTGACGTCATAAAATGGAGACAGCAACCCTAGTGTAGACCCAGGTCACACAGCACAAGGAAGTTCAGAGGGTTTCAGTTTCCAAGTAAGGAATAAACTATAAAGGCGCATTTTAAGGAGTATAATGGGAATTTGCTTTATAGAATGTCAAATCTCTTGCTTGCACCACTTTCTTTTTTTAAGGTACAATCCTGTTTCATAAAGTAAGCAAAATTTTTAAATATTGAAAATCTAGGAAGTTAATATAGTCATCTGACATGTAAGGTTTTTAGTTGTTATTTAGTGTATCTATGCATAACCAGCTGGCCTAGCGTATCCCTGTGCTACTCTTTTTCTTCTCAGCAGATGTTTTAAAAAATGCTACTGTGTTTTAAGGAACAAAACATTTTAAGCACTGGTTTGGGAGTAAGGGAAATTGAACCGAGTTTAATATTACCTCTAGAAACAAAATGTTCTTAAGTAAGTATGAGTATGATAACACATTTCATATAGACCTCAAACCATTATTTTTTCACTTGCCTTTGGCTGTTGTCATTTTGCCAAACCTCATCCAGAATAAAAAGTCTTGAATTGGAAGTATGTACTTGGCATTTTTAAAGGAAGCTTGAGTTTGATAGCTTTAGGTTGAACTTGAAGCACAAACTTAATACGACTTTGAAAAAGTAATTTTCTGGGTCAGTTCGGAATCATAGTGGAGAAGATGCCTTCTGTGAGCATGCCCCTTTGATACGTTATAGCACTTTGTGATGCCCTGCGTTGTGAGCAGTGACTTAGCAGTTCTGTCTTTCCTGTTTTAGGCACTTACAGACTGAGATACGCACCTCCCCTCCCCCCTTCTAATGATTCGTGGGACTCTGCAGACTGAAACAAGTAAAGCTTGCCTACCTAATACACTGAAGTGTGGGGTCATGGTGGGGTGTGGAGGGGAGGAAAGGAAAGGTATTTTGTTTGTGTTTCTTTGTACATTTCCTAGATCTCTATGCAGTTGGGTTTTTTTCATTTGTCTTGTACCAATGTCCAAAACAACAACAACAAAATTCAATGCTTTTGAGCCTCTGGTCTCCTGGTTGAACAACAGGCTTATCTGTATGATACATTGTAATTTAAATATCCAAACAAACTATCAAAAGGAAAATGTGGATGCGTGGTTTTGTTTTGTTTTTTTACACTGAATACTTGCTGTGTGCAATGTTTACTGAATCTTTAAAACTGTGTATTTGACCTTTTTTACAACACTGGTGAGGGTTGTATGGTTTTGAACAAGATACCTTGCTTCTTCCCCAGCTTTTCTCACTTATACCCTAAACTACACTTTTCTCCCCAGCACCCTCCCTCTTTCCGGTCGAGGGCTGCAGGCGTCCTGGGCGGTGATGGGTCCACACTTGTAAACTGCTCTGCGTGTGAGGGTAAAATGTTTCACCTTAATGTTAAGGGAGAAGCAAAGTCCCCAAATAGTGTGTATATATGTAATAAACAGCACCACGTACATACACATATGCCGTGCTTATTATGCAAATAAAAGTTAAAATGAGTGAAAGAGAGGAAGAAGTATAAAACCACCTGAAACTGAAACAAATATGATGTATGAAGTGGACAAAGAGCTTTTTCTTAAAAAAAGAAACAACGTTTTTACTTCATCATACTTTTTTGCCTGTTGCTTCAGAGAGACATAAAGTGAACAGAGTGGTGTGAATGTTCTCCTGTCTGTGTGTTTGTAATGACAGTCGACAGCCAATAGTAGTCTGCCCGTGTCATGCTAACACTCTACTTGAGCAAAGATGTCTTCTTTCCCTACACCAGCTGTTACAGTGTTACCTTGTGTTTAAAATGTGTATGGTTTATTGCAATCTGAACAGCTCTGCTATTCTACAAAAGTCAGGTATTTGTTCCCTTACCTGTCTCTCGTAGCAACGCCACTTTTGTAACAGTTTACCACTGTGCTTGATTATAATGTGAAAGACTGAATTCTGAGTGTGTTAAGATGGTATTAATCATGTAAGTGTCATGTCACTAAGTTTAATGCTGCTGTTTTTAAAAGAAAAAAAAAAAGTTCTTTTTAAAGCCAATCTATGTACTAAATTGCTTCCAGGTAATTTTTGATTTCCTAAAGTGCACTGAGGTTATCTGGAAGATTGGGTGTATTTTTTGGATTGCTGCATTCAACAGCAATGAGCAACTTGCCACTGTGTAGTCAGGGTTGAGGGGTCGGGGGCGGGGTTCTTACGCCTTCCTCAGAACAGAGCAAAACGAGACTTGCGTTGTGTGGGGGAGCATTGGTGTGCAGCAGGGGAACGTCAATATTTGGTCTTGGTTCAGAAGCCTAACAGATCATTAGACAAAAGGGAAAACTTGAAGAACAAAGAAGCTTCATTTTAATGCTTCATAGGTAGCATTTATATTTATAGCACCAATGTACATTTTGAAACTTTCGGGGTGGGAATTAAAGGGGAAGGGGAAGGGGTGGGCGTGAAGGGTTAGATGAAAGCTTTAATTTAAAAAGGAAAGTTCGAGTAAAGGAAATTATTTTGATTAAATATATTTTATTTGATCTGGGTATTTTTGGACCACGTTATTAATTGCTAAACTGCAGTTGAGTTGTTCAAGTGAGAGTTTTGATGAGCCATGTATGGGCCGCGTCGTGAACGACTTGCCAGTTGTATGGAGCTTATTTTATGATTTCAAATACTGTACTGTACACAGGAGGTATGTTACCTTCTCCTTATTTGTATGTTTACCATATACTTTGATATTTGAAATGTTATGTACTGGAAAGGCCACTTATATTTCTAGAACAGATTGGATTTTATGCAACCTTTTTTCCTTGAATTAACAGCAATAAAAAAATGAAAAACAGCTTAAGAATTGTGCTTTATTCCAAATTTTGTAAAAGTGGAAGATGGGAGGACATCGTACATCATGATTTTTTTTTCTTTGTAAAGCATCACCCCACTATTTTCCTGTAATGCGGGCAGTGAATCCCGCAGTGCTTTACCTTCGGGCTGTCCTTCAGTTCCTCCCAAACAGCCTGATTTGTAGGTTGCCTGTGTGACCCCTAAAAAGCACAGACTGCATTTCTGTGCTTCTAGTACATGTGCTGTGTGCCAGAGGTTACCGTGGTGGCCAGGCCAGAGTCCTTGTCACCCTTGTCACCCCACATTTCTGATGTAAGCCCTTTCTCACCGGAAGTGTCAAAGCCGTAATTGACTTTCTCACGTTATTAATGTGGTTTTGTTGTCCAGGCAGCTCTCTCAGTGCAGTATGGAATGTCTATTTCGCTGGTTCCGTCCTCTGTAATCCAGTCACAATCACTTTTTACACAATCATAACTTAGAAGAGGCACTCTCCAAGTATCCATAGGATCAGTTATATCCTCTGGTGATGACTACTGTCTTGTCACTCGGCCCAGCCCCCTTGGGTTGTCCCCAACATTCTGCACAGCAAGTCAGAAGGGCTCCAGCTCTCAGAACACTGAGATTGTCTGGGGCCATCTAACGAATGTCCCCTCTGTGCCAGTGGGCAGTGGGTTTGAAGTGATCCCAGAATCCCTGATGGCTGAGAGTGCACCACCTTTCCCCGTTAGCCACCATATGTGCACCTGTACGTAGCATACATCACAAGACCACCTTCGAGTTAACGCGCACGTCTTCAATGTCATTACCTGTGTCATCACCCATCCTTTTCCCCTCCTGTCCCCACTACTCCAGGGTAACCACTGCTGTCAGTTCTCACATTTTCCATCCTTCTCCCAGTGTCCTTGAGTTTTCTAGAAAGGGTATCCTGTCTTCTGTGACTCCCAATGCAGCTGGTTTTACAATCCTGACGTTGCCTGCAGTTAAGTCATTTTCACTAACTTTACAATATCCCACTGCATGGGGAGGGAGTGTGTAAGTATAAATACACACAGACACATAATTTATCCATTTTGTCAATGGGCATTTGGTGGGTATTTTGCTATTTTAAACAGGAGCATTTTGTACCAGCCCCGTGGTTCGTGTGTGCAAGAGTTCTCTGGGATGTAAATCTAGACGTGGAAGTGGTAGGGGTAGGACATGTACATGTTTAGTTTTCCCAGATGTGCTGATTCCCTCTCCAGGAGGTTTACACTCACACCAGCAGCGTCCAGGTCTCAGGCCAGAGCCTGACTCCCTCCTGAAATGGCGACAGTGGTAGTGCCCGGGAGGGTTGGCAGGGGCGAACGAAGTGTAATCTGGAGGTGGTGTGTCAGGCTTGGAGGAGGAGGGGAGTGTGGGGAAGGGCCTTAGGGTACGGGCAGGTGTGGGTGGCCCCGTATGGGGAAAAGGCAGGCCCTGTCACTGTAGGTAAAGGGTGTAAAGAAAGGCGCGGGTTAGACGGCGGAGTTGTGCGGGTGGGAGGTGGGAGGAGACAGGGGCACCTGCCTTTGAGGGAACTCCTTGAAAGGAGATTTGTGTTTGGGTAGAGATCAGACGCGATTCTGGAGGGGACTGAAGGAAAAATAGGAAGTTTTAAACAGAGGCAAACATGTTGACAGTTTTTAAGGAAACCGTTGGATGGTTGACCTTAAAAGAAGGCCTGAAAGTTCAGAGCCTGGTTAGGGTGAGGGAGGGGGAAAGGAAGAGACAAGTAGAAGGAACCTGGGGTCTCTGAGCTTAGTTTTCCCTAGACATAAAATGAGAGCATTTTAAATTAGGCCTTCGAGGTCAGACAATTTTGTGAACTCATCCTAGAAAACGTGCTACCTACCTCATTGCTGACTATCACTATGGTCACCTTTGAAGCACTCCCCTTGGGAAGCTGTGCACCGATGCCAGCGCCTAGTCCACCCTTCAGAGCAATTTTGGAACTCTTTCTGGAACGGCCATCAGAGCTGTCGTCTTCCCCAAAGTCTGACAATTAAGTGTGAGAATTTGCCCCCGTGCGCTTAGGTTGGCAGCGCTGTACAAACAACTCAGTAAGGTGTCATAACCTTGGCAAGGTTCCAGAACTGCTTGGAAGGTGACCGTGGTGATACTCGGCAATGAGGTTATATAGCACTTTTTCTAGGATGAGTTCATGAAATTAATTGTCCGGCCTCATGTGAGGGTTAAATGAAATAACATTAAGGAGAAGGTACAACACAATGAGTGAAAAAGCACCAGGAAGACACTCAAATGTTAAATGAATTCAGTGTTAATGGACGAGAGAATTGTGACAACTTTTAATGTGAACACGAGGAAGGGAATCGGGTCTGGAGTGAAGGCTTTGGGTGACAAGGAACCTAGCAAACAGCTCTTGGTTATGGTAAGGCTGGTTGTTTCAGCCTGACCCCCGACAGACCTGGTCCTCAAAAGGAAGTCAGAGAGCTGCCCCTCTGTGGGGCTGGGTCTCACAGACCCGACTATTCGGTACCAAAGTAAAAGAAGTTCATTGCAAGGCAAACCCACATTTAATTCTTTATGTAAGTGCTGAAAACCAAATTTTTCTGAGAAGTTTCCAAAAAAGATTATTGTGTAAAATACATTTTTTAAACCAGGTAGCATCTAGTACTGACCAGCACCATCCATATGAGCTTGACACCTTTTTGCAGTTGTACATACTGATTATAAAAGCATTCTAAGGTTAAGGCAGTGAAACCAAAGGGAGGCCCCCGGAACCCTCCTGTCATTTCATCGCAAATAAAACATGCTGACTTCCCCCACCCTGCCCGGCACCTCACATAAAGGGCCCATTTGCGGAGAAATGAGGTGAGGCGTGGGGGGGTGAAATGAGGAGACGGGGTGCTCTGACTTCAGACAGGGTCATTGCCTCTCTGGACCTTCCTTCTCTTGGGGGTGGGGGTGGGGGTGGGTACCAGCTGTTAGGAGAATGCAGGGCTCTGGGGTCCGTGGGTTGAGAGGCACGTGAACTCTGGCAGAGGGCATGCTTGACCTGCAGTGCCCCAGACCTTTCCTGTGAGCCTGCGCAGGGGGCAGCATCATCCAGATGCCATTTGGCACGTTGGCTACAGTGTGAATTTCAAAGGTCAATCTCACCATCACTCCTCATTTGAAAAATGTGAGCCCCCTAGATTGGAGCCTGGGTGCACGCTGCTGAACCCTGTGTATGCAAATGTCTGTCCACTCTGGAAGCACCCGGCCTTCAGGCTTCCTCCCTCCTGCTCGGGAAAGGGGCATGTCACCATGGGGACATCAAAGACCCTAACGTCCTGCAGACGTACCTCTTCCGCAGTGATTGCAGGCTTGAGTCACCAGAGCTCTTCATCCCGAGATGTTGTTTTACTACTTGACATTTGGGGGTGGGGCAAAATGGGGGACCCGGTGATTCGCGATTGTTTTCTTCTCTTGCAGCTCCAGCTTGATCCGCTGTGAAAGGTCCCAGCCGGCCTCTCGCCAGAAGAAACCGCTGATGGGGAAGCAGCGCCACCTTGCGGGGGACGAGGACAATGCATGCAAGCAGCTATTACCTCCGACCTAATTTAGAGAGTGTTGCACGCCCGGCAGAAAACGTTTGCCCCAAACCGTCCGGCATGCTGGCAGCTGGCCACAAAAGTCATTTGAGCAGTCTCCTCTTTAAGCCACAGCACTCCGACTCTGTTATAAACGTCTTAAATGCATCAGTGGCGCTCTGCAGTCCCCTTCATCCTCTGCGCTCATTGGTCAGCACAGCTGGGAAGGGCATGGGATCGTCCTCCTCCCTGTTTTACAGATTAGGAACTCGGGCACCAGAGGGGTTAAGTGCCGCAGACATGCAGGTGATGAAGGCCAGGCCCCAACTTCAGATTAATGCGTGCCTTCTGCCCCACAGGAGCTTAGAACCGAGGGCACTTGGCTTTTAACCGGGTATAAACGATAGGGACTCACGTTCTTAACAACCGCGGGGCCTCTGATTCCTAGACAGGACTGGGCCCGCTTTTAGTCTGTCAGAACGTCTCTTTGTGTCTCTGTTGAAGGATTGAAAGACGTGGGATGAAGGGAAGTTTCCAGATGGGAACCTCTGGGCATTTAGCACTATGCTTGGAGCACTCGCTTGTCTCAGATAAGTTCAAGGAGCAGTGACTTTCGCCTGTCCTCACAGTTTTAAATGTGCACAAATATCCGCTGCTGGAACGCTGAGCTTTGCTCTGCAAAGACTTCTATCACCCCCAGGTGTGTTGAGAAATTGGGCTTTAAATGAATATTCCATTCAGTTCAAGACTTAAGAACTTAAGAAATAAAGCAATGGCACAAGCAGAAAAAAACATAACTATAATGGCTGTTATTTTTAAACCTCTGACATTTGATTGCCCCAAGGTTGCCCTCTACCAGCTACCACCACTCAAAACCATTCCAAAGGGCAAGCGTGACGGCAGCAGTCACCTTCGAGCAGGAACAGTGACAGTCACACCCACAGCAAAAGCCCTTCTGAATGCTAAGAATGCTACCAGCTTACATAGTCCTTACTTCGTGCTCATTCTTGCCAGTATGTCAGGCCTGGGTTACACTTGTAAAGTGCTAACTCTTTTGTGCATTTAGCACATGAACTTGTACAAGAGGTAGCACTGAATGGGGCTGCTCCCAGCACCCACCTGCAGGACACAGTGACTTTCCTCAGGCTGCTTTACAAAATGGGGATAACTAATGCTCATTTTGTAGAATAGTTACAAGGGTTAAGTTTGACAAGCTACAGGAAGCACTCAATGTCTGACACAAAGTAGGGCCTCAATAAATTCATAATGATAGCTAAGGCCCGTTAGAGGCCAGGCACTAATAGCTCATGTCAGCCTCACAACAGCCCTGTGAGATAGGCACTCTGCCCCGTCTTACAGTTGGGGAAATTGAGCCCTAATAAGTAAGTGTCCCAAGGATGCAGTGAAGTGACAGGGCTGGGATTGGAATCGCTGCTTTAACCACTGGGCTGCTCGGCTTCGGTGTGCCCACGTCAGTGGACTCGCACAGGCAAGTCCTGTGAGGGTACAGAGTGCCCTGTGCTGCCTCAGGCAGGGGGGACTGCCAGGCCCTGCCCTGAGCTGTGTGGTGCAGACCGGGGGCCCTCCTGGCCTTTGTACTTCTTACCCCGAAGCTGAGTGCTTGGTGGGGACAGAGTGGGAGAAAGCCAGCTCCATGATCTCAAAATTCTGTGACTGAAAGCTTGTTGCTTTAAATGATCTCTCAAGGTTTTCGAATTCTTTACCTTTACACTTACTTTTGGTTTAACTGACTTGAAGTCCTTATGGGGTGTGGTCAGGAACACAGACCCCCAACTGTCAGCATAGCTGTTGGGAGGGAAACGTTTCCCAGGCCCCCCGGGGACAAGCCGGGAGGGGAGACCTCGCGTGGGGCTGAGCAGGCACCAGGTGGCAGCATGAGCAGCCTTCCGCCTGGCTCACAGCAGTGCCCCTCCTCGTCCTTTGTCACCAGGTGTCTCGGCTCCGGTGAGGCCTTCCCTCGCGGGGCCTTGCAGTTGAGACACAAAGCTCTCATGCCCTGTCGTGCGGAAGGAAGGACACAGGGTGACGCGTCGCCCACAGAGGCGATCGGCTCCCAGCTAAGAACGGTTTTTACATCTTAAACGGTGGACAGAGAAACGATGATTTTCTTCCCTGACACATGAAAATCACGCGACACTCAAATTCACGCGTCTCCCTAGAACGGGTACCGGAGCGCAGCCGCTCTTACCTCGGTCGGGCAGTGTGTGCGGCCGTGGCTGCTCGGGCGACACCCGCAAAGCTCAGCCTTTGCAACAAAGGCCGCGTGGCCCCCCAGCCGGAAGTACCTGCTGCCCCACTGTGGGAGGAGCGTGCCGGCCCCTGCCCCCTGCCCCCTGCCCCCTGCCCCCTGCCCCCTGCCCCCTGCCGTGTGTCGGCCTTACCTCAGTAGAGATGCACTTCAGTGTCTTTAAGGCCCTGGTGGGAATGCGCACTCTGTCCCTTCCGGTGCTGTGCTGCTTGTTCGTTCGTTTGTTTGTTTGTTTGTTTGTTTGTTTGTAGCACGATAAAGTGCACTTGATGCTCGAGGAGGATGCACCTGCGTTCAACCAGCCGTTTAGCAGACATTTCTTGGCTGGGGGCCCAGAGTGTCGCGAGGGGCATCACCAGCTACCAGGACGTGGTGACGAGCCTCAGGGTCACAGGGAGTGGAGACAGGAGCTGTGCCCACAGAGACCTGGGGAAGGATTTTCAAAGGACTCGTTTTCAGTTGGTCCAAGATACTCCATAGTGAAGACGTGAAGGCTGTAT